>CM049854.1:28514001-28586501 GCA_027422415.1 Schizothorax lantsangensis
TAACACTAAAGCTAAGGACTTCAATTTTTTTTCTAATAGACAAAAGACTTTCTCTAGGATAGACTTACATTTTCTCAGCCATCTTTAATTTCATCTAATTCCTCTATATCTATATTACCAATTTTATTATCTGATCATTCTGCTATGTTGTGCAGTGTTCCTCTTTCCGATGTCAAAGCCAAGTCCCCTAGATGGTGCTTTAACATATCATTATTAAGTAATCAGACTTTTATTACCTCTCTAAAAGAATATATTAAGGACTTTCTTGAAATTAATATGCCCTCTGATGTGGTCCTCAGATACTGTGGGAAAATGACTAAGTGTGCTATACGAGGTTTCTGTATATCTTTCTCTTCTACTCTTGCCAAAGCGAGAACTCACCAGTTTACACAATTAGAAAATAAAATCCAATCATTACAAAACCTACAAAAACAACTTTTTACTGAGCAACAGGCTACACAGCTGTCCTCTTTAAAAGAAGAATATGATTTACTTTCACACTCAAAGGCAGAATTTTTTTTACATAGGACTAGACAAAAATATTATTTTGAATCAGAGAGACCTAGTCATTTATTGGCCCTTAGGTTGAAAGAATGCGAGTCTAAGGCATATATTAGCGCAATAAAATCATCGGATGATCAGGTCACTACGAACCCTGTGGCAATTAATGACATATTTAAAGGTTTTTACACAAATCTGTATAAAGCCGAAACAGATTTTGATGAACCAATTTGTAAGCAGTATTTAGATAAATTGGAACTGCCTCGGATCTCACAGATAGATAAAGAATCTTTGGAGGCCCCATTAAGTTTGGAGGAACTTCACGTCTCTCTAAAAAGCCTTCAAAAGGGCAAATCGCCGGGTCTAGATGGTCTCCCCCCTGAATTATATTTAGAAATTTGGGATTTGGTAGGGATACTTTATGCTTAACTCATTTAATTTTGCAATTGAACATGGGGCATTTCATAGAGATCAAAAAACATCACTGATTTCATTACTTCTTAAAAAGGGAAAGATCCATTAGATTGTTCCAGCTACAGACCGATTTCGCTTATCCCATGTGATCTAAAAATCTATGCTAAAGTTTTTGCTTCTCGTTTGGAGAAGGTAATTCACAGTCTGATCAAGGAGGACCAAACTGGTTTCATCAAGGGGCGCAATGCATCTGACAATATGCGTCGACTCCTTCATATTCTTGACTTTGCGGACTCCCACCCCACACCTTGTGCGGTCTTTTCACTTGATGCAGAAAAAGCCTTTGACAGGCTAGAGTGGAATTATATGTGGGCAGTTCTGCAATGTTTCGGCTTCGGTGAACACTTCGTTTCTATGATTAAGACATTATACCACTCACCTGCAGCATCAGTCATAACTTGTAATATATTTTCCCCCTCATTCCCTTTACAGCGGGGAACGAGACAGGGGTGTCCACTTTCCCCCTTATTGTTTTGTCTATCTCTCGAACCCTTAGCACAAGCCATCAGGAAATCTGAAGTATCGATTAAGATTCATGACCATAATCATTGTATTTCATTATACGCGCTGATGATATTATTCTATATTTAGACCACTTTGATGTTTCAGTCTCTAGTGTAATTAAGGAATTTGATAATTTTAGTAGCCTATCAGGATATAAAATAAATTGGAGCAAATCTGCTTTAATGCCAATTAACAATGTTAAGGTTAATTTTTCTATTCCCTCATTTATCCTATTAAGGAAATCTTTCATCTATTTGGGCATTACCATATATAAAAACATTCATAAGATTGCCAGAGACAATTTTAATAACATTTTCGTTAAGGTCAAAAATGACATTCAAAGATGGAAGAATCTTAAAGTCTCTCTCCAAGGAAGAATCTCCACTGTTAAGATGAATTTGTTACCTCGATTTAATTTTTTTTTCTCTATGCTACCACTTTCTCCCCCTCCAGGTTACTTTAAGGAGATCAACTCCATAATTTCTAAGTTTATCTGGAATGATAAATGTCCAGAGAATTAAACTTACCACATTACAACATCCTAATAGCGCAGGAGGACTGGCTGTACCAAATTTTGAATTATATTATTGGTCGTTCCAGCTTAAGGCCCTTCATAATTGGGTTGATCCTCAATCTACAGTTTCATGGAGGGTGATTGAAGCTGACAAGGTTAAACCAAATAGACTTCAAGATATTTTATTTACTGGCACAGGAAAAAAAAGGGGATAATTATAAATTTGGTCCGGTTGTGGCTAACTCTATTAAAATCTGGAAAACGGTTGAACGTCGGATAGGTGGACCCTTCAAATTCTGTAACAGTACACCTTTATGGCACAATTTGAACTTTGTATGTGGAAATCGTCCATTTGTCCAACCCTTTTGGTCCTCTTTAGGTGTGAACACGTGCGGTGATGGATATGTATGATAACCAGGGCCTCTGTTCATTTCAGGCATTGAGAGACAAATTTTGTCTTCCAGCATCTGCATATTTTGTTTTTCTTCAATTACGTTCTGCTCTCAAAGCGTATGGCGTTCCTTGGTCTTCTTCCATTTCCTCATCCTATGCGGGACTGGATTGCACCATCTGCTGGTCGGCCATCTGTTTCCTTAATATATAATAAAATGATTGATTGTATTACAAACCTCTTTCTTTTCTATTAAAACTATTTGGAATAGGGAATTATCTGATCTTAATTTATCTGTCGACTGGGAGAGAGTGTGGTCTAATCTCAGTTTAACATCTAAAAATCTGGCTCATCGTCTTATTCACTTCAAGGTCATTCACAGAGCATACATAACTCCTTACAAAGATTTAAAATGAAAATGCAGTCAATTTGTTTGTACTGCCATATATGTAACACTACATCATCAGGCACTTTTCTGCATATGTTTTGGGAATGTCCTGTCGTCATCAGTCTATGGACACATGTAAACCTGGTTTTGTCATCATTACTGAGAATTGATTGGTCTGTTAACCCAAGTTTTTATGTCTTCTTAATGATGATTCTGATCTCTGTATTAGTTCAATGCAAAAGAGAATGTTGTTTGCTGGTTTTACAGCTGTGAAGAAGACAATAATTCAGAACTGGTTTACACCACACATGTGTAGAGAGGCATATTGGATCCGTAGCCTAATGCAAATTGTCTCATGTGAATGTACAACGGCGCGAGTCGGTGGGGCCAGGCCTTCAACCATTGAGGCTTGGCAGTGTTTTTTGTTGAATATACGTAATTATTTAAAGGAGTAACTTTTGTGTTCTTGTTGTCCTTCCCTCTCTCCCTCCCTTTTGATTGAACCTTGAGATGTTGAGTATGTGTCTGCTGTTTTGTTTTGTTTTATTTTGGATATTATGTTGTGTGTGAAAAAAATAATAAAAATTGTTCATAACAAAAAAAAAGAAGAAACACGGAAGACAAGAAAAAAAAGAACAAAAAAACTAAAAATGAACCCTGTAACCAAGCTTACAACGGTGAGCCGGAGGATGGGCTATGCCATTTCTTCTATTTTTAAACAATTGCCAGAACCGGCGGCGGCAGCGCATGAACCCAGGTAACACATCTAGTGATAATCCCGTAGATACAGTCATGGCCAAAAATATTGGCACCCTTGGTAAATATGATCAAATCCAGCTGAAGATCTGGAGATGATGTTCCTGGAGGAGATCGACTCAAATAAGATGATGGTGAAATGGGCAGCGGCCGAGACAGCTCTCGAAGAGATGCAAAGAAGAGGAAGAAGGTAAGAGAAGATCTGAAAGAGTCTGATGATCTAATGGAGAGTTTCTCTCTGTTCTAGTGGAGACTGCTGGATAATGTCTATAGACATTCCCTCCCTGACCTCCAGCAATACATGAGGACTCATGGGGAGCAGATTCTCATGAAGATTCTCCTATTCTCATGAAGTGCTTTGAACGGCTAGTCAAGCAAAACACATCAAGTCTGTCCTCCCCCCTCCCTGGACCCCTTCCAGTTTGCATATAGGTCCAACCGCTCGACTGATGATGCCATCGCCACTGCCCTCCACCCAGCCCTCACACATCTGGACAAAAAAGACTCATATGTCAGGATGCTGTTCATAGACTTCAGTTCAGCATTCAACACAATCATCCCTCAACAGCTAACTCACAAATTGGTCCAGCTGGGGCTCAACACCTCTCTGTGCGACTGGCTGTTGGACTTCCTGACCGGGAGACCTCAGGCAGTACGGGTCGGCATTAACACATCCAGCACCATCACACTGAACACAGGGGCCCCCCAAGGATGTGTGCTGAGCCCCCTCCTCTTCACTCTGCTGACCCACGACTGCACACCGTCACACAACTCTAACCTTTTCATTAAGTTTGCGGATGACACGACTGTGGTGGGTCTCATTAGCAACAGAGATGAGACAAACTACAGGAGCGAGGTGAGCCGCCTGGCCGGGTGGTGCAGTGACAACAATCTCTCTCTGAATGTGGAGAAGACGAAGGAGATTGTTGTTGACTTCAGGAGAGTGCACACTCAGCATGCTCCTCTGACTATCAACGGTGCGACCGTGGAGAGAGTGAGCAGCACCAAGTTCCTGGGTGTGCACATCACAGAGGACCTCTCCTGGACTAACAACACTGCGGCACTGGCCAAGAAAGCACAGCAGCGTCTCTACGTCCTCCGCAAACTCAGAAGAGCCAGAGCCCCGGCCCCCATCATGTGCACCTTCTACAGAGGCACCATCGAGAGCATTCTGACTAGCTGCATCACTGTGTGGTATGGCGCCTGCAACGCGTCCTGCCGCAAGTCCCTTCAACGCATAGTGAGAGCAGCTGAGAAGATCGTTGGTGTCTCTCTCCCCTCCCTCCAGGAGATCTACAGCACCCGTCTCACCCGCAAAGCCCTCTACATTGCAGGTGATCCCACCCACCCGACACACATCTTCTTCAGTCTGCTACCATCAGGGAGGAGACTGCAGAGTCTCCAGGCGAGGACCAGCAGACTGAAGGACAGCTTCATACATCAGGCTGTCAGGAAGCTGAACTCCCTCCCGTCCTCATTTGTATATCTGTATAGTTTGTATGTACATATGGTTAAACTGTATTTATCTGTATTTGAACGTCTACTGTCAGTGTTTAATGTTAACTGTATGCACCAAGGGTCTGAGAGTAACGCAATTTCAATTCTCTGTATGTATGTGCTGTACATGTGGAAGAATTGACAATAAAGCAGACTTGACTTGACTAAACATACCAGTGATATTCAGCCGGACGATTTGAAGATTGAAGTATACAGCTTGGAGTCCAGTCAGTTTCTCCTGTTTAGTGAACCTCAGTTTTGTGTATTGCCTCAGTTTGGCAGCTAGTTCAGGTTCCAGATCCGCTAGGGACTGAGCCAGCTTGTGTTTGTGCAAAATGGTCCGTTTCTTAAGTCCAGAGGAAGCAGGCAGACTCTGAAGGTCCACAGAGATCTCTGTGACGCCTCCCTCATCTGTCACCTGAGTGGAAGACAGTGCTTCAACTTCTTCTGACAGCTGGTAAAAAACCGTTGCCTGGTCTGATGAGTCTCGATTTCTGCAGCAACATTCAGATGGTAGGTTCAGAATTTGGCGTAAAGAACATGAAAGCATGGCTCCATCCTGCCTTGTCTCAACGGTTCAGGCTGGTGGTGGTGGTGTAATGGTGTGGGGGATTTTTTCTTGGCACACTTTTGGACCCTTAGCATAATTGAGCATCGTTTAAGCGCCACAGCCTATCTGAGTATTGCTGCTGACCGTGTCCATCCCTTTATGACTACAGTGTACCCATCTTCCAGCAGGATAATGCACCATGTCACAAAGCTCAAATCATCTCAGACTGGTTTCTTGAACATGACAATGAGTTCACTTTACTCAAATGGCCTCCACAGTTACCAGATCTCAATCCAATAGAGCACCTTTGGGATGTGGTGGAACTGAAGATTCGCATCATGGATGTGCAGCCGACAAATCTGCAGCAACTGCGTGATGCTATCATGCCAAAATGGCAATATAGGCCTACAAGAAGTTTTATAATTTAATAAACCTTTATAAACGAACCTTTAGAACCAAATGAAAATAAAAGAAATATTTCTCACTGCTGCAGTGTATTTATCATTTCTGTCACACTGTGTTCTTTATTTTCATGTTCCTTATTTCACTGGTTTGCACTCTATCTACCATGTGCCTTATGCTATTTTAGCTATTTTTTATTATTATTTTTTTACATGTCCTTATTTGTATATTGTAATAGTTGGATTCTATGTGTGTATGTATGTATATATATATATATATATATATATATATATATATATATATATATATATATATATATATATATATATATATTTGATTTGTGTTTATCTGTATTTTTGCGTTCTACTGTTAGTGTTTAGTGTTATCTGTATGCACCAGGGAGTAAGAGAGTAACGCAATTTCAATTCTTTGTATGTATGTACGTTACATGTGGAAGAATTGACAATAAAGCAGACTGACTTTTTGACTTTGTGTATTAGAATATATTATAGAAGCAGACAAAGAGTACAATGATGTTCTGTGAAATGAGCTCTGAAAAAAGTGTAGCTAAAATGCATCTGTAAACAAAGAAATAAACAATTTCTGTACAGAAGAATATTCAACAGTGAGAATCTCCCACATGTAGTGACACAAGGATAAGACTCTTGTTCACTTCTCTTTACAATAAGAAGTGTTTTGCTGCAATCTGCTGGATGAATTACACATCACAGTGTTAAACACACATCTACAGCTACAAATGTATTTGATGATATAATACCAGATGAATATCTTTGGAATAGAAGCCAATGTATATTTACAAATCTTGTGTGAATAGCTCTTTATTTGTTGCACACAAACAGTCCAGTTCATTTTAACATAATTTAATGTTCATGGTGCTCTTGTTAACAGTATAGTAAAATTTATTTAATATTATGCAAATTTGTCCCAAAAAAAACTTTAAATGTTCAGTTTATTATAATGTATATATTTACAGCAAATACCAACATTTTTTTTTTCTGTGTGAAGTAAGGTTTTAGTAAGTGTGAAGTGAGCAGTCAGTCATCAGTGCTTGTATCTGCTGTGTTCAGGCTTTGATGCTGAATATAAGCTGCAGTGTTTCTGTATCAATCTTCTTTAAGTTTAGTGTGACTTTTTCTTCACCCTGGAGGAGGAGTCCCGCTCATCACTGACACTTTACTGTTATATATGGAGAAAATAAAAATGCTGCTTTCTGATTTGTCACTGATTATGTTTGATGATTTCCTCTGTTGTGTCTAATAAGGTAACAGTGAATGTCATTGGCAGCTGTGAGTTAGAGGGGTGCATTGGGACCCAACGCAAATCTCCTGGTCAGACAATTTTGGGAGACCCGCGGGGTTAAGAAAACAGCTCAACTGTGAGTCTCTCTCTCTCTCTCTCTTTAGGGGGCTAATTCTTCAGTGTGCTTGAGGAGCAGAAGAGAAACAGACGGTGTGACGTGCAGAAGAAGATGGAGGGATGTCTGACACTCGTTTTACTCTCCTCTATAATCACTATAACCACCTCTGGTAAGTACACAAATGGTCAGTAAAGAGTTTCATTAAAATGTTTAAATGAGCAGTTGATCTATGATGGCCTCCTATCACTGAATAAAGGCCTAATCATTAATTAAGAATGACATTTTATGAATGATTTGAGCTTTGCATGCAAACAATTTAATAATGACAAGATTATTTGTATTGCAGCATTAGTTGTGGTACAGTTTGAATTCACTAACTTTTTTGTATCTTGTGTTTTCTATCTTATGATTTTGCCATATTCTACTTATGATTGTAGGCTGTTCGTCTACTGCTGTGCTCTCTTTCATGTACAGATTTTAAAGCTGTGAGGTTGGTTGGTGGTAACAGTCCCTGTAGTGGTCGAGTGGAGGTTCATCATGATGGTCAGTGGGGAACAGTGTGTGGTGATGACTGGGATATGACCGATGCTGCAGTGGTGTGTAGAGAGCTGGGATGTGGAGAGGCTTTAAATGCAGGCAATGGGGCTTACTTTCGACAAGGATCAGGGCCAGTCTGGATGGATGATGTGGCCTGTAGTGGATCAGAGTCAACACTGAAGAACTGTAGATCAAATGGATGGGGTGTTCATGACTGTGGTCATCAAGAAGATGCTGGAGTCAGATGCTCAGGTAAGCTGCTTCAATCTGCTTAATTGTTTTGTTAGAAAAATAAAATAAGTAATGGAAATTATGTTTATCTTAATAATGGAATAATTAGCACATGACACATTTTTGTTATGCTGATTTTCACTTGTGATGTAGACACACGTCACATTTCCAGACTTGTTTCTGTGCACTGGGAAATTAGAGAGAGCCTACATACAGTAATGAGCAGACTTGGGTTTTAGTAACTGAAAAGTAAATGTTGTATGAAATATATTTTTTGCATACCACTCTAAATGACGTCTTTGTGTATGTGTGTTTTATGTAATATATAGATCAAAAACATTCTAGACTTGTTGCTGGGTCTCACCTGTGCTCTGGAAGGTTAGAGTTGATTTATGGGAACACATGGCACACAGTGTGTGACGCTGCCTTTGACCAGCAGGACGCAGAGGTTGTGTGTAGAGAGCTGGACTGTGGGGCTCCTGTACAGGTGCTGGGAGCAGCTGCTTTTGGTAAAGGAGACGCTCCGATGTGGACACAAGAGATTCAGTGCAGAGGAAATGAATCACAGATATATTTCTGTCCAACATCATCATCTCTCAAATACAACTGTACCCGTGAGAATGACATTGGACTGTCATGTTCTGGTAGGTTGTGTCAAACATATTTCTTTTGCATATTTCATACTGTTTAAATAAACTCTGATTTCTTTGTCCAGGTTACACTGATCTCAGACTGGTAAACGGCCCTGACATCTGTTCTGGTCGAGTTGAGCATCGGTACTTCAGTAAATGGGGCACAGTGTGTGATGCATGCTGGGATATGAGAGCTGCCAGTGTCCTCTGTAGACAGCTGAATTGTGGGATTGCTGTGTCTGTTGTGGGATCAGACTGGTTTGGAGAGGGAAGTGGTGAAATCTGGGCTGATGTGTTTGATTGTGACGGGAATGAAAGAAAACTCTCAGAATGTTCCATCTCTTCATGGAGTCGAGCTGAATGTTGTCATAGACGAGATGTTGGAGTCATCTGTTCTGGTGAACTTATTAAATCAAAAGGGTCATGAATGTTAATACTGAATAAAATGTATTTAATAGAATTTCAGTAACTGTAAATGCAATACTTCGTTCTACTAGTTTAGTAAAACATCAGATCTTCTCTTCAGATTCCTCTCTGGCTCTTCATGATGGTCTGGTGCGGTTGTCTGGAGAGAGACAGTGTGAGGGGGAGCTGGAAGTTTTCATTCATCAGGTCTGGAGGAGAGTTCTGCTGGACTCCTGGAGTCTCACTGAATCCTCTGTGGTCTGCAGACAGCTGGGCTGTGGCTCTGTGCTGAACTTCTACGGCTCTTCTTCATCCAGTCCTGAACACAGTCATGAGTGTGTGACGGGCTTCCAGTGCTCTGGGAGTGAAGCTCATCTGGGGAACTGCAGCTCTCCACAAACTCTCAACTGCAGCTCCACACAACAGCTGTCAATCACCTGCCTTGGTGAGGAGAACAACATCTGGACAGATTCTCCAGTTGCTCGTGATGAATAATGTGTTTTTTTCTCTCTGAATATCAGGTCACGGGTCCATCAGGCTGGTGGGTTCTGGGGGAGACTGTGTAGGGAGGCTGGAGGTTTTTCACAGCGGCTCATGGGGGACAGTGTGTGATGACTCCTGGGATATTAAAGATGCCCATGTGGTGTGCAGACAGCTGCAGTGTGGAGTGGCCCTCAGTAACCAGCAGGTACCAGCCTGGTTTGGTCCTGGTTCTGGACCCATATGGCTGGATGAGGTGGAGTGTGAGGGGAATGAGACGTCCCTGTGGAGCTGCTCTTCTCCAGGCTGGGGAAAACATGACTGCCAGCACAAGGATGATGTAGGAGTTGTGTGCTCTGGTAAAAGAGCTGCTGTATTTTTTTTTTTTTATCAAAATTAATATAACACATTCATATTATATTCACATGTCTGTAATGCCCATATTTTTCAATGTTGTTTTAAATGGCATTTTTATTTCTATCTAGAGTTTAAAGAGATCATGTTAACCGAGGGCTGTGAAGGGAATGTGGAGGTTTTCTACAATGGATCCTGGGGTAATGTGTGCTGGAACCAGATGGACAGAAACACAGCGAGTTTGATCTGTCAAGAGCTGAACTGTGGAAGATCTGGTGTTTTGTCTGATTCTACATCAAGAGTGAAATCAGCTCCTAACTGGCTAAATAAAGTTACATGTCGACCACATGATTCCACTATATGGCAGTGTCCATCTTCACCCTGGTTACAGAATGACTGTGATGAAGATGAAGTGGCCAAAATCATCTGCTCAAGTAAGATTGAAATGGTTTTTGGATTTAATATTGTCAGGTTTATGTGGCAAGTAAAGTAATTTTATTTCTGCACAAATACAGAGCAGGTGAGAAGAGCCTTGATTGTATAATATTTTATTTCAGAGGAGGAGAGTGATGAGTCTCCTCAGAGTCGTCTTACATGTTCAACAACTCCTCACCAGAGACAGTGTTCAAGTATGCTTCCTGATAATGTTTCTTAGTTTAAGCCTCATATATTATTATCTGTGCATTACATTTCTCTTTCAGTTTTAGAGTGTATTCTGTTGTAAATGTTGGTCAGCGCTGGTTGATGTGTGTGTTTTAGATCATGTTCCTCTCAGACTGAGTGGAGGGGAGGACCGGTGCTCTGGGAGGCTGGAGGTGTATCATAACGCTGTGTGGGGCTCAGTCTGTGATGACCAGTGGCACATCAGCGATGCTCAGGTGGTCTGCAGGCAGCTGGGTTGTGGAGCAGCACTGAGGGCTGATAGGAATTCAGTGTTTGGTGCTGGTGAAGGTGTTGTGTGGCTGAACAGAGTTGAGTGCAGAGGGAATGAGATTCACCTGTGGGACTGTCCTCTCTCCCTGAAAAACCACACTGACTGCTCCCACAAAGAGCACGCTGGACTCACCTGTGCAGGTCACTGAGGAATATTATTTATTCAAGCATTTAGAGCTGATAATATTTTATTTGCATTATTTTTAATGTTTGTCTGTTTTTATAACGACAGATTTGTCAGTGTTCACTACTTCTGCCGCATTAAGATCAGTTGCTCCTCCAGCAGCGCCTCTCTCCGGCCCGCCAGTGCTTGTGATTGTACTGGGAGTTGTGCTCTTACTGCTCTTAGTGCTACTGCTTATACTGATTCAGCGAAAGAGAGCGATGAGGAGAGGTAGGAGAGATCCAGAGACTGTCATATTCAGTGTTTGATCAGTTATGTGTTGTGATCTGACAGCAGGTTTGTTTATCTATACTCTCAGCTCTCTGACTGGTACACAGGATTACACAGAACACCAGCTGAGGCTGTTTATCATGAGATTCATCACAGACAACATCACTTCACTCAGAGGGGTGAGGCATCATGGGAGAATATTAAAAGATTTATCTATGTTAATGTTTTTAGAGATTCTGAAAACGTTGGCAAGAAAAGGAAAGCCAACAACAGACAAGTAAACACAATTTTGGGACTCCAGTCAAATGGGATGAAACGATGGGAGACGTCAGTGATTCAGATCCGATCCACAGTTGAATTAAAGCTCATCTGTTGTTCTCATCTACCCAGTCTTTATTAATTTAAAAAGATTTCAATATATTAGTTAAAGTCTCTACACTGAGCATGTCAGATGGTTTCAGCTGTTTATCTTTCTGGGTTATTAATGTGTAATCAGATGAATTTGTAGATGATAGTTTATCAGACTCCAAACCACAAAGCTGCATGTTTATGTGTGTGTCAGTTAATGTCTCTTCCTGTGTGAAGTGTTCAAGAGAGATAAGCAGAGGCTCATATTAGGTGCATTTTTAGAGTTTGAAGACATGAAGATCTAACTTAGTTCCCCAACACATTTTCAAATAATTTAAAATATGATATGATGATTGCATCAGCTCTTTGAATCAATAGCAGTTTATTGAAACCTTCTGACTGTTCACCAGTTGTTATAAAAAAGGCCAGCAACATAAAACTAAGACTAACTGCATTGAATGAATGAATGGATGAAGCATTTATATAGCGCTTTGTGTATTGTTGTACACCCAAAGCGCTTTACAATCATATGAGGGGGGTCTCTCTTCAACCACCACCAGTGTGCAGCATCCACTTGCATTGACATACCGACCAACAGAAAAAAAACATGCTTGTTGAGTTTTGTTGGATCAGTGTGTCTCTCTGTCAGTGTCTGTTGCCATTAGTCTTCGTTTGTTTCCATGAACTGAATATGTACGATCTGCATTTGTCCAGTCGTGGAAAGTCTGTGCTGTATGGTGATTTTCCAAAAAAAATCTGTCATCGTCAATTTTTGCAGTGTGAACTAACCCTGAAATACAGTGAGCTGAATAAACAGGGGTTGTTCACACCAAATGAATTCGAGTTTTTAAAAAAGCAAGATGCAGTGCAGCAAATTAAAAAAAGAGCTCATGGTCTAAAAATGTTTAACTTGACAGCGTTGGAAAAAAGCCTGAACTATCTGAAAACAAAACATGGTCCACAGTTTGTCTAAATGGGTTCACTGAGGTCCATTTGTATAATCTCTCTAAAAGATATTACAATAAGTCAAAACCCAAAACTGAAACCCATTTTCTCAAAAAATTCCTGACGTCACTGGCATTCAATGAATGTTGGGATAGTCTGGGCTGTGAAGAATCCAGTCATATCCTTTATGGCCTGGGAAATGAAAGATGCATTTTGATGCCACACTTAAGCCTTTAAATTGGAACAGCCTTCGTCCCGCCGCTGCGACGCATTCAGTCTTGAAATGTGGCCATTGTGTGATTCAAGGTCATGTTGCTTTTAAATGAACGTAAAGTAATTTTTAGAAATATGACAACAATCATATATCATCCAGAGAATTCACTGTGTTTGGGAATATGCACATGCAGTAATTCATACACAAACATTATATCAAACAATTTGACACAATATATTATTTTGAATATGCATTTCTGGCATGAATTCTCATGGCTTTATCAGGTTAATCTAATAGGTTTAATCTCTCAGTCAGTCGTGAGATGTCTGTGACATGACAAAAGCTATATTACAAATTACAATGTGAGGTTTTGTTTTACGTGTGTATCAGAGGGAGATCAGGAGAAATATGATGATGTGAAGAACAGCAATGAAGATGGGAAAAAATTAGGTAGGTTATTGTCACCTTATACTTTACAACTATTTAAATTGTATGTTGTTCATTCAAACTAAATCTTGAAAAAAAATAAAATAATGAAAAACATTTTTTTTTAAACAGACTATGCTGATGTGGGGGAGATGTCAGCTAAAGAGGGAGGGGCCATATGACTCAATGACCACACCCACTATCTTTGTTCACAGTCATATTACAAAAGTTACATGCTTTGCAAAATTTGGTAACAATTTGTATTTCAGTATTCAGCTTATTATTTTGATATTAATATTATTGCTTTTTACCTAATGAACAAATAAAGAAGTTATATTATTCATTCAATCTTTACAATTTTTTTTAAAGAGCAGTTAGAGGAAAGCAAAACATTTTCAGACACCATTTAGACAGCATTATCTACCTAAATATAATGACAATAAATTAATACATACATACATAACATAGGTGTAAAATATAAAAATGCCCATCATAGCCAAATTTATTTACAATAAAAATAACAACAAAAAAGATTGCAAAGATTTATTGCACACATTATATAAAATGTGATAAAAATCACACACACACATTTAAACACCCATCCCAGCTGCACAGTTTACTGTGTGATGGTGCACTTCAACTTAAAACCGTTTTTAGTTTCATTTTGTGGCAAATAATTTGCATTTAGCTTGAATCTTTAGCAATAGTGCCATCTGCAGTTTGAGGTTGGGCCGATCCTTCTTGGTTTTCTTTTCAAACACTTATGTCCATTTTCATGTTATTTCTTCAGAGCCTCCACCTGCTGAGCTGAAGGTTTTCCTTATTACATTACAATCCATTACATAGGGGATTATATTAAGAAACAAAAAATCATTTCACACACACATTTGTTTCCCATGATGTTTTATTAACAAGGTTCGGGAGGAGCACGATCAGATAATCAACCAATTTGGCACAGGTGCAACTCATTTAGCTAACCATCCTAACTAGCATAATACACACATATACATATATATATATATATATATACACACACACACACACACACACACACACACACACACACACACACACACACACACACACACGTGCATCTCAATAAATTAGAATGTTGTGAAAGTTCATTTTTTCTTGTAACTTATTTCAAAAAGTGAAACTTTCATATATTTTAGATTCATTACATGTAAAGTAAAACATTTCAAAAGTTTTTTTTGTTTTAATTTTGATGATTAGAGCTTACAGCTCATGAAAGTGTAAAATCAGTATCTCAAAATATTAGAATATTTACATTTGAGTTTCAATAAATGACCATCCCTACAGTATAAATTCTGGGTATCTCTTGTTCTTTGACACCACAATAATGGGAAAAGTCAAAGTCAGCTTTATTGTCAATTATGCCACATGTACCATACATACATACAGAGAATTGAAATTGCATTACTCTTACTCCCTGGTGCATACAGACAACACTAAACACTAACAGTAGAACGCAAAAATACAGATAAGTACAAATTAAATATATATATATATATATATATATATATATATATATATATATATAATACATACATACACAAAAATGCAACTATTACAAATAAGGACATGTAGAAAAAAATAAAATAAAACAAAATAAAAATAAAAAATAATAATATAAAAAAACTCAGAGTCCAGTGTTGCGTGGGGTAAGAGAGGGGAGGGGGGGCAAGGACGGGAGGGAGTTCAGCTTCCTGACAGCCTGGTGGATGAAGCTGTCTTTCAGTCTGTTGGTCCTGGCCTGGAGACTCCTCAGTCTCCTCCCTGATGGAAGCAGACTGAAGAAGATGTGTGTCGGGTGGGTGGGATCACCTGCAATGCTGAGGGCTTTGTGGGTGAGACGGGTGCTGTAGATCTCCTGGAGGGAGGGGAGAGAGACACCATCTTCTCAGCTGCTCTCACTATCCGTTGAAGGGACTTGCGGCAGGACGCGTTGCAGGCGCCATACCACACAGTGATGCAGCTAGTCAGAATGCTCTCGATGGTGCCTCTGTAGAAGGTGCACATGATGGGGGCCGGGGCTCTGGCTCTTCTGAGTTTGCGGAGGAAGTAGAGACGCTGTTGTGCTTTCTTGGCTAGTGCTGCAGTGTTGTTGGTCCAGGAGAGGTCCTCTGTAATGTGTACACCCAGGAACTTGGTGCTGCTCGCTCTCTACACGGTCGCACCATTGATGGTCAGAGGAGCATGCTGAGTGTGCACTCTCCTGAAGTCAACGACAATCTCCTTCGTCTTCTCCACATTCAGAGAGAGATTATTGTCCCTGCACCACCCGGCCAGGCGGCTCATGTGAGTTGACACATTTATTCCCATCAGCTTCATTTTCTGTGTCTGATGATCTAATGGAGAGTTTCTCTCTGTTCTAGAGGAGACTGCTGGATAATGTCTATAGACATTCCCTCCCTGACCTCCAGCAATACATGAGGACTCATGGGGAGCAGATCAACATTGAGATGACATTTAAGATTGTTTTTAATTAACTGTTGTTTTGTTCTTATTGTTCTTTTCTGAGATATGGGCCGTGTTTATCTTGTTCTGGAAGTTGATCCTAAAGGAGCGCTGCATATGGAGCTCCAGAGCTGAGAGAAGTTTGATGAACAGTGAAGTGTCAGGGTAAGAAACCACTGTTCACTACTATATTAAACTCCAGAAAACATTGTGTTTGGATTTTCAGACGAAAGCTTGAATTAGATTCGTGTGAAATTGGAGCAAATAATGAGCAATGTTCGTTCAGTGAGATTAAAAACAGTTAATCTCTTGGTATTTAAGGGAGGAGAAACACTGCTATCAGCTTGATTTTCTGTGTCTCATGATCTAATCTAGAGTTTCTCTCTCTGTACTAGAAGCCCATCAGAGGACGACCACAGCTGATGCAGTACTTTTATAAGAATTCCCTCCCTGTCCTCCGAGAATACAGCAGAGATCTTGGGGTGGACGGTCTGACAACTGATTTATGTTTTTCTGTTCCTCTGTTAAATGCTGCAGTGCCCTCAATATCAATCTGTGGTTATGACAGTCTCTGTGTTTTGTCTGTTCACCAAGAAAGCATGGCGTATAGACAATTTTAATGTTGGCCAAGTTCTGGGTAAAGGCACATTTGGCTGTGTATATCTGAACAGGGAGCTTCGGTCCAATTTGGTCGTGTCACAGTCATCAGCTGTGTTTCCACTCTCAAAGATAAAAGTCTAGTTATGTCATTTGAAGTGGATCGGAGCATGATCCCAGTCTCTGTGTTTTGTCTGTTCACCAAGAAAGCAGGGCGTAAAGACAATTTTAATGTTGGTCAAGTTCTGGGTAAAGGCACATTTGGCTGTGTGTATCTGAACGGGGAACTTCGGTACAATTTGGTCGTGTCACAGTCATCAGCTGTTGTGTCCTAGTTGGCCACCAGAGGACACTCTTGTGTACTTTGAGCACATGGCTTGTGTGTTTTGTTTGTGCCATGTGCTCATCTGTCTATTGTTCTTGTTACCTGATTATTGCTTCAGATGATTCACCTGTCGTTTCCCTCCTTGTTTGCTTCTCTATTTATTCTCCCAGTGTCTTCTGTCCTAATCCATCATATTTCCTTGTGTCTCTGAGTTTTCCCCCTTGGGGTTGTTTTGTTTAAGTTTATTATTTAATAAAACCCATTGCATTCCTGCGTTTGAGTCCTCTCTTCATCTCTGACAGGTCGTGGCACTCCAAGTAATGTTCAGAAATCAAATGCAGCAAGATGGACTTGTGAAGCAGCTGCAGAGAGAGATTCAGATCCAGGCAGATCTCAGGAGGATAAAAATGGGCAGATGGTGAGAAAGTGATGCCTACCTGAGTCATTAGACTCGTTTCTCATCAGACAAATTCTGGTAACATTTGCAGACTTGAGCACTGAATAGGGTTGGGTCTCCAAAACTGATTCAAATGAACAAATGCACACAAAATCACTGTTTTGCTTCTTTTTCTACAGAGCTGGCCATTTGCCACGCTGAATTAGGGGAAAATGCCACATTGGGGGGGTGAAACTAGGAAATTGCCACACCTGTGTATTTATTATTCTTTTTGCCACACCCGACCTCCATCACCTCCTCTAGTCTCCATCAGCTCCACACTATTTGTTTGACCTCCATCACCTCCTCTAGTCTCCATCAGCTCCACACTATTTGTTTGACCTCCATCACCTCCTCTAGTCTCCATCAGCTCCACTCTATTTGTTTGACCTCCATCACCTCCTCTAGTCTCCATCAGCTCCACACTATTTGTTTGACCTCCATCACCTCCTCTGGTCTCCATCAGCTCCACACTATTTGTTTGACCTCCATCACCTCCTCTAGTCTCCATCAGCTCCACACTATTTGTTTGACCTCCATCACCTCCTCTAGTCTCCATCAGCTCCACTCTATTTGTTTGACCTCCATCACCTCCTCTAGTCTCCATCAGCTCCTCTCTATTTGTTTGACCTCCATCACCTCCTCTAGTCTCCATCAGCTCCACTCTATTTGTTTGACCTCCATCACCTCCTCTAGTCTCCATCAGCTCCTCTCTATTTGTTTGACCTCCATCACCTCCTCTGGTCTCCATCAGCTCCACTCTATTTGATTGACCTCCATCACCTCCTCTGGTCTCCATCAGCTCCACTCTATTTGATTGACCTCCATCACCTCCTCTGGTCTCCATCAGCTCCTCTCTATTTGATTGACCTCCATCACCTCCTCTGGTCTCCATCAGCTCCACACTATTTGTTTGACCTCCATCACCTCCTCTAGTCTCCATCAGCTCCACTCTATTTGTTTGACCTCCATCACCTCCTCTAGTCTCCATCAGCTCCTCTCTATTTGTTTGACCTCCATCACATCCTCTGGTCTCCATCAGCTCCACTCTATTTGATTGACCTCCATCACCTCCTCTGGTCTCCATCAGCTCCACACTATTTGATTGACCTCCATCACCTCCTCTGGTCTCCATCAGCTCCACTCTATTTGATTGACCTCCATCACCTCCTCTGGTCTCCATCAGCTCCACTCTATTTGATTGACCTCCATCACCTCCTCTGGTCTCCATCAGCTCCACACTATTTGTTTGACCTCCATCACCTCCTCTGGTCTCCATCAGCTCCACTCTATTTGTTTGACCTCCATCACCTCCTCTAGTCTCCATCAGCTCCACACTATTTGTTTGACCTCCATCACCTCCTCTAGTCTCCATCAGCTCCACTCTATTTGTTTGACCTCCATCACCTCCTCTAGTCTCCATCAGCTCCACACTATTTGTTTGACCTCCATCACCTCCTCTAGTCTCCATCAGCTCCACTCTATTTGTTTGACCTCCATCACCTCCTCTAGTCTCCATCAGCTCCACACTATTTGTTTGACCTCCATCACCTCCTCTAGTCTCCATCAGCTCCACTCTATTTGATTGACCTCCATCACCTCCTCTGGTCTCCATCAGCTCCACTCTATTTGTTTGACCTCCATCACCTCCTCTGGTCTCCATCAGCTCCACTATATTTGATTGACCTCCATCACCTCCTCCATCACCTCTCTAATGCTGCCATGTTTTATTATTGTTCAAGTCACACAATAAAGGTTCACCCAAGGCTTCAAGTGTCCTTTTTCTTATTTCTCATCACTAGCATTACTTGGTTCTGCACTTTTCTCTACTTGATGCTGCAGTCAAGAGTTCACTGAAACGGACTCAAACTGATGGTAAACAGGCAAACAGCCAATGCTCAAGCTTCAGATTTTCATCTCGATTATAATACAAAATTTATCATAAGATTGTTTCAAAATCAGAGCAACACTTCACACAGCCTCTCTTCAAATTTGACCATCATGTTGTTTTTCTCTGAATCTGCTGTCAGAAACACTTTCTCCATTAACACTTGATCTGTGATGAAGCAGCTGTTCCTCCAGCAGCACAAACCCACCGCTGCCATGAAATGAGGGAAGATTATGAAGAATATCAGCATCATCCAGCTCTTCTATCAGCTCTTCATTCAGCAGACTCTTGTTTGCTAAAAGTAGAAACAGTGAGTCTGTCTGTAGTTCAGAGTTTAGCTCGTCCTGTGATATGATTCACTTTCAGATCTGCTGCTGTGCAAATGATTCACTTGATCATGAATGAAACGCAAGATTTGTAAATGCCGTTATACATTTCCTAGTCACGTAACTAAGAGCCAGACACCTAATCAATGGTTTACTCCAACACCACCCTGTCTTTGCATGAAGTGATGAAGCACTCTTGGACTGTAAATGCTTCGCTCAGAGGTTTACTTTTTTTTTTTTTTCTTCAAACATTAAAAAAATAATAAATAATGTGCGTTTAAGAAATTGTTTGAGATTTTGCCCTTTTCTTGGAGTTTCTCTGTGTTCTAGAGGAGCAGCAGAAGAAAGCCAGGGTTGCTTGCTGGCATCTTAAGACACTGTCTCTCTGACCTCCAGAAGTACACCAGGACTCATGTGGAGGAAGATGATTTTGAGACCATGGAGCCAACAGGCACAAAAAAAACATGTTCATCTTGTTCTGGAAGTTGATCCTAAAGGAGCGCTGCATATGGAGCTCCAGAGCTGAGAGAAGTTTGATGAACAGTGAAGTGTCAGGGTAAGAAACCACTGTTCACTACTACATTAAACTCCAGAAAACAGTGTGTTTGGATTCAGACGAAAGCTTGAATTAGATTCGTGTGAAATTGGGGCAAATAATGAACAATGTTCGTTCAGTGTCAGTGAGATTAAAAACAGTTAATCTTTTGGTCTTTAAGGGAGGAGAAACACTGTTATCAGCTTGATTTTCTCGGTGTCTCATGATCTAATCTAGAGTTTCTCTCTCTGTACTAGAAGCCCATCAGAGGACGACCACAGCTGATGCAGTACTTTTATAAGAATTCCCTCCCTGTCCTCCGAGAATACAGCAGAGGTCTTGGGGTGGAGTACGATGTTAGAGAGATGGAGCGGACGGAGGTACACACACACACACACTTTCATGTGTTCAGCACAGAATCATCTGGACCCCATCTCATCAGCTGTGTTTCCACTCTCAAAGATAAAAGTCTAGTAATGTGATCTGAAGTGGATCGGAGCATGAACCCAGAAACACATCTAGTGATGAGCTGAAGTTTCTCTGCACAGCTGCCGTTTCTGTAAACTGTTGATCATCAATAAAGTCAATCTTGAAGCTGTAACTGCTCGATGTAAAGCATTAAGACCGAAACAGAACGACTTTCTGTAAAACTACTTTCAAACAATGTGAACTGAGAAAAGAGCTTCACAAATAAAACAGAGTCAGACAATAAAGCAGCTCTTGGCTGAGCATTAGTATGAATATGATGATTATATTCAGTCAAAATGTGTCAAAAAATGACAGACAGCAGCAGAAACAATGCTTCATGCAGAACGTCCAAAATAGAAAGATGCAGATTTGGAGCGATTCTCTGATAATTAAACTCAGTTCATGTGTTTGTGTAACTGATAGCTATATTAGTACAGTATATAAGAAGACCGTAGGGATTTATTTGAGGATTCATGCCTGATTTATTGTATCTTTCTGAATGATGATTATATCTGTGTGCTGAAGGTGTAAAAGCACAGCGGGACGTTTGTGTGTCTGATGAACGTCTGAACTTCATCCAAACATCAAGAGACGCATCTCTGCTGAATCCACAAAAGAAACAAACTAAAGCCTCAAAAGAAGAGCATCTTTCTGACTCTTTTCTTTCATTCATCATCTCTTTCTTCAAACACACATTGACTCAATATTCACTCTCATTCCTCATCACACTCTCAGACTGCTTTCTCTTCCAGTCAGAAACAAATGGAGCTTTTCTAACGTCTCTCATTGATGTCAAACACCTGCCCACACTAATTACACCTCGTTAAGATCAACTCATTAACTAGCACTTCACTTAGTGATGGAGAAACACAGCTTTTACAAACTCTCCATCAATTGAACCCAAATGATTCAGTGTTTGGAGTCGCTGGAGATGTATGATGATCAAAACACTGGAAATACAGTGAAAATTCAGCACATACATATAAATATGAATTACATCACAAACTAACTGCAGATGTTTTCATGCAATATACAAATACATATTTTGTTGTAAAGTGTGTTAATTCTTATTTTGTAGAGCTTTTGTGTTTTATTTGGCAAACTAAATATTTTATATATATATATATTTTTTTTAGAAGTATGACAACAATCACATCTCACACAAAGATCACACAGTCATTGGGCCTCATTCATGAAACATTCATAAATATAGGAGTAAATTCCGATACTTAGCCTAATTAACACAGGAGGGTCGCACTCAAGTTAATCAATGCATGGATATAAATACAGCTGACATACCTCTATTCATTTGACAGTTAATCAGCATTCCTCCACCACCCCTTCTCCACTCAAGAGGTATCACTAGAGTTCTCACCACACTATGGGGGGGTACTCTGGGTTCAGCCCTTCCCCAGGACAGCACGCCAACTACGCTTTACTATACTTGCCAAATACGCATTACCTTACTCGTGCTAAATAGATGCAAGTGTGAACTCGTGAATTGTTATTAGTAAGGATTCAGTTAAAGAGCTCTCTAATAGTAATTGTTGCTAATAAGAATGGAATTGTAGAGCTTTAATTCTTACTACTAAAAATGCAATTGGGACGAGTAACACTGGGAACAAATGAAGCTAAAACGGCTGGCCATGTGCGCTCTTAGTGAAAGCATAATGCTGGAGCTCTCTATGCAGCGTTGCCTCATGCATATTCACAAAATGGGCGAATGCACTAATGGCTCCTTCAGTCGAGCGGTTTTTAATGATGAATGTCAGCAATGCTGAGTCTCTCATGGTATGTTACTCAGTATTCATCAAAATGATTAGAAAATGATTCTTATGAAAAGAAATCAAACAAGAGTTTCTGACAATAGCGATGTCAGCCGAGTGTGTGAAAGCTTGAGCTGTTCCTGACTGACTCGCATCTTTCTCCTCCCTTTTCTTTCTCTCTGTCAGATTCTCTGTGTGCGCCAAATACGGAGAAGAAGTCTTCCCAAAGGGATCTGGGAAGACAAAAAAAGCAGCCAAAGAGGCAGCGGCCCATGTTGCTCTTCAGGAGCTAAGAAGAGATGATTTTAGAGAACAGGTGAGAGACGCACTGAAAACACAGATGTTTTCTGATGACAGAGGAAGCTCTAGAAAGATGGAAACCGCTGTAGAATTGAGAATCACTGCGTAGAATGCTTGTGGCACATTTGTGCGTGTTTGTTCATTATTTCACACAAATCTCATTCAAGCTTTCTTCTGAAAAATCCAAAGTTCGGTCAGTGACATTGTGATAATTTTGAGAAAATCCATAGTTAATCTTTTGGTCCTTAAGGAAGGGCAAACACTGCCACTGGCTTAATTTTCTCTGTGTCTCATGATCTAATCTAGAGTCTCTCTCTCTGTACTAGAAGCCCATCAGAGGACGGCCACAGCTGATGAAGTACTTTTACAAGTATTCCCTCCCTGTTCTCCAAAAGTACAGCCGAGATCTTGCCGTGGAGTTCGATGTTCGGCTGTTGGGGCAGATGGGCCCCCCCGAAGCACAGAGGTACACACACACACACCTTCATGTGTTCAGCACAGAATCATCTGGAGCACATCTCATCAGCTGTGTTTCCACTGTCGGCTCAAGGCGGGTGTGTGGTGTGTGTCGGGTCCGGTCGAGTTTCCACTTTCTCTTCTGGGGTTTGATCGGGTCTCCTTGGAGTCAGCGGCCAGGTTTTTTGCCTTAATTTAAGACATTTAAATCAAATTTCAGCTCGTGTACTCCAGAGAGTGTCAAAAAAAAAAAACTTTCAATTACAATCTAATAGGGATGCTGAAGGCTACTTTTGCTAACGATTGTCGAAAAAGCACATATGATTATAATAGTGTATTTATTTGATTTCTTCTCTCTTCTCTGTGCCTTTGCTGATACCGGAATTGTGTCATAAATTTGTCATTTACGTCACGTATTCTCCAATGTAAAAAAAAAAAAATGAATCGGTATTTGTTAAAGTGGTTTAAAGGTCAGTTTCTGGTGCTGTAAGTGACTTCAGGAACTCATTCAAAAGTGTGCAGAAGAAACTCTTTATGAGACTTTGCTCTTTTCTTTCCCCAGGTCTCCCTCCTGAGTGATTTAATCAATGGATTTTAATATTTTTACTCTGTTTTAACCCCCTTCCCCTCATGTCTTATTTATGATGATCCGATCTATTCAGTAAGTATTAGGTGATCAGTTTGTTTGTGTTTGTTAGATTCTGTTTCTCTTTAACCATAACACCAAGCTAATTCTGTTTTGATGTTGCTTTGTGCGTTTCTTTTTTCATGTTTTGGTTCACCCTTTCCTGCAGGTTGACACGGACATCTCCACACTTGATCTGTCAGAGTTTTTGGACTTTTAAACATTTGAATAGTTAAAAAAAAACATTTTTACATGTACAAAGCTCTTGTAATTTTAACTATTTTATTGTAAGCAATTATGGATATGTATATGGTTTGTTTAATAATTGTTTAAACATGTCTTAAATATTATTATATTATAAATGAATCAGTAGTTCATTTATATTCACTTTTTTAATTTTTAGAAACGTGAAACAATGTGTCCCTGCAGGATGACATGGCCTTACATTTCATGTAAATTAAAATGCTTACAAGTGTCATTAAACTTTTAATTCATTTGATCATGCACATTTTGAAAATTGCACGTTTCTTTACATTTTTCCTGAAGTGCTTTCATCATTAAAATGTGTAAATATTTTTTTTGTCTCTGTGTCGCTGATTTATGTGGAAAATGCATTAATAAGTTATAATTTGTGATTGCAATGATTTTATTAGTTACATACTGATAAGATGTATTTTGATGTTATCCTAATCATGAAAATAATTCAAACTTAAACTAATTTCAATTATTTTAGTTAAATTATAAATAAAATGTTAATTTTCACTAAAATGTGTGTGGAAAAAATGACAGAGAAATTTATGTTGAAAAACACAAATAAATTTATTGAAACTTTTGCAAAATATGAAACAAGAACACACACAAACACTGACTATTAAAGATTAATGAAAAGGGAAAAAAAGGTTAGCAAAAATGGGTAATAAAAAGTTAAAAAAAATTCAACACCCCTCCCCTCACAAACACACACAAAAGACACGCAATCAGAACTGTATATGTCAGGATCATTAGGATCAGAAAGTCTTTTTTTCTTTGCTGTGCTTCTCCATGGCATTTTTTACCAATTCTGAGGCCTTTTTTTGACGGTTCATCCCCATTAAAGTGGTTGAGCTCGCTGAAAAAATAGCTTTCTTCACCTTCAGAGGGGAGACGTTTTTGTGCATCATGTTGCTAGATCGACCAGTCTTAACTGGTATCAACACCATCTTTAGCTTGCTCCTTGGGTTCCGGGGGGAGTATGGTTGCAAAGCTGAAACTTAAAGGAATTGACGGAAGGGCACCACCAGGAGTGAAGCCTGCGGCTTAATTTGTGATCAGCCTGCAGCATGTGATCAGCATGTGTATGACACAGAACAATGACACTGACATATTTTAAGACATGTCAGAGCAAGATATTTTCATTTCATACCATGCATTTTAGTCTGGGACTAGCTTAAGCCTTGTCTGTGAAACCGGGGGTATGAGTGATTCAGGACCAATCTGAGAGCAGCTCTGAGCGAGGAAAAGACAAAAACTTCTCAGTGAGGAGGCGGGGCTCACCCCGTTGCAAGGCAGTCTTTTGAAGACTCTGATTGGTTGGTTGTCCAAGGAAATAAAAAAGTGCTTTTAAGAGTAGGGTCTATTATAAGCCTTCACTTTAAATTACAGGCTTAATTTTTCCTGTTTTACCATACACTCTCTCTCACACACACACACACACATTATATATGTATATATATTCTTTTTTATATTCTTTATTTTTTAATTACCCTGCTGTCATACTTAACAAATTTAATAGGAAATGAGCAGCGACACAATAAGGTTCTGAAAGTGTTGTAATTGTTTGTGTGATCTCTTTGTTTATAGAAGGTTGTGACAGACCCAAATCATCACTGCAGCATAGCTGCATTTTTCCAGTTGTTAAATATGTTAATGTAGTTAATGTAGTGATTTACTTCCATTTCTGGTGCTATGGCATTTCTGCGCGGTGTCGGAGATGCTGGCATGTCTCTAATAAGATCATTATCCCTGCACCATCTAATGTGTAGCGTCTTATTAACTAACTGTCATGCATTGTGTGCAACCACTGATCTATAATCATGTGGTGTGTGTCAGGTCGCGTTTCCACTTTCTCTTCTGGGGTTTGATCGGGTCTCCTTGGAGTCAGCGGCCAGGTTTTTTTGCCTTAAAATTTAAGACATTTAAATCAAATTTCAGCTCATGTACTCCAGCGAGTGTCCAAAAAAAAACCTTTCAATTACAATCTAATAGGGAAGCTGAAGGCTACTTTTGCTAACGACTGTCGAAAAAGCATATGATTATAATAGTGTATTTATTTGATTTCATCTTTCTTCTGTCTCTTCTCTGTGCCTTTGCTGATACTGGAAATCTGTCATAAATTTATCAAAGTTCTGTCATAAATTGATGTCATTTACGTCACGTATTCTCCAGTATAATAACTCTGGTATAATAACTCATTCCCAGCAGCGCCATCTTTGATTTGTATCAGGAATAAAAGTGAGGCTTTCTCTTCAGTGGGTTGTGCTGTTATGCTGTTTTTGGATTGTTCTGCTGATGAAACACTGCAAAAATATCTTTATAGTAGACGATAAAAAATAATAATAAATAAAACGGACAACATGAGCTATGGAGAATTAGAGGTGAACTAGGAGCTTTACACAGCAGATGGGAACACTTTAATTTATTAATTTGTGGTAATATAAACGTATCAAATAATGAAAGAGCATATCTAATAGGTTGTAAGCTTTGTGTCCTTCAGATGATTCACCTGTCGTTACCCTCCTTGTTTGCTTCTCTATTTATTCTCCCAGTGTCTTCTGTCCTGTGCTAATCCATCATCATGTCTCTCTTGATATTGAGTTTTCCCCCTTGGGGTTGTTTTGTTTAAGTTTATTATTTAATAAAACCCATTGCATTCCTGTGTTTGAGTCCTCTCTTCATCTCTGACAGGTCGTGGCACTCCAAGTAATGTTCAGAAATCAAATGCAGCAAGATGGACTTGTGAAGCAGCTGCAGAGAGAGATTCAGATCCAGGCAGATCTCAGGAGGATAAAAATGGGCAGATGGTGAGAAAGTGATGCCTACCTGAGTCATTAGACTCGTTTCTCATCAGACAAATTCTGGCAACATTTGCAGACTTGAGCACTGAATAGGCTTGGGTCTCCAGAACTGATTCAAATGAACAAATGCACATAAAATTACTGTTTTGCAATTTAAAATAAAGCGATAATATCAAATATGCTGTTGAATAGGGGTGAGTGATATACTGGTAGACACGATTAACTGGTAGAAATGTACCATCTTCTAGGCTTTCACCGTTGTCATGTTTCAGCATTGATAGATTGATATCTCTCCGTGTCTGTGTTTCTCTCCAGGTTGAGTTAACTTTCCCGGCTCATGTAAGCGAGGGCAGCAGTGATCTGATAAACAGGCTGCTGAAGATCAACCCCAGGCAGCGACTCCCTGCCCAGGGTGTCATGCTGCACCCATGGGTGCTGGAGAACTCAAAGAAACCAAATGGGCAAAACTTTAATATATATTTTTTTTTAATTAAAACAAATTGTAAATTAATTGAACAAAATAAATTTTATTTTTACTTTTTGTATTTGACTTTGTGTTTGGGACAATTTTTGCCCCCAGCCCCCCATTATTTTCCTTCTTTTTCCTCATCGGATTACTGCGGGTTTTTGGAAATGTAAGCTGTTCTTGCAGCTCGCTGTGCTAAATTAAAGGATTTGGACGATGATTGGTAATCTTTTATATGTTAATGACATTAATTAGGAGTCGTTTACAAGGCAGAGAGCTGAAACCATACGGTTTCACGCAAGTTCAAGATCATGTGCGATTCATAGATTTCACATCTGAAAGAGAGGCGTATGTGTGTTTTCTGTTCGTACGTTCATTCTATGAATCACACGTACGCATATTCGAGAGATGATCGTAAGATCAAATTTAGGATGATTTCTGCACAACATTTTATAAAAGGTGTCAGAGATACAATCAACTGAAGAAAATAGTTTGCAGTTTCATCAGCAGAAGTCAGCTTCAACACTCTCGGTGGAGTTCGAAGACAGCTCTGCGTACATTTTGAATATAACAGTAATGTGTCTTGTTTGTTACCACAAAAGCACATTTTTCCGTAGGTGCTACACATGATATGTACATATAATTTATATGTACAGTAATGTGTCTTGTTTGTTACCACATAAAAGCACATTTTTCCGTAGGTGCTACACATGATATGTACATATCATTTATATGTACAGTAATGTGTCTTATTAGTTACCATATACTGATACTGTAAGGACGTGCCTGTTTGTATCCACTTGTCCATAAGTACTACATATTTACCATGTATTAGTAAGTACAATGAAGTATCTAATTAGTTACCATGTACAGGCACTACCTGTAAGTGACCATTCTTACCCACACTTGTCTGTATCAAACTAATTACATGAACGACTGTTTAAGTACAGCCATGTTTCTTATTTGTTACCATGTACATACACCTCAGGTCAGAGGCGTCATGCCCATTCATAGTGAGGGGGCACGTGCCCCCCGAGCCAAGTGGATTTTGAATGCAGCTTCCAAAAGACAAAAAAAAAATAGCATAGTATTAATAATATTTTCTATATTTAATACAAATCACAGCGGCATGATTATATCGTTCAGTGTGTCATATCAGCTGCTAAATTCAAATCCGTGTTCGCTGTTTGGCGCTGAGCCAGATGTGTTTTTACAGCACTGCGCATTATAACCAATCACAGACGATTCTGTTGAGCTTATGAATGTAGTGACCAATCAGAGGCGTTCAGATGAGTCATCACTAAAATGCCGGTGTTTTCTTCACTCGCTCGCTGACTGAATACCTCTTTCTGGCGAATTCTCTCATCAGAAACAGTGCAAATGTGTGTATGAATATGTAAGATATTAATTTCATAGTGTAAACGGCTTCAGTGATTTTAATGGGCGTTTTTGATAGTGCTTGAACTCTAGACTGTCAGTAAAAATGTTCTTTGCTTTTTCTGTACAATGAAAGTGTTATGAAAAAAATAATAATTGATTAGTAGCCTAACATACTCTTACTCTTTTTAATGTTTTTATTCACATTAACTTTCAATGTTAAATTCACATTAAACATAAATCAGTCAGTAAAATATGTTATGGCATGACACCCATATTTAATAGATTACATTATTAGGTTACTTTGACCATCACCCACTCGATCAACTAACAATCTATAAAGATGAGAATCAAGATATTTCATGATATAGTTAATTTAGAATGTTTCGAATAAAAAGGAAAAAAATAAATAAAGCATAAGTGCTGTTGTGGCTTCTGTGTGTCACATGACCCCCCCCCCCCAAACTCCCAACTCGTGCCCCCTCAAAAATAATGAGTGCATGACGCCCCTGCCTCAGGTAAGTACCCTGTGTTACCACTCATTCGCCTGTAGGTACAAGATATTTACCATGTATGTACCAGAGAAGTACACGTACTGTAAAATAAAGTGCTACCATTATAATTTTTGGGGTGAACTATGCTTTGATGGCAGTCAATGTACTTTGTACTGTGTCCTTGCTTTATACAACACCGATTGTGTGAAAGCAGCTTCACAGCGTCAAAGAGGAAAATAGTTTATCAAAAACAGTTTGACTGCAGTGACCATCTGATCTCGATATGGACTAGATCTGGTGGCTACGGTGACCTCAGAATAAGAAAGAAACAGACTAATATTAGCGTTGATGCCATTCTTCTAACGAAACGAGTACATCATGTGTTATGGGAAGTGTTCCCGGTTCCGGTTGATCTAATTAATGCAGCCTAACAATCCTTTAACGGATTTGAATAATAGAAGTGTAGTAGTGTGTTATGTGTACACCAGGTTAAAGAGATGGGTCTTTAATCTAGATTTAAACTGACAGAGTGTGTCTGCCTCCCGAACAGTGTTTGGTAGATTGTTCCAGAGTTTGGGCGCTAAATAGGAAAAAGATCTTGATTTTGATATTCTAGGTATTATCAGATGGCCAGAGTTTTGAGAACGCAGCGGCCGTGGAGGACTATAATGCGATAAGAGCTCGCTCAAGTACTGAGGAGCTAAACCATTCAGGGCTTTATAAGTAATTAACAAGATTTTAAAGTCTATACGATGTTTAGTAGGGAGCCAGTGCAGTGTTGACAGAACCGGGCTAATGTGCTCATAGCTGCTGTGTTTTGAACCATCTGTAGTTTGTTTATTAAGCGTGCAGAACAACCACCCAATAAAGCATTACAATAATCTAACCTTGAGGTCATAAACGCATGAATTAATATTTCTGCATTTGACATTGAGAGCATATTTAATAAATCTGTTATTCCTTCTAAAATTGATCTGATAATCATTACTTGTCTGCTGTATTTCTCTGCATCACCAACAGAAGGTAACGGAGTAAAACTATGACTGTAGTGGGAATTGTTTAGTTTATTAAAGACTTGTAATTCATCAAAAGACTGATATTTCAGCTCCTGCTCATGATTTTGTGCTAATTATGGTCTGTTCTTTGGATCCTTGTTTGTTTATTTTCATATTTTAAGTTCAGAAACAAGAAAAGAGAGGAATCACTCCAGCACAGTAGATGGCGCTGTGAGTCTAGAACCTTCCTCAGATTGACACCTGCCAGAAAACACAAAAGAAGAAGAAACACAGAAGAACAAGATGAATGAGAAGAATGGAGCATGCTGTTTCGGAGCTGTTTGCCATCGGGCAGAAAAGAGGAATCAGGGTGTCGTTTGTAAACGAAGTTAACGAGGGACCGGAGCACAACCCGAGGAAACACATCTAGTGATGATCTGAAGTTTCTCTGCACAGCTGCTGTTTCTGTAAACTGTTGATCATCAGTAAAGTGAATCTTGAAGCTGTAACACTGGTGTTGAGCTCTGGACTGCACTGCTAGTGTGAGCAAAACATCTTTAGATTCACTATCATTCAAATCACTTACACAATGTGTTTTTAATGTCTGTAGCACACAAGAGCTGTTCCCCGTCTTTCTCATACGCACAAATAATTCATGCAGGATTATCAGTGAATTTACATATCGAGCCGCTCATTATAAATAAGACTGATGATGTGTAATTGTTGATGTCTGATCCCTCCTCAGTCAAACAAGAGTTTCTGATAATAGTGACGTCAGCCGAATGTGGAAAGAGTCAGATATGGTGCAGTGTGTGAAATCTTGAGCTGTTTCTGTCTGACTCACATCTTTCTCCTCTTTTCTTTCTCTCGGTCAGATTCACAGTGAGAGACAAACTTGGAGATGAAGTCTTCCCTGAGATCAGCGGCCGGGCGTCTCTGGAGTGAAGAGAAGAGCTTTAAATACAGGTGAGAGATGCACTGAAAGCACAGAGAGAGAAACAAGAAGCTCTAGAGCAGGGGTGGGGAACGCTGATCCAGCTCCAACCCTGAAAACAAAACAAAAAACCCCCTAACTGCATCCTGAAGACCTTGATTAGCTGGTTCAGGTGTGCTTGATTAGGGTTGGAGCTAATCTCTGCAGGGACACCTTTTTCTGTCTATTCTGACCTTCAAACTACTTTAAGAAAAACTGTTAATGTTTGACTTTGAAAAGTTTCAATCTGTTTAATAAAGATTAGATTATCAACTATCTTGGCTATTAGTTTGTGTGGTCGGGATCTTCTTATAGGTTTTTTTATCAGATGATCTTTTATCAGATCTATATCTATTAGTGTTTTCACTTTAAGGGTTAAAAGCGTAACACTGTGCTAAACTGCAAGGAGACGAGAAGTGTTATGAATGGATGTCAATGGGAGGAGAGGCTTCAGTTCACTGAATCAACTGCTTATTTAATGAATCCACAGTCATCTTCAACATGTTTGCCATTAAACACTGGTTTTGTAGCAAAAGAACACTGTCTCTCGGCCATTGTGAGTCCAGAAGAGAGAGAGAGTGTGTTTGCAACCTTAGATCCGAACATTAGAAAAATGTCCATTAAAGACTTGTTTTCTCATCTCGCAGATTAAAGCCATCAGCAACATGGAAATGGAAAGGTGTTTTATTTGCAAGATATGGGCAATTTACAAAAAACTGATGATGGAAATTGGGTAAGTTAGTGAGAACTTGCATATTTTGAATCTAGACAGATTCTTTGTATGTTTGTAATGTAAATGTGTTCAGGTTTGAACAGGTGAAAAAGGAGGCCCAGAGGAAGGAGAGAGATACACGGCTCTTTCAGATCAATGCAAGGTTTTTAATGAAGGATTGTGAGATGTGTTTAATGTGCAGATGTTCTGACAGCTGAAGGAGAATCACTGTACGATATGTGGCTCTTTTAGTGCCTATGATTATTTGTCTGTCTGCAGTTTTGAGGAATGGACTTGGCTGAAGGACGGGATGCCAAAAATTATTTTAAATTTAATTGAGCCCAAAGAAGCTCAGAGGATTCTGGGTAAGAGATCCGTCCACTTGTTCACTTACATTCAGTCATAATCAACTTACATTTCAAATAAAGACAAATCAGTTTGATTGAGCCACAAACCCTGAGCTGAAGACGCAGCCAAAGTTGAGCTCAGGATCAATCTGAAGTCAGACGCACGATTGATGCTCCTGTTCATATCTCTTGATGATCTCTCTACAGATCCAAATGAAACGTCGTCTAGAAGGGCAGGAGTCAAAACTGTGAGTGTTTCATCCATTATCAAGAGAATAGAGAGATACTGATAAAGGTTTGTGCTTTTATGATGTTAATTTGTCTCCCTGTTGAACAGAAGATGACATATCTGGATGAAACGGGGCCTGACACAAGAAAAGGTAAGACAACATTAGGGTCCTGTTGGTCTTGTGCACATTAACTTTCCCTTACTTCTGTAAGTTGCATGCATCAGTGATTCACCAGTGACGTAATTCTTAGAAGGCTTTACACAATACAGAGAGCAGTGTTCTCCAGACCCCTTTTGAAAGAAGAGCTGTTTGACATGCCGTCTCGGGAAGACGCTCAAATGAGTCAATCTCCTTGTATGTGTGTCTGTCATGCCAGTCCTTTATACAGTAGGTGTGTGTGTGTACTGTAGAACAGTAAAAATACCCGTCTTCTCAAGAATCCACGTAAACACTGGGAAAGAAGACACCGTATAGTGGATCTGGGCAGCTCTTAAAGTGACAGCAGTTCATCAAACAACACAAGAGAGAAAATCTCTCACTGCTCTGGACTAAAGCACTTTTGTAACTTTAATAAAAAATATATATATATTTAACTTCAACAGTGAAGAATATGCAGCGTTTTATACATTTGATTACTTAATTCAAATGTAGCATTTTTTATTTGTGCTACCATAGTTTTTTCCCCATTGCTTGTAATTTCTTATTCTTATTTAAATCACTGTCTGCAGTGTGCTTGAGCTTTTTTGTTTTTCAGGCTTCTATTCGTTTTTTTAAATATATATATATATATATATATATATATATATATATATATATATATATATATATATATACACACAGTGAGGAAAATAAGTATTTGAACACCCTGCTATTTTGCAAGTTCTCCCACTTAGAAATCATGGAGGGGTCTGAAATTGTCATCGTAGGTGCATGTCCACTGTGAGAGACATAATCTAAAAAAAAAAATCCAGAAATCACAATGTATGATTATTTAACTATTTATTTGTATGATACAGCTGCAAATAAGTATTTGAACACCTGTCTATCAGCTAGAATTCTGACCCTCAAAGACCTGTTAGTCTGCCTTTAAAATGTCCACCTCCACTCCATTTATTATCCTAAATTAGATGCACCTGTTTGAGGTCGTTAGCTGCATAAAGACACCTGTCCACCCCATACAATCAGTAAGAATCCAACTACTAACATGGCCAAGACCAAAGAGCTGTCCAAAGACACTAGAGACAAAATTGTACACCTCCACAAGGCTGGAAAGGGCTACGGGGAAATTGCCAAGCAGCTTGGTGAAAAAAGGTCTACTGTTGGAGCAATCATTACAAAATGGAAGAAGCTAAACATGACTGTCAATCTCCCTCGGACTGGGGCTCCATGCAAGATCTCACCTCGTGGGGTCTCAATGATCCTAAGAAAGGTGAGAAATCAGCCCAGAACTACACGGGAGGAGCTGGTCAATGACCTGCAAAGAGCTGGGACCACCGTTTCCAAGGTTACTGTTGGTAATACACTAAGACGTCATGGTTTGAAATCATGCATGGCACGGAAGGTTCCCCTGCTTAAACCAGCACATGTCCAGGCCCGACTTAAGTTTGCCAATGACCATTTGGATGATCCAGAGGAGTCATGGGAGAAAGTCATGTGGTCAGATGAGACCAAAATAGAACTTTTTGGTCATAATTCCACTAAACGTGTTTGGAGGAAGAAGAATGATGAGTACCATCCCAAGAACACCATCCCTACTGTGAAGCATGGGGGTGGTAGCATCATGCTTTGGGGGTGTTTTACTGCACATGGGACAGGGCTACTACACTGTATTAAGGAGAGGATGACCGGGGCCATGTATTGCGAGATTTTGGGGAACAACCTCCTTCCCTCAGTTAGAGCATTGAAGATGGGTCGAGGCTGGGTCTTCCAACATGACAATGACCCAAAGCACACAGCCAGGATAACCAAGGAGTGGCTCTGTAAGAAGCATATCAAGGTTCTGGCGTGGCCTAGCCAGTCTCCAGACCTAAACCCAATAGAGAATCTTTGGAGGGAGCTCAAACTCCGTGTTTCTCAGCGACAGGCCAGAAACCTGACTGATCTAGAGAAGATCTGTGTGGAGGAGTGGGCCAAAATCCCTCCTGCAGTGTGTGCAAACCTGGTGAAAAACTACAGGAAACGTTTGACCTCTGTAATTGCAAACAAAGGCTACTGTACCAAATATTAACATTGATTTTCTCAGGTGTTCAAATACTTATTTGCAGCTGTATCATACAAATAAATAGTTAAAAAATCATACATTGTGATTTCTGGATTTTTTTTTTTTTAGATTATGTCTCTCACAGTGGACATGCACCTACGATGACAATTTCAGACCCCTCCATGATTTCTAAGTGGGAGAACTTGCAAAATAGCAGGGTGTTCAAATACTTATTTTCCTCACTGTATATATATAAACATGGTGACAAGAATTACAAAATGGTATATAATTTTGATGACATAAAGACCGTATTTGAAGCAAAAATAAATAAACTCACCATATCATAACCTAAACCTACCAGACACTTCAGGATTCAAACCTTACATTTTACAGACCCATCCTTAACAGACCTAAACTGGCCTCAACATCCCTGTGGTTGACCCGTGGTGTTGGGACTGCTGTGGTCTGCCTTGGTCTTTGTGGGATTTGTGGCTGATCAGCGGTGAGATGGACAGTGGACCCTTAGGGCTCTAACCTGGGAAATACTCTTCCTCCAAAACAAAACATAATGAACCCAGTAACTAAACTTACAACAGTGAGCCAGAGGATTGGCTTTGCCCAGTCTTTTATTTTTAAAGAGTTGCCAGGACCGGCGGTGGCGCATGAACCCAGGTAACACATCTAGTGATAATCCCATAGACACATATACATAGCTGCCTCATTAGCAACCGTTTCTATGGGCTGCGACACTAAAAACAAGCAACCTCTTCCAAGTTAGCCATACCTGATACCAGAACACTCAATTAAAACATTATGAACAGCCAGAACAATAACTAGTAATCCTCATAAATCACTGGTTCAGACTGTAGTAATTGTTAAAGTGGTTTAAATTGATTCTGTAAGTGTGGAGCTGAAAGGAAAAGCTGTGATTGCAGGATCTTCTCATTCAATCCCACTGAATCATCTGCTGCTTTCATTCTTTCTACACAAAGATAGAAGTCTAGTAATGTGATCTGAAGCGTGGACAACACGTAATTGTTACTCATTTGAAGACTATTGTAGAAATCAATTTTTTTTTTTTTTTTTAAATCAGACAGTAATTGTACTGTCAAATATACAAATATAGACAGGCATGATGTATTGTTTGTTATATATTTTGAGGCTTTGGGCTGTAGTTCGCTCTTATCTAGCATGTTTGTATTATGTTCATCATTATTCTGACCAGTCTCAGAGTCAGCATGTCTCAGCAGGCACTTGCAGAAGGGGGGGCTTTGGAGGCTCGAGCCCCTGCCCTTTTTCAAAATTATTCAAAAGTGCCCCTCTCGGACAAATAGCAATGATCCAATATTGGTATGTTTAATGTGTGTTTAGGTCATCATTCTTACAAAAGAGTCCTTGGTTGGAGCTTCAGAGAACGTCTACAGTCTAATAGATGAGGTGCTGAGAACTTGAGACTTTTTTGCGGCAACAAAAAAGGTGAAGATCAAACCTGACGTATTGTTAATTGTGTTTATAGTATCTCACTGCAGTGTATGTTGGTGAGTGATGAGCTGAAATGATGATGGTCATCGTGTGTTTCAGATGTCATGAAGCAGTATTTGGGCCACATGTGCAATGGGTTCATTGGTTCGGTGACCGTGATTCATTGCACAGTTGAGCTCTTAACAAGATGAAGGTGAGACGGACTGATACCGTTGAAGCAACTTTCAGCAGTTTCTGGTGTTCTGTGTGAGGAATCAGCATCACACTTTCTTCAGGAATTATTACACTCCTTGTTTTCTCCAGAATCATTGTGTGTGTGATGGTAAAGCGGAGACCAGTGTGTGAATATTGTCTGGTGTTTCTGTGCAGATTGCATAGATAAGGCCTCGGTGGAGAAGCTGATATTTAATATCAGTCTGATCCTCACTGAACTTTATAAAAGTGCTCTTGTTTCAGCTCATGGATTACTTTTATAAGTATTCCCTCCCTGTCCTTCAAACATACAGCCGAGGTCTTGGGGTGGAGTTTGGTGTTAGAGAGATGGAGGCGCACACACACACACACACACACACACACACACACACACACACACACTCACTCACTCATGTGTTCAGCTCAGAATCATCTGGACCTGAATCTTCATTAGATCTGGAGGATCTGCTGGGACTCACATCTTTCTCCTTCTCTCTCTTCTCTCTCTCGGTCAGATTCACAGTGAAGGAAGGTTTCTCCGAGGGATCTGGGAAGAGTAAAAAGGTTGCTAAAGAAGCAGCGGCCGGGCGTCTCTTCAGGAGCTTCAGAGAAGAGGAGACTTTGCTCTTTTCTTTCCCCAGGTCTCCCTCCTGAGTGCTTTTAATCAATGGATTTTTATTGTTTTAAACCCCCCTCACATCATGTCTTATTACCCCTGCTTTTCCCCAACATTACCTTGATTTTAATTAATTTATTATATGAATGTTTTTATCTCCCTACTCTATTTATTGATCTTAATAAAATCATTTTGCATCAAATCATATCTCTGTATGTGTGTTTAAGTGAAGTAAAGAGTGAAATAAGTGTGTGTCCATCATGTCATGAAGAGATGGATCACTATTTTTTATTGCCATGGACAGGTTTTAAAATCTTAAAATGTTCCGTTGTTTGCTGATTTGGTAATCACTTATTTTATTTATTCGTTTTCTATTTAATTTTTATTTGTTTATTTTTTCAGCATTTTATTTGCATGTAAGATTTACTTATATAATGTTTACAACGTTAATTTAGGTTTCTTTTTTTATTATTTTGTTATTCTTTTTTATTTATTCATATTATTATTTATTAAAGTAAGAAAAGGACTGTATGAAGACTTGTATGGATTCATATAGGAGTCTGTTCAGACCCGTTTAATACAGAACTAGAGTCACACATTGATTACGACACATTTATTCCCATCTGCTTCATTTTCTGTGTCTGATGATGTAATGGAGAGTTTCTCTCTGTTCTAGAGGAGACTGCTGGATAATGTCTATAGACATTCCCTCCCTGACCTCCAGCAATACATGAGGACTCATGGAGAGCAGATCAACATTGAGATGACATTTATTTAAGGTTGTTTTTAATTATCTGTTGTTGTTCTCTTCTGAGATATGGACCGTGTTTATCTTGTCCTGGAAGTTGATCCTAAAGGAGCGCTGCATATGGAGCTCCAGAGCTGAGAGAAGTTTGATGAACAGTGAAGTGTCAGGGTAAGAAACCACTGTTCACTACTATATTAAACTCCAGAAAACAGTGTGTTTGGATTTTCAGACGAAAGCTTGAATTAGATTCGTGTGAAATTGGGGCAAATAATGAACAATGTTCGTTCAGTGTCAGTGAGATTAAAAACAGTTAATCTTTTGGTGTTTAAGGGAGGAGAAACACTGTTATCAGCTTGATTTTCTCTGTGTCTCATGATCTAATCTAGAGTTTCTCTCTCTCTACTAGAAGCCCATCAGAGGACGACCACAGCTGATGAAGTACTTTTATAAGAATTCCCTCCCTGTCCTCCGAGAATACAGCAGAGATCTTGGGGTGGAGTACGATGTTAGAGAGATGGAGCAGACGGAGGTACACACACACACACACACACACACACACACACACACACCCACACACCATGTGTTCAGCACAGAATCATCTGGACCCCATCTCATCAGCTGTGTTTCCACTCTGAAAGATAAGTCTAGTTATGTCATTTGAAGTGGATCGGAGCATGATCCCAGTCTCTGTGTTTTGTCTGTTCACCAAGAAAGAATGGCGTATAGACAATTTTAATGTTGGTCAAGTTCTGGGTAAAGGCACATTTGACTGTGTGTACCTGAACAGGGAGCTTCGGTCCAATTTGGTCGTGTCACAGTCATCAGCTGTTGTGCCCTAGTTGGCCACCAGAGGACACTCCTGTGTACTTTGAGCACATGGCTTGTGTGTTTTGTTTGTGCCATGTGCTCATCTGTCTATTGTTCTTGTTACCTGATTATTGCTTCAGATGATTCACCTGTCGTTACCCTCCTTGTTTGCTTCTCTAGTTATTCTCCCAGTGTCTTCTGTCCTGTGCTAATCAGTCATCATGTCTCTCTTGATATTGAGTTTTCCCCCTTGGGGTTGTTTTGTTTAAGTTTATTATTTAATAAAACCCATTGCATTCCTGCGTTTGAGTCCTCTCTTCATCTCTGACAGGTCGTGGCACTCCAAGTAATGTTCAGAAATCAAATGCAGCAAGATGGACTTGTGAAGCAGCTGCAGAGAGAGATTCAGATCCAGGCAGATCTCAGGAGGATAAAAATGGGCAGATGGTGAGAAAGTGATCCTACCTGAGTCGTTAGACTCGTTTCTCATCAGACAAATTCTGGCAACATTTGCAGACTTGAGCACTGAATAGGCTTGGGTCTCCAGAAATGATTCAAATGAAAAAATGCAAACAAAATCACTGTATGGCTGCTTGTTCTACAGATCTGGCCATTGAAATGGGAATTTTCCACGCTGAATTAGCGAAAAATGGATGGGGAAAATATCACGTTGGGGGTGAAACTGAGTAATTGCCACACCTGTGTATTTTATTTTTATTTTGCCACACCCAACCTCCATCACCTCCTCTAGTCTCCATCAGCTCCACTCTATTTGTTTGACCTCCATCACCTCCTCCACCATCACCTCTCTAATGCTGCCATGTTTTATTATTATTCAAGTCACACAATAAAGGTTCACCCAAGGCTTCAAGTGTCCTTTCTCTTATTTCTCCATCACTAGCATTACTTGGTTCTGCACTTTTCTCTACTTGATGCTGCAGTCAAGAGTTCACTGAAACGGACTCAAACTGATGGTTAACAGCCAATGCTCAAGCTTCAGATTTTCATCTCGATTATAATACAAAATTTATCATAAGATTGTTTCAAAATCAGAGCGACACTTCACACAGCCTCTCTTCAAATTTGACCATGTTGTTTTTCTCTGAATCTGCTGTCAGAAACACTTTCTCCATTAACACCTGGGGCCGTATGTATAAAGCCGCTCAGAGTAAAATTTTAGTCCTAAGTCTGTCAAAATTCTAAGAATGATGTAATTTTACTCTTATTCCTAGACTTAAGAATAAGAGTGATTCATAAAGGTTCCTAAGTGTTAAGACTAGGTCTCAGCTCCTAAATTATTTAAGAGAGCTGAAGAGGTCTCCTAACCTAGTTAGGAGTAACAAGATGGCAGCAAAGAGGAGAAGACTAACACTTTCCAGCGAAAATATGACATATTGGCCTTATATGATAATGTGGAGTTGATAAAACGATACAAACTTGATTATCAAGATTTTTTTTTGTAACTGACAAAGTAAGAAATTTAATAACCTCTTCCACTCAACAAGTCAATGCTCTAACTGCAGAAATGAAAGTAGTAATTACATTTTCTTTTGGCTGTAAAATTGGAAAAATGCAGCAATACATCGGTGATGACACTGTAAGCAGGGTCTTACATATTGTGGCACTAACCCCACCAAACACAACAGTGGTCAAAAGTGATGTGTGGAATTTTTTTTTTTTATTACCCCACATTTCACTTAAACTATTAAAATACAAAGGACAAAAAAACACTGACCATTGTTGCCAACTGCTTTCAATTGAAGGTAGCTAAAACTGGTCACTTAATGTTGCTAGATGACCTCATAAAGGGGAGTTCACTGATCTACAGTATATTTATATTTATATAGATCAGTGAACTCACGTTTATGACGTCATGGGAGAGTCTCGGAATGTAGATAAGGTTTGTCCAAGAAATTGATTTTGTTGCTAGGCTTTTGAAAAAAGTCTCTAAAGGGATGAGAAAGTCTCTAAATCTAGTGACAAAATCACTAAATTGGCAACATTGACTACAACATAAGTTATTTACATTTCATTGGTCCTCTTGTTTTTGCATGTGTTCATATTCATAATTTATTTGTATGACAGCATGGCCAAAAATTATGACCACACAATTTGGCATGTTTCATTGCATTATTATCACAAATAAAACAATTGACTCTAGGCAACTATGCAATATGCTTACAAAATCATTTTTTATTTATTTTTTATTAAGGGTGAAGATGTCAAATTTCCTAGGCCAGACATAACTTTTGGCCACTACTATATGGCAGTTTATTGACTTTCCAACTGACCACCAAACCATATTGCAAAAACAAGCCACTTTTATGAGGATTGTGGGCTTTTCTGGAGTTGTTGGAGCCATTGATGGAACTCATGTTCACATTATTGCTCCAACTGTCAACGAGGAGACATACCAATAGAAAACAAAGCATCAGTAATAATTTGTGATCATTTTGCACAATGCAAAGCATTAAAAAAAAAAACATTTAAATATTAAAATATTTCAGTGTTTTAATTAAATGATTTTATTGTAGTTACATTAAATGATTGGTGTTGTGCTGCTGTGACTTCACATGAGCAGGCTCACTATTGGCTGATTCAGAGGTCAAAGTCAGCCATTTTGTGTTGACATCATTGTAGTCCTTAGTTCACAACACTTAAGTGTTACCTCAGTCAACACTTAAGAATCAGTCTTAGACTTTACTGAAAGTTGCTTTTAGCTTCTTTATAAAAGTCTCCTACTCTTAGAAAAGTCCTACTTTTTACTAATAATCTTTTGACACTTAAGTCAAAGCTTAAGAGCATTTCTGAGAAGTTTTATACATACGGGCCCAGATCTGTGATGAAGCAGCTGTTCCTCCAGCAGCACAAACCCACCGCTGCCATGAAATGAGGGAAGATTATGAAGAATATCAGCATCATCCAGCTCTTCTATCAGCTCTTCATTCAGCAGACTCTTGTTTGCTAAAGTAGAAACAGTGAGTCTGTCTGTAGTTCAGAGTTTAGCTCGTCCTGTGATATGATTCACTTTCAGATCTGCTGCTGTGCAAATGATTCACTTGATCACAAATGAAACGCAAGATTTCTAAATGCCGTTATACGTTTCCCAGTCACGTAACTAAGAGCCAGACACCTAATCAATGGTTTACTCCAACACCACCCTGTCTTTGCATGAAGTGATGAAGCACTCTTGGACTGTAAATGCTTCGCTCAGAGGTTTACTTTTTTTTTTTTTCTTCAAACATTAAAAAAAATAAAATAATAATGTGCGTTTAAGAAATTGTTTGAGATTTTGCCCTTTTCTTGGAGTTTCTCTGTGTTCTAGAGGAGCAGCAGAAGAAAGCCAGGGCTGCTTGCTGGCATCTTAAGACACTGTCTCTCTGACCTCCAGAAGTACACCAGAACTCATGTGGAGGAAGATGATTTTGAGACCATGGAGCCAACAGGCAAAAAAAAAACAGTTAATCTTTTGTTCTTTAAGGGAGGAGAAACACTGCTATCAGCTTGATTTTCTCTGTGTCTCATGATCTAATCTAGAGTTTCTCTCTCTGTACTAGAAGCCCATCAGAGGACGGCCACAGCTGATGCAGTACTTTTATAAGAATTCCCTCCCTGTCCTCCGAGAGTACAGCAGAGATCTTGGGGTGGAGTACGATGTTAGAGAGATGGAGCGGACGGAGGTACACACACACACTTTCATGTGTTCAGCACAGAATCATCTGGACCCCATCTCATCAGCTGTGTTTCCACTCTCAAAGATAAAAGTCTAGTAATGTGATCTGAAGTGGATCGGAGCATGAACCCAGAAACACATCTAGTGATGAGCTGAAGTTTCTCTGCACAGCTGCCGTTTCTGTAAACTGTTGATCATCAATAAAGTCAATCTTGAAGCTGTAACTGCTCGATGTAAAGCATTAAGACCGAAACAGAACGACTTTCTGTAAAACTGCTTTCAAACAATGTGAACTGAGAAAAGAGCTTCACAAATAAAACAGAGTCAGACAATAAAGCATCTCATGGCTGAGCATTAGTATGAATATGATGATTATATTCAGTCAAAAAATGACAGACAGCAGCAGAAACAATGCTTCATGCAGAACGTCCAAAAAAGAAAGATGCAGATTTGGAGCGATTCTCTGATAATTAAACTCAGTTCATGTGTTTGTGTAACTGATAGCTATATTAGTACAGTATATAAGAATATCTTAGGGATTTATTTGAGGATTCATGCCTGATTTATTGGATCTTTCTGAATGATGATTATATCTGTGTGCTGAAGGTATAAAAGCACAGCAGGACGTTTGTGTGTCTGAAGAATGTCTGAACTTCATCCAAACATCAAGAGACGCATCTCTACTGAAGCCACAAAAGAAACAAACTAAAGCCTCAAAAGAAGAGCATCTTTCTGACTCTTTTCTTTCATTCATCTTCTCTTTCTTCAAACACACATTGACTCAATATTCACTCTCATTCCTCATCATACTCTCAGACTGCTTTCTCTTCCAGTCAGACACAAATGGAGCTTTTCTAACGTCTCTCATTGATGTCAAACACCTGCCCACACTAATTACACCTCGTTAAGATCAACTCATTAACTAGCACTTCACTTAGTGATGGAGAAACACAGCTTTTACAAACTCTCCATCAATTGAACCCAAATGATTCAGTGTTTGGAGTCGCTGGTGATGTCTGATGATCAACTGTAAATAAATTACACCACAAACCAATTGCATTTATCAAATCTATCAATGTAATATATTAAATATGAAGGTTGTAAAATTTCTGTTCTTTTCTTATTGGAGTGCTTTTAATGGGAGTTATTTTGAAAATTAGGTCAATTAGAAACAATATTATTTTCCTATTATACACACAGTGTTAAACTTCAAAGTAATTAAACACATTAGTTTACATCATCAGACACGTGTATGTGTCACCAGATCAATATTTCTGATTCTGAAATGTTTGTAAAGTAAAGGTTGGAAACATAACGAAGTCTCGTTTGCTGAAATCGTGATTTGTTGAGTTTAGATCTGAAGCGCTGATTCCAGACTGAAATCTGGTAAATGTTTGGAGCTTCATGAAGCTTCTGTAAACTTCAATATTGAACACAGAACAACTGCAGTGAAAACAATATGATTCAGAAACTCCAGCACAATCTGCATATTTCTAAACGCTCCAGACAGACGTCTCTATCTGAACCTCACAGACATTTGCTGCCGTCCAGAGTTTTCTGCTCCTGGTTTGAATAAAGTCCAGCATTTCTCAACTTTTCCAGGCTCTTATTGGTGTCTCACAGCCGGCTGAGACGGTTCCTGAAGACAGTCACAGGTTTGAGCTTCTGATAATGAATGGACTGAAGATGGCAGCTAATGGCAGATTATTCTAGTTGATTTACACGCACAACAGAAAGCCGTCGACTGGTTTTAATCAGGTTCACATGTAGTCTGTAACTGATGAACACTTTACTCCTGTGTTCATGAGCTTCATTCAGTTTCTCTACAAGATCATTTCTCTGAGATGCTGCTGTAACGAACATCTGACGACTATTGCTGCATTTAAGTTCAGTCGCAAAGATTGTATTTACCAGCTGAACGCACCTGAACATCACCATAAAGTCTGAATTAAAGTGACATGTGAAATTTTCAAATAAAGGATTTTAATAATCTATATTCTCCTGAGTGATTTATTCTGAATAATAAGAGTCGAGAGAGAAAGTAGTATACTATGTGTCAAAAATGTAATTTATTGCCCCCTCATAAAAATTCCTCCCCCCATCCCATAACTGGACACCTGTTCGGACAGCTGTTTGTACACTCCCACCCATCTAAGTGGGGGCCATCTGGTTATTCATCCCAGTGATCTTAAGGAATTTATGACTGTTTTTGTGTGCTTTATATGTGCTTTAAACTTTAAATGGTGAAATTGTGTTAAACGTATAAAGGGAAGTTTTTATTAAAGTGTTTTCACATTGAAAAAAACATCAAACATACGCGTAAAACGAGCAATGACTGTTTTTTCCCTACAAGTCAAGACGTGCTAGTGTTGTTAAAACAATTTTAGGAAAAAGGTAGAGTTTGACAAAGTTAGAAAATAAAACAAAAAGAATTAGATACGGTGTAAACCTGGTTTTGTCATCATTACTGCGAATTGATTGGTCTGTTAACCCAAGTTTGTGTCTTCTTAATTAATGATTCTGGTCTCTGTATTAGTTCAATGCAAAAGAGAATGTTGTTTGCTGGTTTTACAGCTGCGAAGAAGACAATAATCCAGAACTGGTTTACACCACACATGTGTAGAAAAACATTGGATCCGTAGCCTCCTGCAAATAGTGTCATGTGAATGTACAACAGCACGAATCAATGGAGCCAAGCCTTCTACCATTAATGCTTGGCAGTGTTTTCTCTTTGATATACGTGACTGTATAAAGGAGTGACTTTTGTGTTTTTCTTGTCCTTCCCTCTCTCCCTCCCTTTGACTGGACTTTGAGATATTGAGTATGTGTCTGTTGTTTTGTTTAGTTATTTTTTGGATGTTATGTTATGTGTGAAAAAAAAAAAAAAATGTTGATAACAAAAAGCATCAAGCACGTTCGTTAACATTACTAGTTAGAAAATAAAAAAATGTTGGCTTATCTTACCATGATGTGAAATAAAAAATATCAGACCGTTAAGTAAGACCATACTTGTCAAAATCTTGTGACAATACAGTTTAAAAGTTAGCTTTTATCACAAAAAGTAAAAAAGAGTCGTTCATCTAGCCGTCATCTAAAAATAAATAAATATCAGGGGTTCCTTCGTTAAAACAACAGTATCCAGCAGTAGTCTAAATCTACGTTGTAGTCTAACGTTACAATTTAAAACTAGTTTGTCACAACGATAGAAAAGTAAAAAAGATCCCGACCGTCTTGCACTGATCCGGCAGATCCGTCCACACTTTGCGCTGTCAAAACTCAGAATGAGGTTACGAGCGCAGCGGTCAGACCACGCCTACTGCCAGCCCCTAACACGGTCGGAGAGACCTAAGCAAAGATTTAAAAGTTAAAAGAATTAAAGTAATGTTTTAACATTAGAACGAACATTATTTTTAATAAATCTTTAGCATTTCTTAATTAATGAAACCGTACAGCATTCATCCTAAAGCTTTTTCACTTTAAAATTAGGTTACAAGTTTTTCCTTTTAAACAATCACCTGTAGGAAAAATGTTGTTTGTTTTGTTTTATTTATTTTATTTTAGTTATTCACACTTAATTTAGTGAATCCTTTATTTACTCTTTGTATTTCTCAATTTTAAAACTTGCAGTAGGGTATAACAGTTTGAAAGCATACACGCGTATATACGTACAAACTGGTATGAAAGCAAATGTTTTGGTGGGGGGTCTTTGATTTTCCGCCCGTGACGCTTGTGGTGTGTTATCTATCAATTGTAACAGACGTACAACCTCTAAACTTTTACAACATCACACGAAATGCAAAATATTTTGTCTCACGCAGCGCAACGAAATGAGAGAAGTTTGAAGATGGGCGTATGATTACTGATGCGATCATATCAGATCAAGAGGTTGTTGTAAAACATCTAAACATGTTTCTTGGGGTGCGACTCATTTGCAATCTAATGAGTTTTTGAGGGGGTCTGGTATTGTAAACATTTGTTAGAATGCTAGGTAAAAGTTCACTGATCAAAACAGATAATCTTTTCTAAGATGTTCAGCATCAAAGGACGTCTATTTACACCATTGTATGGCATGCGCCCGCGTGTGTGAACGCTGTCAAAAGTTTAGGCAAGGTGTAAAGGATGTGTAGCCTTTTGAACCCTTTTTTATGACACATCTGGTGAAGTTAAAAATTAGGTAAAGTTTAGGAATAAAATAAATAAAAAAATCCAATGAAAAAAAAAGGGATATTTTATAGAGTAGATCTGGCGAATACGTCTTCACACTGAGGTTCAGGATGAAATGATATAGATAAAGAATAAGGTGATAATACAAAATTTAAATAAATAGATGTCCTAAAGATTGTTTTTAATAATATGGTCTGCTGTAGGAAAATCTTGTTTAATTTAGTACATTTTACTTAGTATCGTTATTTCTTTATCCGAGCTTTGAACGTTGTCACGCTTAAAACATTATGCTGTAGGTTTATAATAACCGGATAATACCAATAGAACCCCATGATCTTCTCTGACGTAAGAATTACATCAGACCTACTTCAAACGAGCATTTGAACAGATGGTTTGATCAATAAACAGATAACCGAGCTTTGATTTTTCTACGGTTAAAAACCCTGTTGTGTTCAAACGCTCGTAGATAAGGTAAAAAGCCATGTCTACGCGCAAGGGACATGCTAACATCGTACCAATTAAGTTGTAAAAGAAAAAAGAAAAATCTAAAAGATTTTTAATCATGACGGTGAAACATCACCAGCTGTGTTAAGTAAACTGATGAAGATGTGGGTCGGGTGACTGAATCTGATAAATTTGCACGGGAGGTTTTGATGGTATTTATAAACTTTATACCTTACTAAAGATTTGGGGTATTAGGACACCCCCTGCCGGCAGTTATAGGATTTATGATACATTTTCAGGAGACGCCCCCCTACACTCTGAAGCGTTAAAAAGTAAAAGTTATAACATCCTCATTACCTGCAAATTCTAAAACTTCTTCTTGCACGACATCGTTATACCACAACAAGCGTTGGAACAATGGCTGACAATTACAATGGTAAGTGTGTTTTGTTCATCGGAGCTGTTTAAACATTTTAATGTTAATATTTGTTTAACACAACGTTGTTTTTAATTCCAGACACTTTTGAGAATGTCGAGTTTGATGAAGGTCTCGAGCAGATCCTAGAGGAGATATGTAAGGTTTTAGACTTTTTCTACCATATGGTTTAAGGTCTAATAATAATAATAACACTCGTTATCATTTTATTCAGTTGATGAAGCCCAACTAGTTACCTGCGAGGGTGACACAGGACTTAACAGTGAGTTATACAGACATCAGTTTTTTCTTAACGCGTTGAAAGTTTCAGCACCTCATAAACAGTGTTTACTAAATTTGACAGGTAACCATAATGATGACGACAACCGCGTGATAATATTGCCTACAGAGAATATCCGTCAAGAGATTGCGGTGAGAACGGAGCTACGCCATGAACCAGACAACGTCACACAATCCTCCCCCTCCCACGGTTCGTGTTCGGAGGAAAGGGTTCACACGACTAACGTCTGCACAAGTACGCACACGGATGCAACCGGTTCTCCCGCACAGCGATTGACTCCCCAATACGGCTGCAGACAGGGTGTGAAGCGTGTGAGATTTTCCGGACAGGAAACTAGTGACTCACCGTCCACTAGTCGTTTAAGGACTTCAGAGAATAAAGGTACGTATTAAAACAGAAAACACATTATTGCGTTTCATGTTTGACTTTTATTTAATAAATGAATAAAACGGTTATTGTTATTATTTTTACAGAACAAGATCACGATGAACGAGGTCTAACAGCATGAACTGACTCGATGGTCCACGCATGGGACCAGGTATCCTTTAGCGATACGGAGAGCGAGGAGGAGGAATTACAGCATGAAATACCTCAGGATCTGTTCCGCAAACATGATTTAAATAGAAGACTCGATCACGACGCGCTGAACCGCGTTAACCGTTACTTTGAGAGAGTTTTCGATCTGGCCGGACAACCGTTATCTTAACGGAAGCAGAAGAGATTGCAGCTAGCGCGCAAGGTGATGTAATTTCGATTTTAAGAAACATCATATCGTGTCAGCAACAACACACTGAGGCCTTACGTCATGCGGCCGAATTTTGGAGAAATTGTCATGAACAGTTGTAAAATGAATTCAGACAGTTTCAACAGTCCATGATCGGCGTACTGGAACAACGGACGGAACAGAGGCTTACGGTAAACGCTTTAGCTTTGATGTCCGAACGTCTGAATTTGATGCAGAGAATATTATCTGAATTGTAGAATATTATCTGAATTGTACAAGCGTATAGTTAGGAGACCGTAATAATGCACCATGTATTGAACTGACGATTTTTTTTTTCATTATTATCGATTTATTACTTACATTATTTGTATATTATTGGTATTGGATTTTTCATGCAATTATTAGTGTTTGTTATTGACAACGGTTCATTATTGTTTTATTCATATTATTAGTAATTCATATCCGTGTTGAATTGTATCTTCTCATCGTTGATTGTTTGATTTATATCATTATCATTCCATATATGTTGATTTGTACCTTCTTATTATTGTTCGTTACTGATTCAAGTTTATTCGTTGCTGACAAACAATGATTTTGAATTTATACTGTAAGTGTTTGTTTTTGTCATATATGCTTATGTTACATTGTGAGTCACTGTGGTGTTTTCAAGGGAGTGCACACGTTTGTCTTTAAGTTTGAACTATTTTTGTATTTCTGATATTTAAAAATAAATTTTCAAAATGAGCAGTAAAAGATGTCACGCTGATTTACATAACCATGCATCAAAAGATGATCAGAGAACATCAAGACCTAGACACGATTTTCAAAATAACGTCGATCAGTTACGAGATCTGATTAATAACCAGTTACAAATGTTACAGCCAGATTCGCTTAACATGATCGAAAGATTACACGAAATCGTAGATGAACAGCAGGAATGGTTGGGTATGTCTATAAATGCAGATGAACAGATTGGCTCGGGGCCGTCTAATGATGCCTGGGGATATGATCCGTCAGCTCCAGATATGGGACTCACCCGTAATTTTATAGATGGGCTAATAAATGAAGGGGGCCGTGTGGGTGATTTTACAATTATCCCGAGGCCGAGATTTAACGGCTTAGAAATTCGTAGAACTTTAAATTTCCGCAAAATCGCCGCAGATGATTATACAGCGTATAATATCTTTTTGCAAGATATTTTGAATGAAGTCGTAGATTTTTCACGGTTGATGGCTGGCGATAATGGTTTTATTAATGTGTCTCTGCAAGGCGAGAGTCTCCCTACAGATATTAATGCGGTTCTAACACCAGATAATAATCATGACGTTAGCACATTTGTCGATCAAATCGAACGAGCGGTTCAAAGCAATGCGGTTGTGGGTTGCGATTCTGCTTTACAGTTATGCATCTCGGTGGCATGGAACAGACAAGGCGGAGGTGGTAGGAAGTTAACCGACCTAGCTCACAATATGGTCATCCAAAAAAATAAGATGAATTTTTTTGTCCCAAAAAATATATCAGACAATATTTGTTTCAGTATATGTCTAGCTAATTTTTTTAAATCCTCATAGCCCCGACCAGGAATTGATCAGAATAGCCGGCAACATACACACAGGTCTGGGTTATGGTCCGCAAGATAAAATCGCATTTCACGACGTATCTACATTTGAAACGGCCCTAGACTTGAAAATAGTCATCTTTCACAGATTGTGTTCAGGTAAATTGGAAGTGTATAAAAATACAGATGAAACACTCAAGAACACCGTACATTTATATCTGCACGAAACACATTACTGCATGATAAAAAATTTGAAGACGTTCTTAGGGTACGGCTACGTTTGCGAATACTGCTATCAAGGCTTTAACGATCGTAGTTTACATTATTGCAAATTTACATGTAACGTGTGTAATACGCCTCAGTGTTACACACACCCTAAGAAATGGACGCAGTGTGAGGACTGCGTGAGATATTGCAGATCTGACTTCTGTTATGAAATGCATAAACAGCTGCAAAGTGATGGAGTGAGATCTGGATGCGATCTCGTATAATATTGTGACAGGTGTTGCAGACAATACAGATCAAAGTGGTCAGGTGATAAACTATTAACGCACATGTGTGCGCCGTCCAAATGCCCGCATTGCAGCGAGATTCTGATAGATGAAGGGCATCACAGCTGTTATATTCAACCTCTAAAACCTGACGAGCATAGCAAAAAGTATATTTATTTTGATTTCGAGACGATGCACGAAAATGGGAGACATACAGCAAATTACGTGTGCGCCATTTCGCAAGATGGTGAGGAGTTTACGGCCGAAGGCGTTGATTGCGTAGACAAATTGATTAAGCATTTCAGACGTCCAAAATTTACAGACTTTACATTTATAGCACACAACGCTTCAGGTTTCGATTCTTATATTTTGCTTGAGTATTTTACAAATCAGGGATTGGCACCAAAAATTATACTCCAAGGCTGTAGACTCGTATATACAGGTGCATCTCAATAAATTAGAATGTTTGTGAAAAAGTTCATTTATTTCAGTAATTTAACTCAAATTGTGAAACTCGTGTATTAAATAAATTCAATGCACACAGACTGAAGTAGTTTAAGTCTTTGGTTCTGTTAATTGTGATGATTTAGGCTCACATTTAACAAAAACCCACCAATTCACTATCTCAACAAATTAGAATACTTCATAAGACCAATAAAAAAACATTTTTAGTGAATTGTTGGCCTTCTGGAAAGTATGTTAATTTACTGTATATGTACTCAATACTTGGTAGGGGCTCCTTTTGCTTTAATTACTGCCTCAATTCGGCGTGGCATGGAGGTGATCAGTTTGTGGCACTGCTGAGGTGGTATGGAAACCCAGCTTTCTTTGACAGTGGCCTTCAGGTCATCTGCATTGTTGGGTCTGGTGTCTCTCATCTTCCTCTTGACAATACCTCATAGATTCTCTATGATTCTCTATGGGGTTCAGGTCAGGCGAGTTTGCTGGCCAATCAAGCACAGTAACACCATGGTCATTGAACCAGCTTTTGGTACCTTTGGCAGTGTGTGCAGGTGCCAAATCCTGCTGGAAAATGAAATCAGCATCTCCATAAAGCTTGTCAGCAGAAGGAAGCATGAAGTGCTCTGAAATTTCCTGGTAGATGGCTGCGTTGACTGTGGACTTCAGAAAACACAGTGAACCAACACCAGCAGATGACATGGCAGCCCAAATCATCACTGACTGTGGAAACTTCACACTGGACTTCAAGCAACATGGAATCTGTACCTCTCCAGTCTTCCTCCAGACTCTGGGTCCTTGTTTCCAAATTAAATGCAAAATTTACTTTCATCTGAAAAGAGGACTTTGGACCACTGAGTTCTTTTTCTCCACAGCCCAGATAAGATGCTTCTGACGTTGTCTCTGGTTCAGAAGTGGCTTGATAGCCCTTTTCCTGAAGACGTCTGAGCGTGGTGACTCTTGATGCACTGACTCCAGCTTCAGTCCACTCCTTGTGAAGCTCTCACAAGTGTTTGATTCAGCTTTGCTTGACTGTATTCTCAAGCTTGCGGTCATCCCTGTTGCTTGTGCACCTTTTCCTACCCAAATTCTTCCTTCCAGTCAACTTTGCATTTAATATGCTTTGATACAGCACTCTGTAAACAGCCACACCTTTCAGTAATGACCCTCTGTGACTTACCCTTTTTGTGGAGGGTGTCAATGTTCGTCTTCTGGATCATTGCCAAGTCAGCAGTCTTCCCCATTATTGCGGTTTCAAAGAACAAGAGATACCCGGAATTTATACTGTAGGGATGGTCATTATTTGAAACTCAAATGTAAATATTCTAATATTTTGAGTTACTGATTTTTGACTTTCATGAGCTGTAAGCTCCAATCATCAAAATTAAAACAAAAAAACTTTTGAAATGTTTTACTTTACATGCAATGAATCTAAAATATATGAAAGTTTCACTTTTTGAAATAACTAAGAAGAAAAAATTAACTTTTTCACGACATTCTAATTTATTGAGATGAACTGACATTTACTCCTCCGTTCCGATGACGCGAAAGCCGTTGGCCACGCCAATAAGCTGGACGCACCCTGTTAGGCTCAACGGGATCCAACCATGAGCGTCTTAATTCCCCAAAGATTGAATAGTCCATATGCGCCACCAAACAATTCCTTTGGGAGGCCCAACATTTTTTACCTTTAATCAAAAGTCCTCCTCGTTTTCCACGTTTTTTCGACCTTTCTTCCTTTGCTGGGAACACCGTCGCCGAAGAAGCTCCACAGGAACCGAAAGTAAAACCGCGGGATGAGCGAAACTACGGTGACGAGAGTCCCGGGATCCCAACGCCAACATAAACATCCGAATGCTTATAAGAGATTGACGATCGTAGAACAACATGGTTTTACCACTTGGCAGAGAGCCGCCGAAGGCACGAGAGATGAACAGGTACATGATAGACATAAACAGGCAAAGAAATTCCAAAGCCTGACGGCATGCCGGTAAACACGCTGGCGCCATCTTGACCGGAAAAGCAACTTGCCACGGTACTTGCTATGACTTGCCATGTACTTACTATTGTCAGACTGTGTCTCTCTGTGTCTTGTGTTTCCCCTCCTCTCGTGCCCATATTTGGTTAGTTCCTGTTCCTGTCCTCATTTGTATTATCAGTTCCCAGCCCTGTGTCTTTAGTTGATTAGTCCCCAGCCCTGTGTTAGTAATTATCTAGTTTAGTCTCCCCTTTAAAAGCCCTGTGTTTCCCTGCTTCTGTGTGCTGTCTTAACATCATTGTGTATGTGTATTTGTCTCCAGCGATCTCTGTGTTGATTATTAAAAGTTTAGTGTTTCAAAGAAGTTCCTCGTCTCCGCGTTTCCCTGTTCCCAGAGTGGATCGTGACAACTATATGGTTAGGGTTGGGATTATGGTTTGCCTTAGGGTTACTTGTATGTAATTATGCATTATTTATTGTTATTATAATAGTAAGTAACATGTAACAAAAACACCATAAAATAAAGTGTTACCAAAATAAGTACTAGTAGCAGTAAAATAGTTTTAATAATTTTAAAAATAAATAAATAAAACGGCTTGCCATAGATGGACTCATAAATGAACAGCAGATGGAGCTGTTACTCATGAAAACACACAGATGATCATATGACTTAAGTTAGCGCTGAGAAACATGTTACTGACTCATGATAAAGGACTTATTTGTAAGTGTTACATGTTATTCACATGATAACGTGCATATAAATTTGATAATCGATGATTACAATGGCGTTTACATTTAAATTTTAATAACAGTGCTGTGTGTACCAAATGTTTATTTTCACAGGTGCATTTATTGAATAGAAGTTAAATTAGTTAGGGTTAGTAAATATAAATACAGAAAATGATAGCGTTTTTGGAGCCAATGTGTTTTCCCTAAATGTAAATGAAAGTATCATATTCAAAGTTTGTTCTGTTGTGCCAGTAATGACATTTGCTGTATGTTTCCTTGCGTGAGACTGAACAACAAGCTTTTGTTCCAGACATTCACATGATTTATATTTGTGCTGCCATTAGTTCCTCAAAAGTAGTTTGATAAGCATCAATGAATAATGTTAACAGCAATGTGGACATATGAGTTTTTTTCATGAGTACTGAAACCATGAAAAGACTGACAAAGTGTTTTCTAGTTCTGCAGTTTTTGTCATGTTGATGCTTAATCTTTCGGCTGGGGGAAATTTTGTTACCACAGTCTGCAGCTGCAGCAAGAAATGCAATGTGAATCTCTGTTACGCAAGTAGAAATCTATACATCAATTCTAGGCAGAGACACCAGCGAGTTCTCTGAGCCAGAGATCATCTTAGATTGTCCAAAAGACTGTGAAAATGTGTGCTGTGGTCAGATGAGTCCACATTTCAGCTTGTTTTTGGGGAAAACTGACATCAAATTGTCAGTCCCAAATAGGACTGGACAATAATTCAATATCAATATGTATCGCGATATAATTTTTTTCAATAACGGTGATATGATTTTTAAACACATTTCCGATATTTCGATATACATTTACCAGTGTTTCTCATACATTGATTTATTTGTGGCGTTTGACTTTGTTGAATAAACATGAGCACTCAAAATCAAAACGCGGCGCGGGTGTTTTATATGAATGTATCTCTGAAGGGAACTGTCTTCAGAAAAGTTTCGATGACATTTTCATTTGTCGCGTTCATGAGCGGATCTGCTTAGATTACAGCCGTTACCATGGAAACCGCTAGATCTGCTGCTCTCACAGCGCCTCCTGCTGGAAGAGAATCGGATTGCATTTTCAACAATAAGCCCGTCTCCAGCAACATGCTTTTGTTGTTGCTCAATTTTTTTGTGTTTTCTGCAGCAACTCAGAGCACTATTCATACTCTTTATCCTGGCTGAAGCACATTTGTTTCAATCTATAAGAACAATCAGCCTACACTACCAGTCAAAAGTTTTTGAACAGTACGGTTTTAACAGTTTTTTTTTTAAGAATTCTCATCTGTTCACCAAGCCTGCATTTATTTGATCCAAAGTACAGCAAAAACAGTCAAATTTTGAAATATTTTTACTATTTAAAATAACTGTTTTCTGTTTGACTATGTGTTAAACTGTAATTTATTTCTGTGATTAAAGCTGTATTTAGTGAATTGGGGGCCCCAGGCAAATATAGGAATGGGGCCCTATACATTTGCACACATTTACCTAGATCAACCTTGAGGTTTCTTTTTTGTCGTGATGCTTGCTGATGCACAATGGTGCCCCGTAGTTGTGTCCAATGTTTCTAATTTTTTCATGTACATGTTATAATGGAATTCTTTCATTTACATTTATTCATTTAGCAGACACATTTATTCTTTCATGCTGTACACCACGAAATAGCAATTGATTTCAAGTCAAGTCAAGTCAAGTTCAAGTTGAGCTTTATTGTCATTCCGCTACATGTAGGAACATACAGTGGAATGAAATGTCGTGCCTCACAGGACCACGGTGCTACATAAATACAGACATACAACAATGAAGTAAAACACTATAAACCTATACACAACTAACCTACTGACAGATTTTGACTAAGTATACTATATACAAATGTTTACCCTATACAACTAAAGATAAAAGATAAAAAAAACAAACAAACTATACGAATGCTTCACATAAATACTGTACATGTGCAGAGAGAAACATTGTGAGTCAAGCAGCTGGCTGGGGAACAGTACAAGATGATTTGTAGTAGTGCATGAGCATGTAAACACATATATTGCTGAGTCTTTTGTGGGATTGTGTACACATAGCAGTGTGTGAAAAGTGTTGAGATACAAGTTTTAACAAAAATAACTAAATAAATTATAAAATGTTAAACCTCACAATTGTACCTTTTAAACCATTATTTTTTAAGAAAAGGGATTAGTCAGAAGTATAAATTATATTATTTAAAATGGATTTATGTGGGTGGATTTTCGCATTGGTCTGAACAAAAACTGCAGACTGGATTATTGAAAATTCACATTCATTCTCTGCCAGTAGGAGACTACCAAATGGCTGTAAACAAATCAGCTCATAAATGATACTTAATCAGGTAAAATTAAAATTCAATTTTTTATCTGTTCTGAATGTACCTTAAATTAATACCTTTCAAGTTTTTTAATACTCTAATCAACATGGGCATGGACAAATATGGATGCTTTATGCAATATATGTATATTATTAGTGAAACCTTAATTAACATACATAGAGCATGAAGAGTAGACATTTTTCATAGGTCATAGATGTTTTTCAAATAAATTGTTCATGTCTATTAGACACATAAAAAGAGAACATATAAATACCAGGTTCCTATTACTTCTCTTTCTTTGCTCTGAGCAATTTACACAAACCTGTTTACATTTTCACGACAGGGCAGCTCTTCTTCTGAACATGCAACATGTACATATTATTTATTATTAGATTTGTTTGCCTCTCTGTGCCACATACTGTATTTTGATGCAGCTAAATTCTCAATAAAACTGTTTTCATTGATATATTTTACTGTTTCTGTTGTCAGACAACGGGATGAATATGAAATAGTGACTGAAACGCGACCCATTAAGACTACATAACCAGCTCTCCCTTCCAAGATGTTAACATTAATAATTTGAGAACAAAGTATAACAATGATAATACTTTGCACGGTTAAATGTGATATGAGCTAATTGATCTTTAGATTTAATCACCGTTGGTAGTGAATCCTGATTTATAATCGTGCCGTCATCTGATAAAATCAAATAGGCTACACATAAGATAAAGACCATAGCTGTGCTGTGATTTTGGCTATACTTGCATGTAAAATTAGAGAAGCAACATATCTGTGTTTTAACTGAAAGCGCAGCTCCTTTCAGCCGCTCGCTGTACAGAGCAGACTCAGAGAGAGGTGTGTGTGCGCGCGCTGGGAGAGAGAGACCTCGCGCTCGCGCGGTAGTCAGCTTCAGATGCATAATATTTTCATTTGCTACAAGCAGGATACACAAGAAGCATGTTCAACTCGGACACCCAGACAGTTGTCGTGGTAATAAACACCTTAAACCGTAACCGTTCGCTTGTCCGCACTTAATGCGCATCTCGTATATGAAAAGCTTTTTAGGGGGCCCTTGGCATTTGGGGGCCCAAGGCAGTCGCCTACCTTTGCCTAATGGGTAAGTCCGCCCCTGATTTTCAGCATCATTACTCCAGTCTTCAGTGTCACATGATCTTCAGAAATCATAATAATATGCTGATTTGCTGATGATCAATATTTAAAACAGTTGAGTTTTTTTTTTCAGGATTCTTTGAATAGAAAGACCCAAAATCAGCGTTTATCTGAAATTAAAAAGCTTTTGTTACATTTATACACTATTCATTCAAAACCTTGGAGTCAGTATAATATATTTATTTATTTTTATTTTTTTGGAAAGAAATTATAGAAATTAATACTTTTATTTAGCAAGGATGCTTTAAATTGATCAAAAGTGGTTGATAAAGACATTTATAATGTTACAAAAGATTTGTATTTCAGATAAATGCTGTTTTTCTGAACTTTCTATTCATCAAAGAAACCTGGAAAAATTCTACTCAGCTGTTTTCAACATAATAATAAATGTTTTTTGAGCAGTATATCAGAATATTAGAATGATTTCTCATGTGACAGGAATATGAGGAACAAAGGAATAAATTACAGGAATAAATTACATTTTAAAATATTTTAAAATAGAAAACAGTTATTTTAAATATCTGTCTGTGTAGATTCATCACTAAAACATCCAGGTGTTTAAAACTTTCCAAAAAATGTACTTTGTATTAAAATCACTGGACTATAAATGCTTAACAAGACGTTTCGGTGTCTATCCAAACACACTTTTTACAACTGATGAAGGTGTTTGGATAGACACCGAAACATCTTAAGCTTTTTATAGTCCAGTGATTTTAATAAAAAGTACAACTTTTGGAAAGCTATTTTAAATAGCAAAAATATTTCAAAATGTTACTGTTTTTGCTGTATTTTGGATCAAATAAATGCAGGCTTGGTGAGCAGAAGAGAATTCTTTAAAAAAACATTAAGAATCATACTGTTCAAAAACTTTTGACTGGTAATGTATGTTAGCCTATAGTTTGAAGTTAAATATATTAATATTAATAAGGTGAGTCTGAGATGTTTATTTGACAGTGATTTCACATTTCTTGTTGTATGAAGGCTAAATACAAATTTAGCCTTCATACATTATTTGTGCGTTGTTTTGTTTTTTTAATAAAATATATAGTTTTATAAGATAAGATAAGATTTTTTATAAGATTATTTTTATTTGTCACATACACAATTACATAGAGAGTATATAACCAGCAGTGAAATGTATTCTCTGCATTTAACCCATCCTAAGTGAACACACACCCGGAGCAGTGGGCATGTTACAGCGCCCGGGGAGCAGTTGGGGGTTCAGTGTCTTGCTCAAGGACACCTCAGTCGAGGTATTGAAGGAGGATACTCCCCCCACCAACAATCCCTGCCGGACCTGAGATTCGAACCCACAACCTTTACAAGTCCGACTCGCTATCCATTAGGCCACGACTGCCCCCAACTGTTTTATAGGAGGAGGTTTCGTAGACTTGGCAAATTTATTTTTCATAAGTTTGTAGGTACAGACATCTGTTGCGGACATTCTTGGCAGTTTTTATTAGGCTTTTTTAAAATAGAGTTCATATCGATATCGGAATTATATCGTATCGACCGAAATTAAGAAATATATTGTGATATAAATTGTGGCCATATCATCCAGCCCTAGTCCCAAAGATGAAAGAGACCATCCAGACTTCAGTCAGTGACAGGTGCAAAAGCAAACATTTGTCATGTAATGGGGGTGCATCAGTGGAAATGGCATAGGTGACTTGCATATGTGTGAAGGTACCATGGAGGTATATATTGGGATTGTACAGAGACATATAGGCCTACTGCCACCAAGATGACATCTTTCATGGGAAGTCCATGGTTATTAGATCAAGACAATGCCAGTTCTCATTCTGCATGTGCTACAACCAGGGGCGTCATGCTCTCATTATTTTTGAGGGGGCTGGGCTCATCATTTGACACACAGTAGCCACAATAGCACTTATGTTTTATTTAATTTTTTACTTTTTATTCGAAACAAATCCCAAACGTGTTAACTAAATCTTGAAATATCTCGATTCTCAAATATGTGTAAATAGATGCATTTTCCACCTTTATAGATTATGTTGATCTATAATGGATGATGGTCAAAGTAGCCTAATAATAAATATAAAAGATTTTTAGTACGACTCACTTTGTATTTAATGTGAATTTAATAAAAACATTGTAAGTTAGGCTACTAATCATAACACTTTCATTGTACAGAAAGAGAGCAAAGAACATTTAGGCTACATTATCAAAGAACATTCACTGACTTCAGTGTAGAGGTCAGTCTAAAAGCTCCCATTAAAATCACTGAAGCGGTTTACACTGTGAAATAGGTATCTTACTTACAGATTCGTACACACATATGCACTTTGTTGTTTCTTACCAGAGAATTCGCCAGAAAGAGGTATTCAGTCGCGAGCGAGTGAAGAAAACACCGGCATTTTAGCGATGACTCATCTGAATGTCTCTGATTGGCCATTGATGTGATATTTGTTGAATGTATATTTTAATAATTCACAGAGACACCAGATGAACGTGACGATCTGTTTTACTGAACTGCCTTATTCCCTTGTCCAACAGGTTATATCCAAAACACATTTCCAGATGGAGAGCGCCATCAACAGGTAAGGCGTAATAACACAATTACCATACATTACATCTCCCTTCTTAAGAAATATATTCCTCAACAGAACAGTTTAAGCAACACAACTCCTATTGTTTTAACTTTAGAACTTACATACTGCATTTTGTTACACCCAAACATTCTTCTATTACCACACACAAATTACTTTAGTTTTTTTGTTTTCTTTAACTCAATGTCAAACTAGAACTTAAATCAGTGTTGTGTTCCCATAACCTACTAATTATAAACAACTTTTACACCTTACACATCCACAATGCTTTCATGGAGAATAGAGTTTTGGTGGTCTAATCAGTCTACCACATCGTGACCTTTTGACCTGTTCTTCCTTGTGACACGTAAATCATAGATCTGCAATCTCATCAGCATTCTCTGGAGTCTTGGAGGAGCTTTTTGGAGAGATTTTTTGAATACTGTCTCCAGGGGCTTATGATCCGTCTCCACTTGTACTGTCTTACCATAGACATACTGATGGAGAACTTCTCGCAGCCATAGACAATCGACAAGAGCTCTTTTTCTATTTGGTCATATCTTTTCTGACACTCAGTAAGAGACCTCGAGCCAAATGCCACTGGTTGGCCTTCTTGCAGCAACATTGCTCCCAGACCTTCAGCACTTGCATCCACTGACAGCATTACATCTTTGTTGAAATCGAAGTACTTCAACACTGGGACATTGCTCACAAGTGACTTCAATCTTTCAAAGCTCTTCTGTTGTTCTGACTCCTAATGCCAAGCTACATTACCCTCTAGAAGTTTCCGTAGCGGAGCACTGATGTCTGACATGTTTGGAACAAACTTGGCCAGATACTGAAGCAGGCCTAAGAACCTCATTAGTGCAGCTTTGTCCGCTGGCTCTGGCATGTTCTGTATCACTCTGACTTTCTCTTTGTCTGGCTTCAACACATCTGCAGTCAGAATGTGTCCAACATAGCTGACTTCGGTCATCCTGATCTTGCATTTGTCTTTGTTCAACTTTAGATTAATGCTTCTAATTCTATCTAGCAGTTGTCTTAGTCTCTTGTCATGTTGTTCCATGTCTTCACCCCACACCAGAATGTCATCCACTATGTTCACGACTCCATCTAAGTCTTTAGTTTGTTCGAGCATTTGGCAGATGTTATGAAATGGCCAGACAATGAACAGACTTTGTTGTTACAGTGTGTGTTAACTGGTAAGGCACAAAAAGCTTATTCTTCATTAAGTGTTCACGATAGCCAAAATTATTTTAAGGTTAAAGACGCTGTACTGAAGGCTTATGAGCTGGTACCAGAGGCTTATCGGCAAAAGTTTAGGAACATGAGAAAACCTGCAGAACAGACATATTGTGAATTTGCGAGAGATCTAAAGATACAGTTGGATCGTTGGTGTGCTGCTTCGGGTGCAACTAGTCGTGAAGATCTTCACGAGTTGTTCTTATTGGAACAGTTTAAAAGTACTTTGCCTGAGCATGTTTCTACCTTTTTGACTGATCGAAATGTTACATCTACTGAGGATGCTGCCATTCTTACTGATGAGTATGTACTTACTCATAAATGTGAAGTCAAGAAAGGTAGTGATGGTAGGTAGGTAGTCAGTGATGTTCCAACAGAGGGTGTAACTGTACCCCGTCAAGTCTTGTCTGAACATAATCATAGAGGTGAGAGGAATTGGAAAAGTTATGCTGATAAAAGTGACCATTGTGCTTATTGTCATTTAAAGGGTCACTGGAAAAAGGATTGTTTAGCACTCAAAGGAAAACTGACGTGTGTTAAATCTGAACACAAGCCTGTTCTTGTTGTTTCATCAGTTCAGACAGATGAGTCTGACGGTTATATTGATAGTTTACAGAAGTTGGAGAAATCGGTGGCACTTTGTAATGATGGAGATGTAGGTTATGCTCCTTTCATAACAGAGAGCTATGTGTCAGTGTCACTGCTTGGAAATACTGATAAGGTTCCTACTAGGATTCTTCGAGACACTAGTGCATCTGAATCATTCATTTTAGAGTCTGTTTTGCCCTTTTCACAGGAGACTGATACAGGAAACCGTGTGCTGATTCGAGGTATTGGATTGCAAACATTGTACCCCTGCATAACATGTTTCTCCAATCTGATTTAGTAAATCGAACAGTGGTGATGGGAGTTCGTCCTTCTCTACCAGTGGAGGGAGTGTCAGTTATTTTGGGTAATAATCTGGATGGTGACTGTGTGTGGCGTGATGTCCCATCTCCACCTGTGGTTACTACTTCGCTGGGTGACATGGATATTTCCCAGCAGTATCCAGATGTATTTGGCTCATGTGCACTCACGCGTGCAAGGAGTAAAAAAATAACTGATGATGAAAAGCTGAAGGATCTCAGAGGATGGTGCCTGGTCTCCTTGCTTTGCCTTCTGTTTCATATCAGGTTTGGGTTTTTGCTCAGAGAGAGGATCCATCTTTGAAGTCTCTTTTTGATTCTACTTTGTCTCCGGAGGTAGAAGAGAGTTCAGCTAATGGGTACTTCATTGAAAATGAGGTACTATTGCGGAAGTGGACTTTTAATGCAGAGGGAGGTTTGACTGAACCATTTATACAGGTAGTTGTGCCTGTTTCTTTGCGAAATACTGTCTTAGAGTCTGCTCATGGTGGGGTTTCTGGTCATTTTGGCGTCAATACGACCTACCAACATCTGCTGCAGTATTTTTACTGGCCTCGTATTAAGAGTGATGTAAGACTTGTTCAACCTGCCAGCTGACTGGAAAACCAAATCAAATTATGAAGCCTGTGCCTTTATATCCCGTACCTGCTATGGAACAGCCTTTTCAACATCTTCTAGTGGATTGTGTTGGGCCTTTACCGCCTTCAAAGTCTGGTAGCGTGTACTTACTGACAGTGATGTCAGAGCACTCGCTATCCTGCGGCATATTCTTTGCGTTCAATCATCACACGATCAGTAGTAAAAGCATTGTCCCAGTTTATATCTATTTTTGGCATTCCAAAAGTTATTCAGAGCGATCAGGGGACAAATTTTACATCTAATATGTTTCAAGAGGTATTAAGACAACTCTGTATTAGACATAACAGATCAACTGCGTATCATCCTGAAAGTCAGGGTGCTTTAGAGCATTTTCACCAGACATTGCAATCTTTGTTGAGAGCATATTGCATAGTTAAAGGGCGACTGGGAGGAAAGTTTACCGTGGTTGCTGTTGGCCGCACGTGAGGTTGTCCAGGAGAGTTTGGGATTTAGTCCCAATCAGTTAGTCTTTGGACATCGTGTACGGGACCATTGGGAGTACTGTGTGATGGTGCTCTACAGGAGGAGCCACCACAGAGTTTGATTCAGTATATACACGGTTTTCGTCAACCTTTAGTTCTGGCTGGGGAATTGGCAAGTGAAAAATTGGGGAAAACCCAGGAAAAGATGAAATGTTGGTTTGATCGCAAGTCAGAGATTCGCCTGTTTAGTCCAGGAGATCAGGTGTTAGCTTTGTTTCCTTTACCAGATTCTCCTTTTTGTGCAAAGTTTTCAGGACCTTACACTGTGCTTCGAAAAGTGTCTGACCACAATTATATACTTTCTACCCCTGAACGCAGGAAGCATACTCAGTTGTGCCATGTGAATTTGTTAAAGCCTTTTTATGCCTGTACTATGGCTCCTAAGGTAATCTCTTCCTCAGTTGCCCTAGCTAGTTTGATGCCTGCAGGTGAATTAGAATAGGATGTGAAACCTCCTGATGATGTAATTTTACAACCTCGTCTAAAAAAACTCTGAAACCTTGGCTAATTTAGAAGAATTATTAAAACATTTATCTTATGAAAACCAATCTGATTTGAAGTCTATGTTGATTGAATTCCCTGTTCAACTTCACACTGGACTTCAAGCAACATGGATTCTGTGCCTCTCCACTCTTCCTCCAGACTCTGGGTCCTTGATTTCCAAATGAAATGCAAAATTTACTTTCATCTGAAAAGAGGACTTTGGACCACTGAGTTCTTTTTCTCCACAGCCCAGGTAAGACGCTTCTGACGTTGTCTCTGGTTCAGAAGTGGCTTGATAGCCCTTTTCCTGAAGACATCTGAGCGTGGTGACTCTTGATGCACTGACTCCAGCTTCAGTCCACTCCTTGTGAAGCTCTCACAAGTGTTTGAATCAGCTTTGCTTGACAGTATTCTCAAGCTTGCAGTCATCCCTGTTGCTTGTGCACCTTTTCCTACCCAAATTCTTCCTTCCAGTCAACTTTGCATTTAATATGCTTTGATACAGCACTCTGTAAACAGCCACACCTTTCAGTAATGACCCTCTGTGACTTACCCTCTTTATGGAGGGTGTCAATGTTCGTCTTCTGGATCATTGCCAAGTCAGCAGTCTTCTCCATTATTGTGGTTTCAAAGAACAAGAGATACCCAGAATTTATACTGTAGGGATGGTCATTAATTGAAACTCAAATGTAAATATTCTAATATTTTGAGATACTGATTTTTGTCTTTCATGAGCTGTAAGCTCTAATCATCAAAATTAAAACAAAAAATCTTTTGAAATGTTTTACTTTACATGCAATGAATCTAAAATATATGAAAGTTTCACTTTTTGAAATAACTTACAAGAAAAAATGAACTTTTTCACGACATTCTAAATTATTGAGATGCACCTGTATGTCTCTGTACAATCCCAATATATACCTCAATGGTACCTTCACACATATGCAAGTCACCTATGCCATTTCCACTGATGCACCCCCATTACATGACAAATGTTTGCTTTTGCACCTGTCACTGACTGAAGTATGCATGGTCTCTTTCATCTTTGGGACTAGGGCTGGATGATATGGCCACAATTTATATCACAATATATTTCTTAATTTCGGTCGATACGATATAATTCCAATATCGATATGAACTCTATTTAAAAAAAGCCTCATAAAAACTGCCAAGAATGGCCACAACAGATGTCTGTACCTACAAACTTATGAAAAAATAAATTTGCCAAGTCTACGAAACCTCCTCCTATAAAACTATATATTTTATAAAAAATAAAAAATAAAAAAAAAGCACAAATAATGTTCACCTTTTATTTGTATTTAGCCTTCATACAAACAAGAAATGTGAAATCACTGTCAAATAAACATCTCAGACTCACCTTATTAATATTAATATATTTAACTTCAAACTATAGGCTAACATACATTACCAGTCAAAAGTTTTTGAACAGTATGATTCTTAATGTTTTTTTAAAGAATTCTCTTCTGCTCACCAAGCCTGCATTTATTTGATCCAAAATACAGCAAAAACAGTAACATTTTGAAATATTTTTGCTATTTAAAATAGCTTTCCAAAAGTTGTACTTTTTATTAAAATCACTGGACTATAAAAAGCTTAAGATGTTTCGGTGTCTATCCAAACACCTTCATCAGTTGTAAAAAGTGTGTTTGGATAGACACCGAAACGTCTTGTTAAGCATTTATAGTCCAGTGATTTTAATACAAAGTACATTTTTTGGAAAGTTTTTTTTTAGTGATGAATCTACACAGACAGATATTTAAAATAACTGTTTTCTATTTTAAAATATTTTAAAATGTAATTTATTCCTGTAATTTATTCCTTTGTTCCTCATATTCCTGTCACATGAGAAATCATTCTAATATTCTGATATACTGCTCAAAAAACATTTATTATTATGTTGAAAACAGCTGAGTAGAATTTTTCCAGGTTTCTTTGATGAATAGAAAGTTCAGAAAAACAGCATTTATCTGAAATACAAATCTTTTGTAACATTATAAAATGTCTTTATCAACCACTTTTGATCAATTTAAAGCATCCTTGCTAAATGTATGTGTTTTAGTTAATGGACGACTTAATCGTTTTTAGAGTTTATTAAGTTGAAATTAAGATGAGGTTCGAATAAAACATGCTGGTGTTTGGATTGTTGAATGTGTTATGTGTTAAACAAGGGATTACTAATGTTGAAAACGCTGTATAAAGGGTATTTCTTTAAATGAGTGTTTGACAAATTTTTGGGATTAGTATATCTGTATCAAGTATCAATTTACATTGTGTTCATCTAAGGTATGAAGAGGTTTGTTAATATTGATCGTTTTATAGTTTTAATGTACTTGAGTATGACAAGAGATTAATGTGTTGCTGCACTGAGTGGAGTGCTCGCCAATAAGGGGCGGTGCATTCTGGGTAATGTAGTTCATGATCTACTGGACATTACTTGGGGATAAGAAAAGGGTAAAACAACTGTGATTTTTGTGGTTTTGGTTGTTGCCTGCATTTTAGAGTGATGGGACAATGTACTAACTCAAAGATGTATTTACAGATTGTAAACAGAACAGAGACGATTGTTGTAACCCTGTCCCATTCTGTGCTTGCAGGTATGCATTATTGTATTTCTATTGTTTTATTATTGTTACATTAATTTTCAAAGTTAACAATTTTCTTGTTAGTTCTATATAAAACATGTATTTGGTGTTATGCACTTTATTGAATGGAACAATTTAAGATATAAAAGAAAACAAATACATTCTGTAACTTCAGTCCGCGGGAAGCACTCTGAGGAGAGATTGTAAACATTCTGTGCTTGCAGTAAACACCTTAAAAGACTCCATTGGTGTTCGTCCTTCTTGGTGGGTTTGGTTCTGTGGTGCATAAGAAAACTGCTACAGCATTTCATGAAATGTCGCAACTTTTCTGAAATTGGGGTTGTATAATCATAGTTGGTAGTGGTGTGCCTATGGTATTTTCCTCAATCACGTCAAAACTCTTGTGGGTTCCTTTTAGAAAGAAAACAATCTGATCCATTGCAACTTTTAAAGTAAGATTTCTTTATGTATCTTAATTTCTTGACAACCCCTGTCAGTCTGTTTCTGTTTTAACCACTTCAGGCAGAAGGCTAAAGACATAATTTCAGTTCTGCTATGTGAGTTGGATGTACACTCCATGACCCAAAAAGGGTTTTTGACTTTTCAAAGGTTCCTCTTCCAAGGACCTTTTATTTTCTTAGTGTAAAGAACACTTTCTCAGCCATAAAGAACTTTGTGCAATGGAAGGGTATAAAAGAACCTTTATTATTAAGAGTATATGTTTGTGCAAAAATTCCTTCTATTAATGGGGATTAATTAAGCCTTTAATTGGATTAATTGGGTCTAAATGATTTATTTATTTATTTTTTTGGTTGTGTGTGTTATGAGCTATGCCTTCAGACTTCTACTGATTAAATATTTTGCAGAATCAAACTTCAGTTCGGTGTCAAACACCCTGACAGTAATTACTGCGCTTAGCATTGGTAAGAAATCAATCAAAATAACTGTTTAAATCTGAATGGATGAGACAATTTCAAAGTTATTGTTTTAAATATGAGAAAATTTATCTAGCCTATTTTATGCTTTCAGCTGCTTCTCTTTTGACTAGACGAACTACTGTTGTCTTGATGTGAATAATACTTTCATATGAAAGAGGAACTTGTCTTGACAGTCATTTACATTTCTTTGAATTTCAACTTATTTTAATTGTTTTTCCTTACAATCAAATTTGAAATGAAATTCTGCATCCATTTGCTACTTCAGTTCAAATCCAGGAATTGAATTGGAATTCTCAATTCAGTTTTGAATGGCTTACTACATCATTGTATTATGATTCAGTGCTTATGTTAGCCTAGCCAGTTGACTTTTACTTGGTATAAGAATTGTCTATTGTGAATTTTCTCTAATGGTTTATTCCTTCATTTCTAAATGGATTGTGATCAGATTTTTATGGAGGTAAATGTTCAAAAACAGTTATTTGAGACTGACATTTTTGCTGTACACCAAATGTCCTTGAGGGGAGGGTCAGCAGAATCTGCTGAACTAATGAAACTGATTTGTGTTTCTCTGAGTCATTCTTGTTAACAGTGCAGATGTCAATCCATCATATGATCACCACCAGACCTTATCATAAAACACCTACATTCACACGCAAGTCCACCCACACACAGCCTCATTTGCTTTCACTTTTTCATTGTAATCAGGAATGACATTGCAGCCAGACACAGTTAGGGGTGTGTTTCTCAAAAGCAACTATGATCGCAAGTTCCATAGTTCAACAAAACGACCACAGTTAACGATGCTTAACGATGCTAACGATGCTCTTGGGAACATAGCCCATATTGGATCTTACCAAAACTGATGCACTAGGGTACCAGAGAAAGACCAAATGCCAACAGATTCCTAAAGCTCACCATTGTGATACTTTAACCCTTCAATAAAGTGTTGCTTTCAGGTTCATATGCAGATATGCAAAGGGAAAGTGTTTCATTTCCAGGTTTGCATCATACCCAAATGTTTCCAGTGGGCAGATTTAGAGAAAATGCCGTAAATGTGCCGGATGGGCCATCCACATAGGGACACATAACACACTAATATGCTTCTAATATTCAAATCCGTTAAAGGATTGTTAGGTCAACCAGAACCGGGAACACTTCCCATGAAACCCTATGTACTTGTTACATCGTAAGAAGAATGGCAATATTAGTCTGTTTCTTTCTTATTCCAAGATCACCGTAGCAACCCAGATCCAGTCCGTATCCAGATCAGATGGTGGATCAGTACCTAGAGATGACCTCTACAGCCCTGAACGTCAGCGGAGACCAGGACACAGTACCGTTTCTAGGCATAGGCGAGCTAGGCGGTCGCCTAGGGCGCCACCAGCTGAAGGGGCGCCAATGAGCGCACGTACTGGCACTACATTTTTGCAGGGTTGTGATAAAGAGTGGCACGGTCACCCTGAAATATGACTGCCGCCCCCACTGGATCCCAACATCATTGGGCTAGAGTACTGTCATTCTGACGATGCCTGTATGCCATTGGATCAGAGCGCTGTCAATTGCTGCCTGATTGTTGCATGCTTGCATTTGTAGCGCTCATCAACACCATTAGATCAATGGGCTCTGTCAGTGCTTTGGCAAGGTAACGATTTTTTTTTTTTGCCATGCAATAAAGCTAAGTTCAAAGGCCAATTTAAAATATTGGTACATTAAATAAAGTGCACAAAATCAGTATTTTGTTTAGGCAGTATTTGTGGCAGTTGATAAATTGTGTTGCGAGATTTGTCCAAAAGGTGTGCATTTTTGCGCCAATGCATTGTTAAAGGATCAGCGTGTCATGTAATATTCCCATATAAACTTTAACAGCCAATTAAAAAATATTGGTATAGTAAATTTCGCTAATTCACGAGATCAATACATCCTTTATTAAACCACTTTGTTGAGTTTAATACATCCTTATTGAGGTGTCGAAATGCTGAATCAATTCATTCACTTCTAACACAGCACTTAATGGGAGAAGCTCATACACCTAGAGGGCACAGCGTCACGTTATTTAAAGGGGAAGTTCACGCGTTAATGAGTAGCAAAGGATTAAGTAGCTGCATTGATTACTTTTATGCCACTGATCAGGCTTTTATATGTAGTTTGGGGCAACAAAGGGTTTTATAGGTTTGACTGAAATAATAATGCAATAACTGACACTTTAAATCAATGTTTCAAGCAACAACAACAAAACAATTGAACAAAAAACAGATAAAGACAAAAAGTAGCCATTGATAGTATCTAAACATGTATCCAAATCCAAATGTAATAAAATTAATTTATGTGTGATTTATGTGTAAATTATGTGCAATGTCTTAGCTACTAGGGATTGTTACATAGGGCTATACAGGCATCTAGTGGCAACACAATGATATTACAGATAATAAATTGTGCAAAATGTTTATCTTAATGCATTCAGATTTGTGGAACTCAATCTCCACAAATTAGTGTCGTTAATATGACAACCAATTTGAATGTGACAAGAAACTGGTGTCTGAGAAAAATATATAAAAATATATATATAATTTTGGGGGGGCGCCAATAGGGATTTCGCCTAGGGCGTCAAATTGGCTAGAAACGGCCCTGCCAGGACACCTATGAGCCCCAGAGACAGACCCCCAGTGAAGACCTTGTCGGGACAAGACCACAGGAACCAGATGAGTCCTCTGCACAATCTGAGTCTGCTGCAGCATGGAATTAAACTGCTGGTTCGTCTGGTCAGAGGAGAACTGACCCCCGACTGAGCCTGGCTTCTCCCAAGGTATTTTTTTTCCTCTCCATTCTGTCACCGATAGAGTTTAGGTTATTTGGGGACACTTCATTTCCAGCGATATCGTCGACTTGATTGCACAGATACTATATAAACTGAACTGAGCTGGACGATGCCATCACTGAATTCAATAATGAAATGCCTTTAACTGAAAATTGAGTGTTTAATCTTGTCATTTTACATTATTGACACTATTTTCCTATTTGATACTGTAACGTTGCTTTGACACAATCTGTATTGTTAAAAGCACTATATAAATAAAGGTGACTTGACCTGACTTAACAAAACAGCTATTACAAAAAACGAAGAAAACTTGCACTTTCCCCACGGTCCCTTACTTACCACTCCGCCTGTGCACATTGCGACGGCTTGTGTGGGGCAGTGCTTATATCGAGCGAAAATAATGAAAAAGAAGGCTGTGAAACATGACTATTTAGATTTTTTGAGGGCAAGTCGTTTTGGAGTTATTGCCGTTTATCGCTGAATGTGTCAGGATCGAAAACAAAACTAATTTAACCCCGCTCTTGTTATGCATAGACAGCTTGAAAGGTCTACCTAAATAAAACATTTAAAAACAAATTATTTTGCACAGGTATTGTACAGTCTTTCCAGTCTGAGCTCCTTAGCTGCATTGTGCTCACGCCCACGCGCAGCCCAGCCTATTTACAGTAGCTATAAAGCCTGGAATTTACCCCTGGCCCAGAAGAAGATCCGATGCGACGCGCTGCTTGATTCAGGTAAAGATATCCTAATCAATAATATATCATAATCAGACTGAAATAGGCATAATGCTGCCCACGCATGTGAAAGAAATATTAATGTTCCTGTGGCTCAGTGGTAGAGCATTGCGTTAGCAGCGCAAAAGGTTGTGGGTTCGATTCCCAGGGAACACACATAATGATAAAAAAAAAACATGTACAGCCTGAATGCACTGTAAGTCTCTTTGGATAAAAGCGTCTGCTAAATGCATAAATGTAAAGCATAGCCTTGCTTTTACCCACGAACAAAAAAATACGAAAATAGCTTAATTTCGTTTTTTCCGTTTCTCAGACAAAACGAAATAATAATAATATAATCAAGTTTATCATTTATTTTTGTTCGTATTTCGATTTGTTGTTCCAAACTTCAAATAAAGAAATATTCCAAACTCAGAGTCGGTGTTATTCAAAAATAAGTGGTTTGATCTATCTTAAACAAGTCTCTGGGTCTGAGTGCAGTTATTGTATAGCATATTGTAGACCGATTGGAGATTAATCCTAATAAACATGAAGCTACAATAAAAATCGTACAATACATTTAAAACAATACATTTAAAACAAGTGCATTTTTATAACTTAAGCAGCTTGCAGGTGCTCGTTTATGTCAGGACTGCGGCGATCGCTTAGCTCGCTCACATAATGTAGCCATATATCTTCTATAACGGGAAAATCATATTGTTTTTATGACATCGTTATTACGAGAAAAAATATGTTGTTTTGACGAGATAATTATGTCGTTTTAACGACGTAACATCTCGTTATTATGATATAATGAGAAGAAAAAAATAATCAGCAACAGGGTTTGCTGTTTGAAATTGTTTAATTTGTATATTCGTCAATTTATTTATTTGTTCTATTTACACAATGTTTAAGTTTTTTTTTTCCAGGTTTGTAGGTGTCCAGGTACAGAAAACGAATCATTAAATGAAACAAATTAAATATACAGTCAAATTAAAATGTATTTAGACACCTTCAACATTTCTCACATTATCACATTTTATTTGCTATAGTTTAGAAAATGTTAATAAAATTTGACAAGAACTCAGAGTTAAACTGTGTCAGAACAAATTCATCTTGATAATGTCAGATAACTTTGATAGAAAGGTGTGTAATGGATTACAATCTACCAAATATTCAGACAACTGCAGTGAAAAAAATGATTCATTGAATTTACTCAATTTTTTTAAGGTAAGTGGTTGCAATCAATTTATTTTAGCTACATTTAAATAAACAAATTTAGTTTACTAGCTTTCAACAAAATTAGTTTGTTTAAATGTAGCTAAAATAAATTGATTGCAACCACTTACCTTAAAAAAATTGAGTAAATTCAATGAATCATTTTTTTCAGTGTGTTAGTATGACAATATTTACACAACTATCAATACTTTATTGAACAATTACCAAGCAATGCTTAATTTTGTTCAGTCTGTAAAAAGGTTGCATTAGCAATTAAAAAATAAATAAAAACACTTAAGTAAAACATGCTCAGGTCAAAGTGCCTTAATAATTTTTTACAAACACTAAAGCGCCTTTAAATATGGCGTTTTTTTGTGGCTTACGCGCATTATTTACGGCTATCAGGACGGCGTTTAAAACCGTATTAGCGCAGTCAAATATGCCGTCCTGATAGCCGTAAATAACGCGCGTAAGCGGTGTCAAATACGGTGTTTTCTATGTAAACACGATTTATCTATAGCGTAAATGTGAACCTTTTGGCTTGTCGTATCCGCGTTCGTTTGACTCGCGCCTGGCGCTGAAGTTGGAGCGCGTGTCAGAAACACCTCCCGTTTGATGTGGTCGTAACGACGTTCTGCGACTTAATAAATGCACTTCTTGTCAAGAAAAAAAAAGAGACAAGAAAACTAAACTGAAAAAAATAATTGCCTGCGTGAACGGCTAATTTTGACAGCACTGATATATATATATACAGCCTTTTCAGTATTTGCCTTGCAATTTAAAACTGTAGTTTATAGTTGAATCAATATTTTTTTATATATACGTTGTGTTATTTCAGGCAAAAATGAATTTCACAGAACAGCTCCGTTTCCTGAGATCTGGCAAACACCAAGACTTTAACCTGGTTTCGGACAGAGATGTTTCTGAATCTGATCTTAAAGAAGGTGATCTGATTCTGAGGGACATGGATATGGATAAAAGTCCATTTTATCATGCTGGCATTTACTGTGGAGAAGGCGAAGTTATTGATTTTGCAGGCAAGAAACACACTTGTATTTTCTTATATGTAAGTTACTTGTAAATTGACAATAATATTTACATGCTTATATTTGATCATTTAGAAAGTTACACATGTTCTCTGGCTTTGTTTCTTTGTTGGTGATTTAGATCTGTATTCTGAAATGTATTTTCTGTCTCTGCTGTTTCCTGTTTTCACTTCTCATGTTTAGTTCCTGCTTTGCCTTATTCCCTGTTCTGCCTTGTTAGTTCCCATAGCTACCCCCATTTGTTGGTAATTCATACACACTTTTTTTTTTAG
>CM049854.1:28591501-28619001 GCA_027422415.1 Schizothorax lantsangensis
AATTCTGCATCAAAGGGGGAAACAAACTTGAGTTCGATTCAATCGATCCAAACAAGAAAGGTGTGAATATACCCTTGATTTTCACGTTGGTCTGAATGAAAATGCAAATTCATTCTTTGCCGGAAGGTGCTGCTTTTGGATCAGTAAAAAATAGCTGTTTCCCCAGTAACGGCTGTACACAAAGCAGCACTGCTCACAAATGCTGCTTTATCAGGCATTACAGGCATGATGAAATGGAAATGAACTCGACCAATCAGACCAATCACCACAGATTAGCGTCATGCAAAGGAGGGGTTTGGAAAAATTAATTGTTGAGCGAATAGTTTGGGAGTCGTTGAGCAAATAAGGTAAAAATAAATGGATATTATAAGACAATGAAAGTGTTTTTTGACCATGCATGCATGTCAACCTGTTGTTGGGGACACCCAAAACCAAAATATGAACCTTTCATTACATTATATACTATACTATATTATTATATACTATATTATATTTTAGATTAGGATCTCTTCTTTCAAACGAGACCATTTTCATGTTTCTGCATGCTTCCAAAGCTGAGAAATCGCCGTTTGTTCCAGATGCGCACCAGACGCACTTTTTGCTAAACACGTGCTCTCCAAAACATCAGCGCACTGGTGAAGCAGCTCTGATAATCTACAACTCTGGATTTCTCAGAGCTGCTCAATAGGTCAGATTAGATGTCAGTCTAAACCCCAGCCAGTCAGAGGTGTGAAACTTGACACCATCTTGAAACCTTGTGGTACCATCACAGAGAGGCTCAAAATCACTCTCCAGAACATTCTCGTTCACCGTTCCTGGATGGTGGAATAATCTTCCCACCCCTATCCGGAATGCTGGATCCCTGTCAATCTTCAAGCAACAACTGAAGACTCATCTCTTTCGGCACTACTTGACTTCATCCTAAACTTAAAAAAAAAAAAAAAAAAAAAACACTTAATCTTTCCCTTTATCTTTCTCTCCTTCCCTTGCTAGCTTGTACTTATTTGAACAATGACTGAGACTTGGTGTTACGAGCACTTCCTCTGTCTGATTGCCTCTTCAAGATGAATCGCTTTATGTATTCCCCAATTGTAAGTCGCTTTGGATAAAAGCATCTGCCAAATGACTAAATGTAAATGTAAATGTATATTTGATCATTTATATAGTCTTGTGTCTCCTGAAAGAATAAAACTGATAATATAAAACACAAAATGTGAAATTTTCTCCAATTCACTTATGCAATTTTGTATTTTACTACTTAGAAAAACATAAAAATGACACAATTCAATCAATAATCAAGAAAAGTGCTTAATAATAATAATAATAATTCATTACATTTATATAGCGCTTTTCTGCTTTTTCTAAGCACTCAAAGCGCTCTACATTGTGAGGGGGGAGGGGGGAGGGGGTATCTCCTCGTCCACCACCAGGTACATAGTAAAATAGGCACATAGTAAAATAGGATTCTGGGTGTAATTTGTTTTATATAGCCTGTTATTGCAAAGGAAACTCAAAATGACACTTGTAGATGCAAAATAGGACAATTTCACTCATTTCTTAATTTATGATGCAGTAACTCCTGTTTGGAAGCTGTTATTTAAAAAATAAAATAAAAAAAAATAAAAATTCTGGTACATTTTGGCATCTAGTGGCATCAAACAAAGTAAGTTGCAAAGAGCAGGACCAAATAGATCCTGAATAACATAATTTAAAAGAATATATATTAAAAAAAATCAAAAAGCGTAAAAAAAATCAAAAATGTTTTTTTAGTGTTTATTGTAATATTTTAAACGTATATAATGTTATTTATAAAGAATTACACTCATATTTTGTAGTTCAAAGGGTTTCATTTACAATGAAACCATTTTTTTTTCATTTCCTCCTTTGTATGTGTGTAGGGTAAACATTTGAATTTGAGTATGTCAAATTTAGGCGAAAAACGCCCCAAAGCTTAAGTGGTTAAATGGATAGTCCACTAAAAAAATTTCAGTCAGACAAATGTATATATTTTTGATATTCTTTCATCATTTTTGTCTATCCATTGGAAGTCTAGGCAGTCTTTATTTTCAAACTTCAAAAAGTTTTTAGTTTAGGCTTTGACACAATAAACACCCTCAGTTCAAGCTTCTCAATTAATGTTTGTGTCTTCTTTAGAAGACTTGAATGAAACCACTTTATTCATATGGATAAACTGCCATTATGTTTGTCTTGAAGCTAAATATTGATTGCCTAGACTTTCAATGGATTGACAAACTGGTGAGAGAGTATTAAAATATCTTCATTTTTGTTCCAAAGATGAACAAGATTCGTATGTGTTTGGTATGACAATGATAGTGGGTAAATTATGGTAATTTTCATTTTGAGGTGAACTGTCCTTTTAAAGGGATAGTTCACCCAAAAAATGAGAATTCAAAGTCAAAGTCAAAAGTCAAAGTCAGCTTTATTGTCAATTCTGCCACATGTACCGTACATACATACAAAGAATTGAAATTGCGTTACTCTCTTACTCCCTGGTGCATACAGATAACACTAAACACTAACAGTAGAACGCACAAATACAGATAAGTACAAATCAATATATATATATATATATATATATATACACATACATATATATACATACATACATATATACACACATATATATATATATATTATATATATATATATATACACACACATACACACACACATACATACACAAAAATGCAACTATTACAAATATACAAATAAGGACATGTAGGAAAAAAATAAAACATTAAATAAAGAAAATAAAAATAATAATAAAAAAAAAAATGGATAAAGTGGCATAAGGCACATGGCAGATAGTGCAAATCAGTAAAATAAACAAACAGACAAAACAATGCAGAATATAGATGGTGTGGTGCAAAGAGCTTATCAAGACTATTTAAAGTGACAAGGAGCAGTCTTTTTTATTCAGACTGTCAGAAGAGGTAGTTGAATGAATGAGGTCAGTCCAATGCTGTACAAGTGTCCGGTGCTTGTCTCAGTGTGAGTGTGAGTGTGAGTGTGTGTGTGTGTGAGTGTGTGTGAGTGTGGGGGGTGGTGGTGGTGGGGTGGGGGTCCGAGTTCAGTGATTCGTGGGGTAAGAGAGGGGAGGGGGGGCAAGGACGGGAGGGAGTTCAGCTTCCTGACAGCCTGGTGGATGAAGCTGTCTTTCAGTCTGTTTGTCCTGGCTTGTAGACTCCTCAGTCTCCTCCCTGATGGTAGCAGACTGAAGAAGCTGTGTGTCGGGTGGGTGGGATCACCTGCAATGCTGAGGGCTTTGCGGGTGAGACGGGTGTTGTAAATGTCCTGGAGGGAGGGGAGAGAGACACCAACGATCTTCTCAGCTGCTCTCACTATCAGTTGAAGGGACTTGCGGCAGGACGCGTTGCAGGCGCCATACCACACAGTGATGCAGCTAGTCAGAATGCTCTCGATGGTGCCTCTGTAGAAGGTGCACATGATGGTGGCCGGGGCTCTGGCTCTTCTTAGTTTACGGAGGAAGTAGAGACGCTGTTGTGCTTTCTTGGCTAGTGCTGCAGTGTTGTTGGTCCAGGAGAGGTCCTCTGTAATGTGTACACCCAGGAACTTGGTGCTGCTCACTCTCTCCACGGTCGCACCATTGATGGTCAGAGGAGCATGCAGAGAGTGCACTCTCCTGAAGTCAACGACAATCTCCTTCGTCTTCTCCACATTCAGAGAGAGATTGTTGTCACTGCACCACCCGGCCAGGCGGCTCACTCGCTCCTGTAGTTTGTCTCATCTCTGTTGCTGATGAGACCCACCACAGTCGTGTCATCCGCAAATTTAATGAAGCGGTTGGAGTTGTGTGACGGTGTGCAGTCGTGGGTCAGCAGAGTGAAGAGGAGGGGGCTCAGCACACATCCTTGGGGGGCCCCTGTGTTCAGTGTGATGGTGCTGGATGTGTTACTGCCGACCTGTACTGCCTGAGGTCTCCCGGTCAGAAAGTCCAACAGCCAGTTGCACAGCGACGTATTGAGCCCCAGCTGGACCAGTTTATGGATGAGCTGTTGAGGGATGATTGTGTTGAATGCTGAACTGAAGTCTATGAACAGCAATCTGACATACGTGTCCGTTTTGTCTAGGTGTGTGAGGGCTGGGTGGAGGGCAGTGGCGATGGCATCATCGGTCGAGCGATTGGACCTATATGCAAACTGGAAGGGGTCCAGGGAGGGGGGGGAGGACAGACTTGATGTGCTGCATGACTAACCGTTCAAAGCACTTCATGAGAATAGGAGTGAGTGCTACTGGACGGTAGTCATTGAAGCAGGATGGAGATGACTTCTTCGGGACTGGAATGATGGTGGTAGCTTTGAAGCATGTGGGGACAACAGCCTGGCTTAGTGAGATGTTGAAAATGTCTTTGAAGACATCAGTGAGTTCCACTGCACAGTCTCTCAGTACACGCCCAGGAATGTTGTCAGGACCCGGAGCTTTGCGTGCATTGATCCTGCTGAGGGATCTCCTCACGCTGTGCGGGGACAGCGTCATCATCTGGTCGCCGGGAGGAGGTGGAGTCTTCTGTGCAGTGGTGCTGTTTTGTGCCTCAAAGCGAGCAAAGAAGGCATTCAGCTCGTTCAGCAGGGGGATGGTGCTGTCACAGGTCTGTGGTGGGGGCTTGTAGTCCGTAATGGTCTGAATCCCCTGCCACAGGCTCCGAGTGTCTCTGCTGTCACTGAAACGGTGGGCTATCCTCCTGGAGTACTGTCTCTTGGCCTCTCTGATGCCGCGGGATAGGTTGGCCCTAGCTGTCCTTAGGCCCTCCTCATCTCCAGCTCTAAAGGCAGCATTCCGAGCCTTCAGAAGTCTGTAGACCTCCCCTGTCAGCCACGGCTTCTGGTTGGCCCGGACAGTGATAGTCTTTGTGACCGTTACATCATCAATACACTTGGTGATGTAGGCAGTGACAGTCTCTGAGTACTCTTGGAGGTCTGTGGTGTTGTTGTATGTGTCAGCCTGTTTAAACATATTCCAGTCAGTGGTGTCGAAACAGTCTTGAAGTGCCTCTGACGACCCTTCCAGCCACACTTGTATCTGCTTGTGTATTGGTTTGATGACTTTAACGAGCGGTCTGTGTGCAGGCATTAGCATGACAGTGATGTGGTCTGAGGCTCCGAGGTGGGGGAGGGGGAGAGCCTTGTATGCTCCTCTCTGGGTGGTGTAAACAAAGTCCAGCGTATTTTTTCCCCTTGTTGGAAAGTCAACATGCTGTTGAATTTTTGGGAACACACTCTTTAAGTCTGCGTGATTAAAGTCTCCAGCCAAGATGAGAAAAGCATCTGGGTGGGCTGTCTGCTGCCCACTGATGTGCTGGTACAGATCATTCAGTGCCTCGCTCCTGTTATTGTTGTTAGAGCTGGGAGGGATGTATACAGCAACGAGCAGTATGGCTGTATATTCCCTCGGTAGATAGAACGGCCGGCACTTAATAATCATGAACTCCACCAGGGGTGAGCAGTGTTTGCAGACCACAACAGCGTCGCGGCACCATACATTATTGATGTAAACACAAAGCCCGCCGCCGCGTCTCTTACCTCCCTCGACGAGAGCTCTGTCTGCTCGATAGCATGTTAGCTGCTCGAGCTGAATGGCGCAGTCCGGAACGCTGTTGTTGAGCCATGTTTCCGTAAACACAAAAACACAACAGTCTCTTACAGTCCTCTGAGTTGAGCGAAGTAGTCGGATGTGGTCCAGTTTATTGTCCAAAGAGCGTACGTTCGCCAGTACGATGGAGGGGATAGCTGGCTTGTGTGGGTTAGCCGCTAGCCTAGCTCGGATACCTCCGCGCTTACCCCTCTTCTGCTTCCTCTCACGCCGCTTGTAGCGCCTCCGCTGTGGGCGAGATGCAGTAGTGGGGGTCGGTGATGGTGTAGGCCTCCGGAGCAAACCGAGGTCCCGCAGCTCTTGGGCGTGCGCGGAGTTTAACTCTAAAAATGTGGTTCTGCCGACATCGAGCAGAAACTCACGACTGTATGCGCGCTTAAAGACAGGTAGACGAGACGAATATGTACAAAAACATTGCGACTTACAAGACAAAAAACACGAAAACACCGTTCTGTCGGGAGAGAGAGAAGCCGCTGCGTCTGTTGTGTTGTGTGTGTGTGTGTGATGGCCATGTATTGGGCCACACATAACTTCTACAGACAATTTTTGCACTGATCAATAAAAGCAAGCACAATGTTATATTGGTTTAGCATGTTATCTTTATTTGTCATTTTTACTGAGTCAGTGCACGGGCTTGGTTATTTGGCTTAAGGTTAAAATGTTAAAACCAGTTAAAATTCTCTTGACTGAAAGATGACTAAAACTGAACAAACAACTTCTGATTAAGATACAGATTAAAAATAGGATTTAGATAATACAATGTACCTGCTGTGTCATGTGTACCAAGCCAGACTGCTAACAAAGGGGTTCAAACAGGAAGTTGAGCTGTTTTATTGGATTTCTGAAGGAAATTGGAATGTACCAACTATGTTTAGTTGGAGGGAACATTGGAAAGGTGATGTCTTGATCAATGTGATTTTTGTCTAGCACAATGCTATTTACATTAACTAAGGTTAACCATGGCTCTAATTTTAGTTGAATGTACTATGTTAATTCCAGGATTTTTGTGGTTCATGTCTGTGTGTATTTGTAATTTGTTACTCCAATTTTCCTTCTTAAATGGTGCTGGCCACCTCCTTTAAATTCAGTGTATGTCTTGTCTAGGGGAAGTTGGGGGAATACTTCTTGTCCTGGTAAAGTTGTGTGGTAGTTTGTCCTCTGTGAGTTTGAGAGGCTAGAGCAATGTAATAGGACTCTTTCTACTCCAACTGTGCCCATGTGAATGGGATTGTATTTTGTTGAACATTTGATTTTCACCATATTTTTGCCATCAAGTGGATGTCTGAAGTCACATTTTTCCTTGCATAAGCAAGAGTCATTAAAGACCATCACAATTTCACTCTGACCCCTGGTTGTGGCTATGGACTTATTTTTTTTGTTGATGTGATTTTGCTAATGCTTATGGCAGATCCGTCACAATTGGTGTCAGAAGTAGGATGCCACTAGGGGCAGTAGTGAGTTGTTTTTTTTCTTTTTTCCTGCTGCTGTACATCTGGATTTTTGTTTTTGGTTATTGGCCATTTTTTCATCATGGGGCCGAAGACAGCTCAGACAAGTCAAGCTAAGGAGACAACAGAAGGAGCTATCGGAGGACAGGAAGGTACTGAGGTGGAAATTGGTACTTTTTTTCAAGATGCTTCTTTTCAGGAGCTCAGGGACATGTTCCAGGCACACATTGCAATGCAAGAGGCACGAGACAGTCGTATGGAGCAAGCAGCGGACCGTCAGGAAGCCAGATGGAAGTCTCTACAGTATCAGTTTAGTCTCCTTCAGCAAGAGGTGCATGTTCGCACTACTCCTGTACTCAATCCCGGGCTTAGTAGTAGCCATGATGATTCAGCGTCTCATCCTCCCATTCAACAAATTTCTCAAGTATCTCAGCCAAGTCCGGGTAGTAGACAGCCTGCAGCATCACCAGTCCCCCATCAGTATGTCTATCCTGGTTTAGGCCCACCGGTGATACAAAAGGAGCCACATCTGCAACAGCTATCAGACTTAGATGACATAGAGCATTACCTCACTACATTTGAAAGGATAGCTGTGGCGTGTCGGTGGCCCATGACTGATTGGGCAGTTAGACTAGTGCCCCTGTTAACAGGCAAAGCTAGGAGTGCCTATGTACATATGGATGTGGCTGAGTCTCTTGACTACCAGAATGTCAAAGCTGCCATACTTAACAAATATGACATCAATTCTGAAAGTTATCGTTTGCAGTTTAGATCTTCAGATGTTGGAAGGGATATGAAACCCCAAAAGAGTTATATGTGCGACTGAAAGAGCTATATCACAAATGGGTTCAACCCCAAAATCGAACCAAGGAAGACATTGGTGAAGTGATTGTGCTGGAACAATTTCTACGCTTGTTAGCCCCTGACTTACAAATATGGATCAAAGAACGTGACCCAAAAACTGCTTCTGAGGCTGCCGCTTCCGATGTTTTTATATCAGCTCGACGAAAGAACTCTGTATGGACTTACAATCAGTGGCGGGGATCCAAAGACTCGAAGAATCAAGCTAAGATGTCTCCAGCCAAGACTAAATCCACAAGTGAGGGTAAGTCTGTGGGTGATCGGGGTGGTCCTGTTAATCACAGCCCTATCCAAAAGTTTAATAGCAGAAGGGGTGTTGTGTGTTATCAGTGTGGACAGGAAGGTCACACTAAACCAAAGTGTCCCAACAATCCTGCTGCTAATGCAAACTTGTGTTGTGTACCACGACCTGTTCACACTGAGCAGAGACATGTTCCCTTGTATTATGCTACTGTAATCTTAAATGGTTGGGAAGAAAGAGCCTTAATTGATACAGGTAGTATGCAGTCTTTGGTTCGTACTGAGCTAGTTACAGAAAACCTTAGAAATTCGGTTGTGAAGGTGCCTATATGGTGTATTCATGGAGATGAGGAATGCTACTCTACAGCTAATGTCCATATTGAAGTGCAGATGCAAGTTTATTTGCTGAATGTTGGGCTGGTTGATGATCTTCCACATTCAGTGCTTTTAGGCCAAGATTTACCAGTGTTGTTTGATTTGTTGCCTGGTAGTCAGGAATGTAATATGGTTCAAACACGGTCTATTGCTAGTAAGAGAGAGGAAGACACCCGTTATATTAGTGCATTGCCTTTCTTCGATTCGGACCTAGATAGTCAACCAGGTAAAACCCGTAAGCCTAAGAGACAAAGAAGACAGGAAAAATTCCACTTTGTTGCAAATGGTACTGATGAAGAATCTCTTTCTGAACAACTTAAATCAAACATTAAAGTTCCAAAAGATATAGGCCAGTTGCAACAAGATGATTCAGAAATTGGGCCTTTATACAGGGAGGCACAAGAGTACGTTGGCCAGAATAGTCAAGAGGACCAGCAGAGTAAGTTTTGTATACAGGATGGAGTATTGTATAGACAGCAGGGTGCAGAGACAAAGATGGTGGTGCCACAAAAGGTTAGAGACTTGGTGCTTCATTTAGGTCATTCGGTTCCCTGGGCAGGCCATTTAGGGAGACAAAAGACAACTGCTCGTATTAGTCGTCATTTCTTTTGGCCCAATTTGAGAAGAGATGTGGGTGACTTTTGCAAGAGTTGTCCAAAATGTCAGTTTACAGCTATTAGAGGACCCCCTAAAGCTCCCTTAGAACCCCTGCCTGTTGTAGGCGTACCGTTTGAGCAGTTGGGAATGGATGTGGTAGGGCCATTGGAACGAAGCAAGACAGGAAACCGATACATGTTGGTTATCACTGATTATGCCACTAGATATCCAGAGGTTTTCCCTCTTAAAACAGTGAGAGCCAGAAATGTAGCTCTTTGTCTTGTTCAGCTGTTCTCTAGAGTGGGTTTTCCCCGGACCATAGTGACTGATCAGGGATCTAATTTCATGTCCAAATTGTTAAAACAAGTGTATCAGTTGTTAGGGATAAAAGGGTTAAGGACCACACCCTACCATCCACAGACAGATGGTCTGGTTGAAAGATTCAACCAGACCCTGAAGCAAATGCTACGTAAATTTGTCAGAGATACTGGGGCTGATTGGGACCAATGGCTCCCTTATCTGTTATTTGCATATAGGGAGGTACCTCAGGCTTCCTTGGGATTTTCCCCTTTTGAACTGTTGTACGGCCGTGAGGTCAGAGGACCCCTGTCCCTTCTGGAGGAAATCTGGAAAGGAAGCCATAAGATCCCTGATCCCCAGAATGTTGTTGCCTATGTCCTCCAAATGAGGGAAAAGCTGGAGAGTATGTCACAGTTTGCTCAGAAGAATCTGACTGACTCTCAAACTCGACAGCAAACATGGTATGACAAAAAGGCGAGAGCTAGAAGTTTTCAGCCAGGAGCTAAAGTGTTGGTGATGCTGCCGAGTGATAACAGTAAGCTATTGGCTAAATGGCAAGGGCCTTTTGAGGTGATTCAGAAACTTGGATCTACCACATATGAGATTGCCTTGCCAGGGCAGATCCGGTCCAAATGGATACTCCATATCAACTTGTTAAAAGAATGGCATGAGAGGTCAGATGCAGGAGTAGAGGTTCTAATGCTCCGCAGGGTGGAAGAGGAAGATGAAGTTCATGAACAGTACCTGCCTATTTCATCCAGAGCTACTTTGGACCTCCAGCACCTTTCATTGCACCAACAAGCTGAGGTTCAAGATCTTTGTAGCCCAGAAGTATTTACCCTGGAAGACCCCTGGAAGAACTAGTTTGGTAGAGCATGACATGGTACTCTGTGAAGGAGCAATCCCTTGGCGCAGGAGTTATCGTGTCCCTGAACGTCTCTTGACATCTCTAAAAGAGGAATTGGATCAGATGCTGACTATGAACATCATTGAACCCTCTCGAAGTGATTGGTGTAGTCCTGTGGTGTTGGTCCCTAAAAAGGATGGCAGTCTTCGTTTTTGTGTGGACTTTCGATATCTTAATTCTGTATCCAGATTCGACTCCTATCCAACACCCCGGATTGATGAATTGGTTGATCGTCTAGGCAAGGCTAAATGGATTACCACTATCGATTTATGTAAGGGTTACTGGCAGGTTCCCTTGAGCGTTCAGTCAAAAGAGTTGACTGCTTTCCGCACCCCCTGGGGGCTCTTCCAGTTCTCTGTTATGCCTTTTGGGTTACACGGAGCCCCAGCTACATTTCAAAGACTTATGGACTGGGTTCTGTCTGGCCTGGGTGATTATGTAGCTGCTTATCTGGATGATATTATTATTTACAGTTCATCCTGGGAACAACACCTCCAACATTTAAAGAATGTGCTCCAACGTATTCAGGAAGCAGGTCTCTCCATTAACTCCTCTAAACGTGCCATAGCTAAAAAGGAAATGGAGTACCTAGGGTATGTTGTTGGTAATGGTGTCATCCGACCACAAATTCAAAAGATTGAGGCTATTCAAAACTGTCCTCTTCCACATACAAAGACCCAGATTCGATCATTCTTGGGGATGGCAGGTTGGTACCGAAAATTTGTACCAAACTTTTCTACTCGTGTGGCATCGCTGACTGATTTGACTCGAAAGAACTGTCCTAATCAGATCTGCTGGACAAATGAAGCCAAGGATGCTTTTCAGGACATAAAAGCTGCCTTATGCAAGGATCCAGTACTTTATTGCCCCAAATTTGAAGAGCCATTCGTGTTGCAGACTGACGCCTCTGATACGGGCATTGGGGCAGTGCTCCTTCAGGGTGAGTCAGACAGTAGACATCCAGTAGCATATATCAGCAGGAAGCTGCATGCGAGAGAGGCACGGCACTCTACCGTGGAGAAGGAGTGCCTGGCGGTGAAATGGGCCCTAGATACCTTCAAGTACTATCTTTTAGGTAGAGAGTTTACCCTTGAAACTGATCATCGGCCATTACAATGGATGGACAGAATGCGGGATACAAATGCTCGAATTACCCGCTGGTATCTTTCTATACAGCCTTATAAGTTTACTATCCAGCATGTTCCTGGGAAAACTAACGCCACTGCCGACTTCCTCTCCCGCTTACCAGCGTGAGATCTTAGGTTGGGGGGTGTGTGATGGCCATGTATTGGGCCACACATAACTTCTATAGACAATTTTTGCACTGATCAATAAAAGCAAGCACAATGTTATATTGGTTTAGCATGTTATCTTTATTTGTCATTTTTACTGAGTCAGTGCACGGGCTTGGTTATTTGGCTTAAGGCTAAAATGTTAAAACCAGTTAAAATTCTCTTGACTGAAAGATGACTAAAACTGAACAAACAACTTCTGATTAAGATACAGATTAAAAATAGGATTTAGATAATACAATGTACCTGCTGTGTCATGTGTACCAAGCCAGACTGCTAACAAAGGGGTTCAAACAGGAAGTTGAGCTGTTTATTGGATTTCTGAAGGAAATTGGAATGTACCAACTATGTTTAGTTGGAGGGAACATTGGAAAGGTGATGTCTTGATCAATGTGATTTTTGTTTAGCACAATGCTATTTACATTAACTAAGGTTAACCATGGCTCTAATTTTAGTTGAATGTACTATGCTAATTCCAGGATTTTTGTGGTTCATGTCTGTGTGTATTTGTAATTTGTTACTCCAATTTTCCTTCTTAAATGGTGCTGGCCACCTCCTTTAAATTCAGTGTATGTCTTGTCTAGGGGAAGTTGGGGGAATACTTCTTGTCCTGGTAAAGTTGTGTGGTAGTTTGTCCTCTGTGAGTTTGAGAGGCTAGAGCAATGTAATAGGACTCTTTCTACTCCAACTGTGCCCATGTGAATGGGATTGTATTTTGTTGAACATTTGATTTTCACCATATTTTTGCCATCAAGTGGATGTCTGAAGTCACATTTTTCCTTGCATAAGCAAGAGTCATTAAAGACCATCACAATTTCACTCTGACCCCTGGTTGTGGCTATGGACTTATTTTTTTTTGTTGATGTGATTTTGCTAATGCTTATGGCAGATCCGTCACAGTGTGTGAGAGAGAGAGTTTGTGTGAGTGTGTAAGTGTGAGAGAGAGAGAGTTTGTGTGAGTGAGTGTGTGTGTGTGTGTGTGTGAGAGAGAGAGTTTGTGTGATGAGTGTGTGTGTGTGTGTGTGTGTGTGTGTGAGTGTGAGTGTGTGTGAGTGTGAGTGTGAGTGTGAGTGTGAGTGTGTGAGTGTGAGTGTGAGTGTGTGTGTGTGTGTGTGTGAGAGAGAGAGAGAGTTTGTAATGTGAGTGTGTGTGTGTGTGTGTGTGTGTGTGTGTGTGTGTGTGTGTGTGTGTGAGAGAGAGAGAGTTTGTGTGAGTGAGTGTGTGTGTGTGTGTGTGTGAGAGAGAGAGTTTGTGTGAGTGTGTGTGTGTGTGTGGTGTGTGTGTGTGTGTGTGTGTGTGTGTGTGTGTGTGTGTGTGTGAGTGTGTGAGTTGTGTGTGTGTGTGTGTGTGAGAGAGAGAGAGGAGTTTGTGTGAGTGTGTGTGTGTGTGTGTGTGTGTGTGTGTGAGAGAGAGAGAGTGTGTGTGAGTGTGTGTGTGTGTGTGTGTGTGTGAGAGAGAGTGTGTACTGGTTTATGTGGTTTATGAGGACACAAATTTGTATAATAACATGGGTATGACAGAGGTATTACAATTTGAAGGTGGTTTATGAGGACACTGCCTATGTCCCCGTAATTCAAAAGGCTTAAAAAACATACTAAATGGTGTTTTTTTGAAAATCTATAAATGCACACAGTCTCCTGTGAGGGCTAAGTTTAGGTGTAGGGTTGGTGTAGGGCAATAGCACACACAGTTTGTTCAGTATAAAAACCATTACGCCTATGGAGAGTCCCGTAAACCAAAAAACAAACATGTGTGAGTGTGTGTGTGTGAGTATGAGTGTGTGTGTGTGTGTGTGTGTGAGAGAGAGAGAGAGAGAGAGAGAGAGAGAGAGAGAGAGAGTTTGTGTGTGGGTGTGAGAGAGAGAGAGAGAGAGAGAGAGAGAGAGAGTTTGTGTGAGTGTGTGTGTGTGTGTGTGTGAGAGAGAGCTCTTTGATAAAAGCTGTCCAAGGATCGACCTTCACTGTATCTCCTCAGATTGGCTGTAAGCCGTTCTCTGTTACAGGAATGCTGACAGAAGTTTAGCCACACACACACACAGAGAAAATACTGAAGGCCAACACCTGCAAATAGAACATATGGAAAATAGAGAATATACAATATGGAAACAAAGAAAAATCTAGAAATGTATTGCACTACAATACTAACGTATCACTAGAAATTACATCAAAGGTGGAAAAAGTCGGTCAAAACTATTACTTCCTTACTTTAACTCAAATGAGAGTAATACAAAGTGTACAAGAAAGTACTATATTTTTAATGTTCTTAAGTATTATGTGCCTTATGCCACTTTATCTATCTCTTTTTTATTTTTCTACAATGTCCTCATTTGTATATCTGTATAGTTTGTATGTACATATGTTTAAACTGTATTTATCTGTATTTGAACGTCTACTGTCAGTGTTTAAGTAAGTAAGTAAAGTTTATTTATATAGCACATTTATCTCAGCAAAGCTGACCAAAGTGCTGAACAAAGTCAAAGATAAACATAAAATAAGCAAGACAGATAATACAGTAAAACAATACAACAGATAAAATCCAATTAAAATGCCTGGGAATAAAGATATGTTTTCAACTTCATTTTAAAAGTTAGAGAAGGTGTAAGTTCGGATGTCTAGTGGCAGATGATTCCTAAGACGGGGGCAGCGATTGAAAAAGCCCTATCACCCTTTGTTTTTAAGCGTGAACGTGGGACAGCTAAGAAAGCCCTGTCAGAAGATCTTAAAGATCTGGAGGATGAAAGTGGAGTAAGAAGATCTGTGAGATAAGATGGGGCTTGACCATTACGTGCTTTAAAAACAAACAACAACATTTTAAATTGAATTCTAAAATGGAAAGGAAGGCAGTGAAGAGAAGATAAAATTGGTGTAACACGATCAGTTTTCTTAGCTCTAGTCAATAGCCTTGCAGCAGCATTTTGTACCATCTGTAAGCGTGCAATGGATGACTGAGGAAGACCCGAATATAGTGAATTACAGTAATCGAGGCGGGAGGTAATAAGAGCATGAATGACCTTCTCCAGGTCATTAAAAGACAAAAATGATTTCAATCTTGAGATAATCCGTAACTGATAAAAACTGTTCTTGACAACTGTATTAATTTGTTTAGTTAAGCAAAGTTCAGAGTCCAGAATGACACCAAGATTCAGACTCGCCAAGCTTATTTATTAGACCACTTCTCAACTTTGGGGGCCAAAGACGAGTACTTCTGTTTTTTCTTCATTAAGTCGAAGAAAACTGTTTGACAACCATTACTTAATGTCCCCAAGGCAGGCCAATAAGGGTTTAATGTTAACTGTATGCACCAAGGGTCTGAGAGTAACGCAGTTTCAATTCTCTGTATGTATGTGCTGTACATGTGGAAGAATTGACAATAAAGCAGACTTGACTTGACTTGAAGGTAAAACTATTTTTTATTTATGAAATATACTGCAGTAAAAACTATGACATTATGCTTTGGAATTAAAGTTCTCAGAAGAAAAACACTGATAAACTACAGATAGTTTTTAATGTACTTGAGTAAATCCTTCAGTACTGTCCACCTCTGAATCCAGCTCAAGTACAGTCTTTGTGGAGCAAAGAAGGGTCATTTACAAATGTAGGGTTTTTTCAGAGGTGTTTTTAACTATCCAGTTATTTAGTTATTTTATGTGTTGATCACGAGAAAACTACTTATCATAAGGAGATTTATTTTAGTAAAATGTGATTTTTACCTGTTATTCTGTTCATCATATTTAGCAGATTTAATATAGAGTAAATTACACTGTATCACTCAAACCCGGGCAGATTGAGCGCCGCTCATAATTAACAAATATGGCAATTTAAAAAAAACTAATGTTAAAAGAACCATTCCAACCATTAAAAAACAGTGTAAAATATATAACAGTAAAAGTTATATAAAACCAGTTTCATACCTTAAGTAGATTATTGTACAAATAAAAAAAAAGTGAGCAGATGAGCATCGATAGATAAATGTGATTAGATTGAAACAGGTTTCTGCCGATTATAGTGTTTCCAGATCCAGTTTTTAATTAATCATGCATTACATATAAATGTGCTTTACACTTAATGAATAACTGGCATGTATTACTGAATTAATTTACACCAGCAGTATCCTTCTCATCTGTACCATGGTAAATCACCCACTGTTCTCCATCATCATTCATTCAATCTTCTGCAGAAGTTCGTGTGTGTGTGTGTGTGTGTGAGTGAGTGAGTGAGTGAGTGAGTGTGTGTGTGTGAGTGTGTGTGTGTGTGAGTGAGTGAGTGAGTGAGTGAGTGAGTGTGTGTGTGTGTGTGTGTGTGTGTGTGTGTGTGTGTGTGTAGAGAGTGTGAGTGTGTGTGTGTGTGTGTGTGTGTGTGTGTGTGTGTGTGTGTGTGTGTGTGTGTGTGTGTGTGTGTGAGTGTGTGTGTGTGTGTGTGTGTGTGTGTGTGTGTGTGTGTGTGTGTGAGTGTGAGTGTGTGTGAGTGAGTGAATCTTTCCTCCACATTCAGTCACCAGCTGCTGTAGATCTGTGTTGCTCTTCTTCTGTAGATATTCATCAGTGCTCTCCTCCAGATCCTCCAGTTCATCTCCACATGTGATTCTGAGCATCAAGACCTAATAAACACTGAAGATAATCCAGGATCTGTTTTCAAGCTTTTTTGAGTACTGGACCCCCCATAATATCTCAAACCATCGTCCCTACCTCACACACACACCATTAATATTGATGTGTGTCTGTGTTTTTTTGTTTTGTTTTGTTTTTTGGTGATGTATTGCCCCAGAAATAATCATGAGAAACAATGTTATTGTCATTTTAAGACCTTCTTTTGTCACTGACTGTATTGATATATCAGCAGTAACAGTGCTAGACTGACAATCACTATTACAATGGATTGACTTTATAAGTGAGTCATCATTAAAAACCACTCACTCAACTGATTAACAACGCTGAATGAAAGAGATCAATGTTTTTAAAACACTGAAAATTAAAATAGGATTTGTTTTAATGGTACCACTAGCAGGTGGCGAGTCGCTGTCTTCATGAGCGAGTCATTGATTCAAACGATTCGTTCAAACAGCTGATTCATTCAGGAGCGAATCGATTTGTGATTGATTATGAGACACAGCTGATCCGAGTTGAGCATTTCTCTTTGGACATTACCGGTGTCAAAAACCACACATTTCCACTTTAATCATTTAATTAATGTCTAGAGTTAACAGTGATAAAATGGTGTTTTGAAGTGATTCAGTGAGTCGGTCTGTAATGTGATTGGTTTATGAGACACAGCTGATCCAATCTGACAATCACTCGTTATATAAGAAGATCTGGAGGAGTTTCAGCTGGAAGTGATCATCATTCAGGTGAGTCTCTAATCTGCTGCTTTGTGAAGAAACCAAGTCTTGCTTTGTTTAGAAGAGATTTAAGCACTGAAGATCATCCAAGATGCACTGAATCATTTGCTTGTTTATATATTTTGTGCATAGTCACTTTTTCTTAGTAATGCACTTTTGTTGTAACTTATATATGACAATTTTCACTAGAATTATTATTTTTTTTCTCAGTGTATCTTGTCTTTGAACTCTTTTGGTGTGTGTAATTGTGGATTCCCCCTTTTTTGCTTCCGGAGGTCTATAAAAGCAACATGATTATTTATTTTCTTTGCAGATTCACGATCAGTCCAGATGATGGGCTATGCTGTGGTCTTTATTAATAAAGGCCAAACCAGACCAGACCATGATCCCAGGAGACTCGTCTAGTGATGAACTGAAGTTTCTCTCAACAGCTGCTCTTTCTGTGAGTTTGTAACCTGAAACTGTTCATCAATATTCAGTGATGGTCACTCTATGGCTTATCCACTGCAGGTCTTAATGCTGGGATCGAGATTTTTTTTTGCTGTGTTCACATTGGTTTAAATGCATGCCATCAGTTCATGTGTGACCCGTATCCGGTCCTGAAGTGACCCGCATGCGCAGAAGAAGACGCGACGTCAGATGTTAGCTGTGTTTAGCAATTTTTAAGTTAATGTGCAATCGGCGCCTAAATAATGAAGTGATATTATTGTCTGCCATTGTGATTTTAATCTTCCGCCTCGTCCACCAATTGTGACATCTGTCGCATTTCATATGAAAAATCGCATGAAATGCGACATTTCGTTCAACTGAAGTCGCATTGCAAAACATGGGATATGTATCTGATTTAGACCAAATATGAAAGTGGCCCAGGCCTGATTTGTGCTGTTCAGACTGTCATAAGAAAATCAGATATGGGTCACATTTGGGCAAAAAGTGGGATTTGGGCCACTTTAGCCTGCAGTGTTAAATAAGTCTATAAATGCTGTTTAAATCATTTCTGTGACTGCGTTGTCAATGTGTCTTATACACCAATCAAATATGAAGCGACTTAAATATTCACTAAAGCTGAAGCAGCAGATGTGATTAAACTCTGGTTTCTTGTTTTACAGATTTGGCCATTTGAAATGGGAGATCTGCCATGTTGGGGGTGAAAACTGGAATATTGCAATGACTTTTATTTTTTTCCCCAGGTTTGTGTGGATTCCCTCTTCTTGCTTCTGAGATTTATGAAAGCAACAGGATTATGATAATTTCACTTTCTTTGCAGTTTGACATTCCCTCCCTCCCAGACAAACCAGACCAGCGCACGATCCCAGGAGACACTTCTAGTGATGAACTGGAGCTTCTGTGAGTTTAACTGGGAACTCTTGATCAATATTCCTGATAGTCAGTCACAGAAATGATTTAAACAGCACGTATAGAGTGTTTTGTCAGTGTCTTTCTACACCAAACAAATATGAAGAGACTTAAATATTCAGAGTGTTGTGGGTCACATGATTATAAAAGCTGTAGATGTGATTAATTTAATGGCTTCTTGTTTTACAGATCTGAACAGAAAATGCCACGATTGGGGATATTGCCACGCGTGTGTGTGGTTGTTTTTTGTGTGCCCCCCCCCGCCCGACCTCCATCTCTCCACCTATTGTTTGACCTCTCCACCATCACCTCTCTAATGCTGCCATGTTTTATTATTGTTCAAGTCCACAATAAAGTCACCGAAGGCATCAAGTGTCCTTTTCTTATTTCTCACACTAGTGTTACACGGTTTGTTTTCTCTCTTTGATGCTGTGGTCAGGAGTCCTGAGACTGATGGTAAACGTGTTCTGTTGATTTGTGCTCCCGGTCAGATTTTCCTATCTCCCATTAAAACAGTAGGTAGAACAATTCGACAACGAAAAATCTACCTGTTAAATTATGTTTATTAATGTCTACACCTACCAAACCCTAAACCTACCCTTACAGTAATGCAAATACAGTAATTATGTATTATATTTGCGGTTGTAGCTAGAAGGGATAAGCTACCGGAAACCAACAATAAATATTGTTCACCTATTAACGTCTACACCTACTCCAACCCTAAACCTACCCTTGATAATCAGATGATTAAATATTGTTCAGCATGAGAAAAAGGATGAAATATTGATGTGCGCAGTAAGCCCAGGTAGGAAAAATGTCAGGACACCGCACGAAATTGCTTGAATTTGACATTTTAAGGCTTAGAAAACCCTTGAAAATAGCACATTTAATACTTGAAATGTTTGAATTATTAAAAGACAACGTATGCATGCAATAAGTTTCTTTTAGATTTTTTACAGTAAGCACATAACTTTTCATGCACAGTTACCGCTTCACGTCTTGACGTTTTTAATGTATTCTTGTTTTAATTAGTATCCAGCTGCTGCTATAATAACAGCGTTGAAATGTTATGTGCTTTATGTCTATTACACTTTCTTAAGTTGACATCATTGCATACTTGTGCTAAGCTTTATTTTTGCCATTTGAGATATATTTACTTTTTTAGAATTTGAAAGACATAAGTCAAATCGTTTGAAGTCTTTGAAAATCATAAAGTGTGTTTAAAGTCTGAGTTCTGATTTAATTTTGCATTAAGTGTAATTGTCCTGGCTCAAGCTTCAGGTTTTTATCTTGGTAATATTATAAAATTGTGTGAATTTTGCTAAAACATGCCTTTAATATGACATGTAGTTTGTCACTAAACAGCGTCTCATAGGGCTTTCAGTCCAAAGTGTGGGATTTAAAATCAGGATTCTGAGAATTTACTGTAATAAACATTTCTATTTTTTCCCAAAACGTGGTGACGTAATGTCACGTGACGCTTAATCCATGAGCTTTCTTTGAATGCAGTGAATAACATTCACGCTTTTGTGCTGAGGATAAAGTAATTGTACAGTAGTGAAGAGTAACAAGAGATAAAGCAGCACAATGTCACATTTGTAACAGCACACAGTTTTACAATGTCACAGCTTTGAGCGTCCAATCAGACGCGCCGCCGTGTGTCACGTGACCGAACGCGGAAGTGCGCGCTGTACTTCAGTGTCGAATGACCAGCAAACAACTGTTAATAACAGCTATAACAATAACACTCATATTAGTATAATAACCGACGGCCAGCCGTCATCATGCGCGTGTGACCAGCAGGTATGTCGTTATTCGCTGCTTGTGTGTGACTCTGTCAGTTTGTCCTACATTTAAAGCACAACAGTCTATTATTTACATTAACTCTCATATTTCAGAATTGTTTTGGGCAGATATTAATGCTTTATTATAAATTACAGGAGCAATGTAATCTTTATGTTGCGTTTTGTTCGTATAATATTATATCCCACATTCATATTCATTTCTAACACATCAACACTAGTTTATAAAATCACATTAAAGCAGATACATAGTATATTTATGATTTATTATTAAAGTTACATACTGAAGCTATTGTATTGTATACAATTCATTGCAAAGGTGAAACTAACACAATTAATTTCAATAAAATGGGCAGGTTTTGACAGGACATTTACATTTAAATTCTCATTACTGGAAATTATGGAATATGAGTAAAATATGAATGCATCATAGTAGCAGTATTTGTTTATCTGACTGTATGGACTGTATTACACTACTAATAACTGCTGAGAATAACGAGAAAACATGATCATTTCACGATTTCTGTTTTTAGTTTTTCTCCTAACTTCAGTTTTTTTTGTTTTTTAATTATTCTGAATTTCTTCTAGATTCCATTAATTGTTAAATTCAATTTTAATAATAAGAAAGAATGTCTAATCAATTAAATTGACAAAACTTTACAAATTTATGATTTTATTATTTTTTTTAAAAAAAATTTATTATTATTATTTAAAAATATATATTATTTTTTTGTAATTTATTATTAAATTTAAAAAAATATTTATATTTATATATTTTTTTTTACAAATTTATGATTTTATTTATTTTTTGTATTTATTTTTTTTATTTATTATTTAAAAAAATAAAAAAAAAAAAATATATATTATATATTTTTTTTTTATTTATATTTTTTTTTTTAAATTTATTATTATTTAAAAAAAAAAATAATATATATATATATATTATTATATATTTTTTTTACAATAGTATGACCTGTGAAATGCTTTATCTTTTCATAAGTTCTGTGTTATCTGTTTTTGTATTTATAATTTAATACAAATGTATCAGAAATTATGGCATAAATCAAATGAAGGCATAAAACATTAACAATGTAACATTTTTTTAAAATGTGATTAAATGAAAATGTAGCATTTATTATACTGTTACAAATTCCTCCCAGAATATTGTTTTAAGCCTGATTTGAATGAGTCAAAAAATGCGATGTGTTTTAAGTTGGGAACCCCTTGTATTTGAAAAAATTTTAACAAAATATACAGTGGCATGCGAAAGTTTGGAACCCCTATTTTTTATTAGTAGAATCTGTCTTGATAAGATGAATTTTTAATAATTTGTTACTGTCCACAAGACAAAAAATTGAAATTATTCATAACCCCCTTCAAAAGTTTTTTATTTATACTGTCCTGAGGTTACCTATAAAATCCACGACTGTTCTTTTGTTTTGGTTGGTTGTTCATTTTGTTTGTTCTGACAAGACAAAAAATTGAACTAGCGTTCTTCAGACAAATAACCCCTTTTTTGCCCTTGGTTCTTATTTTAGGTTATTTTTCTTTTGTTTTGTGTTGGTTGTTCATTTGAACCCTTTGTTTGTTCCACAGTTGAACTGAGCTGTTCTTCATTTTGACAAATCCATCTTTTCACTTCTGTAGGATTCTGCATTGTCCCAAATATTTGAACACAACTTTAAAAAAGGTTTAAAAAATTCAATTTTGAGATCCTCCATCTTTTCAACTGAAACATGTCTAAACACAACTATTAAAAAAGGTTCAATTAAGCTCCAGAAGGAAACACGATAGCCGGGGGGGAAAGCCGGGGGTGACTTTTGAACAGGATGAAGATTTCCAACTTTTTTCTTTTGTTGAAATATATATATTTTTTCCATTTATTACTGCCCTTCGGAAGCAACAGAAGATACTTGCATGTTTCCCGGAAGACAAATTAAGTACAATTTACCTTGATCTTCAAATTCAAAAAGTGTTCACCCCCCCGGCTCTTAATGCATCGTGTGTTCTTCTGCGCATCAGTGAATGTTTGAACCTTTTTTAATAGTTGTGTTTGAGTCCATCAATTGTCCTCAGTGTGAAAAGATGGATCTCAAAATCATACAGTCACTGCTGGAAAGGGTTCAAATATGCAAAAATGCTGGAAAACTGCAGAATCTACAGAACGTGGAGGATTTGTCTGAAGAACAGCTCAGTTCAACTGTTCAGAACAAACAAGGGACTCATGAACAACCAACACAAAACAAAAAAGAACAGTCGTGGATCATCAGGTAACCTCACACAGTATTAAGAACCATGGGTTCCCAAACTTTTGAAGGGGGTTATTTGAATAATTTCAGCTACTTTTTGTCATTGTGGACTATATGTAAAATATTTTATGTAATATGTCTATTTTATGTAAAATGCTTACTCAGGACAGTACTAAATAAAAAAATAACATGCATTTTGTATGATCTCTCTTATTTTGTTAAAATTATTCACATTTTCACAGATTCTGCAAGGGGTTCCCAACTTTTGCATGCCACTGTAAGCTCTGTTGTTGTGAAAGCGCTGTAATGTGACAGTGTTCATGTTGAGATGCTGCTGTGGTTCACAGACGTCTGATGATGACGAGGAGCTGAAGATCCGTGGTGATGACCGTGGTCTGTCTGCTGTGTTTGTGTCACAGACCGGGTTGTGTGTTCACCCTGCTGTCCTGGAGGCCCGGGCACCGCCGGAGGTTCTGGTTCTGCAGGACGGGATCGTACGCGAGCGTCTCAGCCTTCAGTACGTCGAGAGACCACGCGTCCCGTCTGAGGAGCGCTCTGGACTCGGCCTGGAAAGCAGCGACGCGACTCAAAGCCGAGGAGACCTCCAGCACGGTTCAGTGTTACTTCAGCATCACTGAGATTCTCCTCTTATGCTCTTTTACACACTATTGATTTGATTTTTGGTAGAATAGAATGGGATTATACCACAAACGCATTATTGTTCACATATTTGACACTATTGCTGCATCCTTCTTCCCAGTTTGTCTCAACCAGGCCACGCCCCCTTGTTGAATATTCAGTAGGCGGGAATTATGTAAATGAGACTTTGTGACATCACAGTGTCCAGAAGAAGCACTTTGAGATTTGTAACCTTGCAGATTACTTTTTAAGCTCTTTAACAACATTACACACTAACTAAAGTTAAAAATGTGAAAAAGCATAATAGGACCTCTTTCATATTTTGAATTTGATTTTATTTTTATATTTTCTGGTTAAAGCTTTAATGATTTTGTGTTTTTTTGTCATTTTTATTAGTATTCGTTGTTTTTAGTCTATATAGCTTTTAATTTTACTTAAGTTTTAGTTATTTTAGTACATCACGTTAAACTTGCCTTGGAAAAATAGTTTTAAATATTTTAAGCGGTTTTTTTGTAAGTTTTTTTATTTTATTTTTTATTTAACATTTATTTCAGGTAACAGATTTTTTTTTTTTAATGATTTTAGTTTGTTTTATTTAACATTTTTCTGTTTTTATGCTTTCATTTTAATTTTAGTAATTTTATTGTGTTTTTATCATTTTTATTAGTTTTTGTTGTTTTTAAATATGTCTATATAGGTTTTATTAATTTTTATTCAGTTTTAGTTTTTGTTATTTTAGTACATTGCCTTGGAAAAATAGTTTAACAAGTTTTTTTTATAGTTAATTTATTTTTTCATTTAATATTTATTTCAAGTAACATAACTGTTTTTTATGATTTTAGTTTTTGTTTTGTTTAACTTTTGATAATAGTTTTTATGCTTTCATTTCAATGAAAAATATTTTTTTTTTGTTGTTTTTAAACATCTCTATATATATTTATATATATATTGTTATTAATTTTAATGTAGTTTTAGTTATTTTACTACATGAAAATGAGAAATGGTGAGAAAAATGAGAAAAAAACTATCTAAAATAGTTCTTTATATATATATTTTTTAATTAAACATTTATTTCATGTAACAGAAGTGTTTTTTAATGACTTTGGTTTTAGCCTTATATAACTAATTAACCCTGCACTTGTTTCATCACAGGCTCCGCCCCCCACACTTATTGCAACTGCAACTGAAATCCAGGAAGAGAAGCTGCGCAGAGTGACCGGAACAGCCCCGCCCACTACACAACAGGCTCCGCCCACTACACAACAGCTCCGCCCTCAGCAACTGAGATCCAGGAACAGAAAGAGTGCAAAGTAACTGGAACAGCTCCGCCCACCACACCACAGGCTCCGCCCACCCATCAGGCCACGCCCCTCTTCCACCCAGGCTCCCTCAGCGTGTATCTGGGTCAGACTTACGACTATCTGTCTCAGCATATCAACTCTTACTCCAGCAGCTTAACTAAAGCCGGGTCAGACGTCGCCCCGCCCGCCTCCTCTCGCACCGAACCCTCGCTCTCTGTCAGTAAAGGACTCGGGAGTTACTGGAGCTCCTCGTCTCCGAGCGTCCAGGGCTTCATAGGGAGCTACATCACGCCGCTGGTCCCACGGTTCAGAACGGAGTCCAGAAGCGCACCGGTGGAGACGGATGAAGCTGCTTCTGATGAAGCCGGACGCAGGGAAACGGTCCAGAGCGACGATCAGAGAGCCAGACACCTGATGCTCCAGAGAGAGAAGGTATATAACATTTACTGAGATCTCTTATGACAAATTTACACCGCAGAGGTGGCACTGAGTGTGTAATGCTGCTCGGAGGTGGCATGAATGCATTTACACTGCTATTAGAACTGATTTCTGAACGCATTTACACTGCTATTAGAACTGATCTCTGAATGCATTTACACTGCTATTAGAACTGATCTCTGAATGCATTTACACTGCTATTAGAACTGATTTCTGAACGCATTTACACTGCTATTAGAACTGATCTCTGAATGCATTTACACTGCTATTAGAACTGATTTCTGAACGCATTTACACTGCTAAGAACTTAGAGACTGATACCTATGGAACTGAAGAACGCATTTATTTCATGCCTGCTATTAGAACTAAGATCACAGGCTACAACTCAAATATTTCAGCAATGCATTATACATTGCTCTGCTGCGCATCATAGAAGTTTAGCTGCATTTCTGAATGCCATGGCTTTCTGACATTTACAGATGGAGAATATACCTATTAAGATGCATTACTTAAACTCTCTGAATTTCTGCATCTGTGACACTTTAAACTGCTATTAGAATCTGATTTCTGACATGTTTAGAACGCATTTAGCACTCTGCTATATAGAATCTACTGATATTATTAACTGTAATGCGATTTACACTGCTATTAGAACTGTATTAGAAACTTTAATGAACATTTACACTGCTATCTGATAGCTTCTTGTCACACAGAACATGATCTACTAATGCATTGATTAGCAATGGATTTTAAATATACTTCATTATTATGAACTGATGGCTTGAATAACACAGACAATATATATTGAAGTGTTTACACTGTATTAGAACTGATCTTCTGACTCATTACACAATGCATATTGATTCAGCTGCTATACTGTAAGAACTGATTTCTGAATTTGCATTTACACTAATTAGAACTGATTTCTGAATGCATTTACACTGCTATTAGAACTGATTTCTGAATGCATTTACACTGCTATTAGAACTGATTCTGAATGCATTTACACTGCTATTAGAACTGATTCTGAATGCATTTACACTGCTATTAGAACTGATTTCTGAATGCATTTACACTGCTATTAGAACTGATTTCTGAATGCATTTACACTGCTATTAGAACTGATTTCTGAATGCATTTACACTGCTATTAGAACTGATTTCTGAATGCATTTACACTGCTATTAGAACTGATTTCTGAACGCATTTACACTGCTATTAGAACTGATTTCTGAATGCATTTACACTGCTATTAGAACTGATTTCTGAATGCATTTACACTGCTATTAGAACTGATTTCTGAATGCATTTACACTGCTATTAGAACTGATTTCTGAATGCATTTACACTGCTATTAACTGATTTCTGAATGCATTTACACTGCTATTAGAACTGATTTCTGAATGCATTTACACTGCTATTAGAACTGATTCTGAATGCATTTACACTGCTATTAGAACTGATCTCTGAACGCATTTACACTGCTATTAGAACTGATTTCTGAATGCATTTACACTGCTATTAGAACTGACTTGCATTTACACTGCTATTAGAACTGATTTCTGAATGCATTTACACTGCTATTAGAACTGATTTCTGAATGCATTTACACTGCTATTAGAACTGATTTCTGAATGCATTTACACTGCTATTAGAACTGATTTCTGAACATTTACATTGCTATTAGAACTGATTTCTGAATGCATTTACACTGCTATTAGAACTGATCTCTGAATGCATTTACACTGCTAAGAACTGATTTCTGAATGCATTTACACTGCTATTAGAACTGATCTCTGAATGCATTTACACTGCTATTAGAACTGATCTCTGAATGCATTTACACTGCTATTAGAACTGATTTCTGAATGCATTTACACTGCTATTAGAACTGATTTCTGAATGCATTTACACTGCTATTAGAACTGATTTCTGAATGCATTTACACTGCTATTAGAACTGATCTGAATGCATTTACACTGCTATTAGAACTGATCTCTGAATGCATTTACACTGCTATTAGAACTGATTTCTGAATGCATTTACACTGCTATTAGAACTGATCACTTTACACTGCTATTAGAACTGATCTCTCATTTACACTGCTATTAGAACTGATTTCTGAATGCATTTACACTGCTATTAGAACTGATTTCTGAATGCATTTACACTGCTATTAGAACTGATTTCTGAATGCGCATTAGAACTGATTTCTGAATGCATTTACACTGCTATTAGAACTGATTTCTGAATGCATTTACACTGCTATTTATCTCTGAATGCATTTACACTGCTATTAGAACTGATCTCTGAATGCATTTACACTGCTATTAGAACTGATCTGCATTTACACTGCTATTAGAACTGATCTCTGAACGCATGCTATTACATCTCTGAACGCATTTACACTGCTATTAGAACTGATCTCTGAACGCATGCTATTAGAACTGATTTCTGAACGCATTTACACTGCTATTAGAACTGATCTCTGAACGCATTTACAGCTATTAGAACTGATCTCTGGCATTTACACTGCTATTAGAACTGATCTCTGAACGCATTTACACTGCTATTAGAACTGCTCTGAACGCATTTACACTGCTATTAGAACTGATCTCTGGCATTTACACTGCTATTAGAACTGATCTCTGAACGCATTTACACTGCTATTAGAACTGATCTAACTTTACACTGCTATTAGAACTGATTTCTTTTACACTGCTATTAGAAC
>CM049854.1:28629001-28666501 GCA_027422415.1 Schizothorax lantsangensis
AAACGTATTATGTCATAAAAACGTTGTTTTTCCTGTTATAGAAGATCTATTGTTGAAATAATGTATTGATATATAACAGAACGATTCTACAATAGAAAAAAAATCATGTTTTATGACATATGTTGTTATTACGAGAACAAAATGTTGTTTTAACAACATCTCATTACGAGAAAAAAAAAATTTTAACGAGAAAAATGTAATTTTATATTAGTGCTGTCAAACAATTAATCGTGATTAATCGCATCCAAAATAAAGTTTTTGTTTATATTATATATGTGTGTGTGCTGTGTATATTTATTATGTATAAATACACACACATGCATGCATATATTTCAGAAAAATATGTTAAGTTTATATATTAAATTTATATATAATATAAATTATATGAATATAAATATATACATGTGCATGTAAATATTTTCAAATATACACTGTGTTTATATATACATAATAAATATACACAGCACACACACATATATTATGTAAACAAAAACTTTTATTTTGGGATGTGATTAATCGTTTGACAGCACTATTTTATATACATCTCGTTATTATGACATAATTAAGTGGAAAAAATTATATGTGTGTGGCATCAATACGTCACCGCAAATATGTATAAAAATAAATATAAAATAGTTATTTTATAATTTGTATTTTACATTTAACTTTTTTCTTTTTTATTTACTTTAACTTGATGTATCAAAATAACTAAAAACTAAAACTGAAAAAGAAAAATGAGTCAAACTTTAATATTAGATTGAAAACAGAAGATCTAAAAATAAAATCTAATTCAAAATATTAATAAAAATCGCATGTAATGTAATATAAACTAAATATTTTCCACATTTATAATGCAGTATTAATAGTTTTGACAGTATAAATTGGGTCAGTTAGATGTGAGGATGATGGAGTAGTTTGTCCTGTAGGTGGCGGCGGTGAGCACTGTGTTTGTCCTGTAGGTGTTGGCAGTGAGCACTGTGTTGTTTGTCCTGTAGGTGGCGGCGGTGAGCACTGTGTTGTTTAGCACTGTGTTTGTTTAGGTCCTGTAGGTGGCGGCGGTGAGCACTGTGTTGTTTGTCCTGTAGGTGGCGGCGTGTGAGCACTGTGTTGTTTGTCCTGTAGGTGGTGGCGGTGAGCACTGTGTTTGTCCTGTAGGTGTGTGTGTTGTTTGTCCTGTAGGTGGTGGCGGTGAGCACTGTGTTTGAGCGGTGAGCACTGTGTTTGTCCTGTAGGTGGTGGCGGTGAGCACTGTGTTTGTCCTGTAGGTGGTGGCGGTCACTGTGTTTGTCCTGTAGGTGGTGGCGGCAGGTCCTGTCGTGAGCTGTGTTGTTTGTCCTGTAGGTGGTGGCGGTGAGCACTGTGTTTGTCCTGTAGGTGGCGGCGGTGAGCACTGTGTTGTTTGTCCTGTAGGTGGTGGCGGTGAGCACTGTGTTTGTCCTGTAGGTGGTGGCGGTGAGCACTGTGTTTTTGTCCTGTAGGTGGTGGCGGTGAGCACTGTGTTTGTCCTGTAGGTGGCCGGTGAGCACTGTGTTTGTCCTGTAGGTGGTGGCGGTGAGCACTGTGTTTGTCCTGTAGGTGGCGGCGGTGAGCACTGTGTTGTTTGTCTTGTAGGTGGTGGCGGTGAGCCCTGTGTTTGTCCTGTAGGTAGTGGCGGTGAGCATTGTGTTGTTTGTCCTGTAGGTGGCGGCAGTGAGCACTGTGTTGTTTGTCCTGCAGTGAGCACTGTGTTGTTTGTCCTGTAGGTGGCGGCGGTGAGCACTTTGTTGTTTGTCCTGTAGGTGGCGGCGGTGATCACTGTTGTTTGTCCTGCAGTGAGCACTGTGTTGTTTGTCCTGTAGGTGTTGGCGGTGAGCACTTTGTTGTTTGTCCTGTAGGTGGCGGCGGTGAGCACTGTGTTTGTCCTGTAGGTGTTGGCAGTGAGCACTGTGTTTGTCCTGTAGGTGTTGGCAGTGAGCACTGGGTTTTTTGTCCTGTAGGTGGCGGCGGTGAGCCCTATGTTGTTTGTCCTGTAGGTGTTGGCAGTGAGCACTGTGTTGTTTGTCCTGTAGGTGGCGGCGGTGAGCACTGTGTTGTTTGTCCTGTAGGTGGCGGCGGTGAGCACTGTGTTGTTTGTCCTGTAGGTGACGGCGGTGAGCACTGTGTTGTTTGTCCTGTAGGTGACGGCGGTGAGCACTGTGTTGTTTGTCCTGCAGGTGGCGGCGGTGAGCACTGTGTTGTTTGTCCTGTAGGTGGCGGCAGTGAGCACTGTGTTGTTTATCCTGTAGGTGGCGGCGGTGAGCACTGTGTTGTTTGTCCTGTAGGTGGCGGCGGTGAGCACTGTGTTGTTTGTCCTGTAGGTGGCGGCGGTGAGCACTGTGTTGTTTGTCCTGCAGGTGGCGGCAGTGAGCACTGTGTTGTTTGTCCTGTAGGTGGCGGCAGTGAGCACTGTGTTGTTTGTCCTGCAGGTGGCGGCAGTGAGCACTGTGTTGTTTGTCCTGTAGGTGGCGGCGGTGAGCACTGTGGTGAACCGCACTCCTCCGGTGAAGGCCTTCGTCTTCAGGAACTATATGCTGCCTCTCGGGGAGCGTTCTCATTACCGCGGCTCCTGCAGACACCGGCTCTGGGAGGCCATCCGCGCCTCGTCTGCTGCTCCGGGATACTTCCAGGAGTTCGCTCTGGGACACGACCTGCACCAGGTACAGCAGACCCTGACCACGCACCTGCCAAACCAATGATCACGTGTCCAGAAACACACCGTCACACCTGCAGCAATTATACTGTACATACAGCAGCAGAGACACAAATACAGCTTCACACGTCCAGCGTGACAGTGCACAGAGAAGATTAAAATGCATACATACACAAATAAAAATGTACATTAAAATAGATAAATAATGAAAATATTTGTAAATAATAAAAAAAAGTAAATACTAAAAATATTACAGATACAATTAAAATAAAATAAAAATAAAATATATACATTACAGTAGCGAAATTTTTATTTAAATTTGTTATAGTGTTTTTATTCATACAGTAGGCTAACAGCAAATATTTCAATGATTTCATTAACAGCATTCATTTTGGAGCAAGTACTGATTTAAACGTTGATTAATTTGATAATTAATTCTACATATATACATATAATTTTACTGCTATGGAAACAGTAATGCTAAAACACCATATAGATCAGTGGTTGCTCTTCTGTTTTTGCACGCATGTGCAGGCATCTTTAAACTTGAACAAAAACAGCAACAAAATACTAATAAATAATGAGCTAGGCACAATATTTTTCAAGTGCTACCAGAATGATCTTAAATGGGAATGTAAAGTTGCATATGAAAGCAATGTGAGTCGATCGCTTGAAGTTGTCGAGCTCATAATCAGAAGTGGGACTTATAAAGTTTGTGATCGCATGAGACCAGCTATGTTGTTATTTTTATCCCGCCGTGCTCCCCGTCTGTGTAATTCATAAACACGAATTTATTATGCACAGTTATCAGATGACTGACTTTGAAACGGAGTATGTTTTCTGTAAATATAACAGGCTTGTATTAATAGTGTAATGTTTATTTGCAAAGGCTAGTACTACTAATGCGGAGCTTGAGCTCTTGAAGCTCCGCCCTCTTCTCCGGGAGCAACATCTCATTTGCATTTAAAGCAACATACTCAAATCAGTGCGTTTTGGCTCACACCCTAAAAGTGGCAATTTTAACAAGCTGTAAAAATGTATATGTGGGGTATATTGAGCTAAAACTTCACACATACGCTCTGGGGACATCAGAGACTTATTTTACATCTTGTAAAAAGGGGCATAATAGGTCCCCTTTAAATTCTAAACAGCATGCTTATGGGATTCAGCGGCATCCCGCGGGACAAATTACAGCATGCCGTGGGAAAAATTATGTGCATTCTTAATGGCCACATCTGTATATACAAGGTGTGTGCGTGTGTGTGTGTGTGTGTGAGTGACTTTAATTATGACTTTATTTAGTTTGTTTGAAGCATGTGTGTGGGTGAGTCTTTCTGACAGATTCAGTGAATGATTCGTTTGAATGATTCGAGTCGTGTTGAGTGATTCTTTAACAGAGTCGGTTGTGTGTGAATCAGATGCTGTGTGTGTTGTGTTGACTCAGTGCAGACGGTGTAATGTAAAGTGTGGTAGTGTCGTTATGTGTTCTGGTTTCAGACGGCAGACGTTCAGTCGCAGTGAGATATGATTGGTTCCCCGTGGCGCTGTAGATTCAGCAGTTTCTGAGGAACTAATTACAGGATGAAAGAGATTATTTGATGATCTCCGCCGGCTCATTAACACACTGGTGTAATCGTCTGTCTGAGGCTCGTTACAGATGAGAATGCTGTCAGTCCAGCAGGAACAGACGGCTGTTTGTTCTCAGAGGAAGATCCGGTCACTGGGTGTGGGTTCATGACGCTCTGAACATCACAATGTGATTATTTCTGCTGGAGATTCCCATAAAACATGTGACACTCGGCTCATTTCAGACCGCTTTCATTCACATCTGAGACGCGACACACAACAGAGGAATGTGATTGTGACGTATTTATACAGATTTCTGTATTTTCTGACCTGAAGTCTGATGAATGTAAAATATTGCTGTTTTCATATATACTTAAAATACATATATTTCATGCATGAGTCATTTCTGACATCACAGCGCATGCTAAATTTCCTACCTTTGTGTAAAAGCTATTATTAAAAGCAAAATTATTATTATTATTATCATTAAATATCATTTATTTTACTGTGCAATAGTATTATTGTGACAGCAATATATTTCTTATCATATTTTTGGTTTTATATTTCATTAATAATAATAAAATAAGTTATAATATTAGTTTTAATAATACATTTTGAATAACAATAACAATAAATATGGTTTATTTGACAGTGAAATAGTATTTTTGCAACAGTAATTCATTTCTTAATTGATTTTTTGTTTTATATCTCATAAATAATAATAAAATAAAAATATTAGCTTTAATAATAAATTAATAGTAATAATGTGAGGATGAGCTGGCCGCCCGGTCGGGGTCTGGGCTGTTGGTTTTCTCTGCTGCTGCGGGGACCGGGGTGGTCTTCCTGTCCCCACGCCGGAGCGAAGGGGGTTTAGCTCCGGGATCGGGCGCTGGCTACCCCTCTGGGGGTGGTGGTGCCTGGATCTAGGAGTATAGAGTGCATATGGGGAGTGTGAGTGTGGGTACCGTGTCCATTTTTGTGTGTCTACATGTGGTGCGAAGGTGTGAATATTTGTTTGCGTGCATGAGGGTGGGAACATATGCTTGTGTATATGTGTGCTTGTCGTCTACGTCTATGTGTCAGGTCGGGCCTTAGACTCCGCCTCACTCATCATCTTAGTCGACCCCCACCCCACCACCATGCACTGCCGGTGGATGATGCCGCCGGTGCGTTGGTGATTTCTCGCGCCGGGGCAGGATGCTCGGGCGAGCGCCGGCCCACTCTCGGCGGTCGATTGGCGGGGCCTGGCCCTACTGGCCTTGCTGGGCCCCGATTGTGGGGTGGGGGGCCTTTGGGTCTCCGGGCCCAGGGCCCGGTCCGCCCTGGTGTGGTCGGCTGCCGGTGGAACCTGCGGGCTTGCCGCCACGGCACCCTGGGGCGCCTACACTGTGGCTGTCGGAGGTCCCACCTTCGGGCTCTCCTCTGCCCTTTTTTGGGTGGAGGCCGCGGTTGTCCCTGCGGTGGTTCTCCTGGGGGTCCCGTGCCCTGGGGGGCCTCCGGATGTTTGGGGCCCGGGTCTTTTCCGTGCCTGCTTCATGCCTTGCGGGATGGGGCTGTTGTTCCCCACACACACTATTAAACATTTACATGGAGGAACCTTATGAACACAAGTGCGCTCACACACACAGGTGTACACTCAAACATTCACATTGGTGTAAAAACAGGTGCTCACAGACACGCATTGTCTTGATCTGCTGTTGCTTCAAAACTTATTTTGTAATATTAGTTATGTGTGCTGCTCAATAACATTTAACATTTAGAATTTATTGTGATTTATACAGATGTTGGTTGTTGCTGCAGTCTCTTTGATGTTGTGTCTTCGGTTGTTTTCTCTTTTTGTCAGCAGGTATTGAAGCAAATTGTCTGTTTTTTTGTTTTTGTTTTTTCTCCCTCTCTCTCTCTATCCCCCATTCTCCTTTTTTCTCTCTCTCTCTTCCCCTTCTTTGTTGACTTTCCCCACAACCTTTTTTTTTTTTTTTTTCTTTTTTTTTCCTTTCTTCTTTCTCTCTCTTGTTTTCTCTGTCCCCTGGTCTTGTCTGTCACAGTGTGGTTAAGTAAAAGGGTATATAAAATTAAATTAATTAATTAATATAAAATAAAAAAATAAAAAATAAAAAAAAGATTAAAAAAAAAATAAAAAAAATAAAATAAATATATTTAATTAAAAAAGAAGAAAAAAGGCTGTGAATGATGATAGTATAGCCATGCATATGTACTGTCATGTGTTATCTGTGCTACTGACAGGCCAAAAAAAAAAAGAAAAAAAAAAAAATAGTAATAATAAATATGGTTTATTTTACAGTGCAATATTATTATTGCAACAGTAAATTATTAATAAGTGATTTCTGTTGTATATATTTTAGTAATAATAAAATACAAATATTTATTAAAATAATATTGATAATATATTACAATATATTTCTTATTTTTTTATAATAAAAAATATAAATGTAAAAATATTATTATTATTATTATATTATTATAATAATATTATTATTAATATCTCAGTAATATGCAGTGAATCAAATAAGTCAATGCTTGTTTTATATATTTTGAAAAGTCAAAAAATAAAATAAAATAATAGTAATAATAATAATTATATAAGATATTATTATTATTATTATTATTATTAAATATATTTTTATTAGACAGTGTAATAGTATTATTAGAGTAGTAATATGTTAATATATTTTTTTGTATTTTTAAAATAACAAAATATTAATTTTAATAATAATAATAATAATAATATCTCAGATGCAGTGAGTCAATAACTCAGTGTTTGTGTGTAAAAGAGCATTAATGTGTTTGATGCACCACATTACAGTGAGTTCACCACAGAAGAAGAAGAAGAGTGTTTCTCTGATGAACTACAGAATTAATCATTAGTCTCGTTACAAGCTACAAACACCTTTAGCCTCTAATTGCATCTTTAATGCTGAAGTGCGTAAGTGAGTCGTTTGTGGTCATGTGACTGATTCTCAGATCTGTGAGCTTGAGCTGCGTTGTTATGAGACACAATTAAAGAAGTAATTGACAATTAATCGCAGCTGATAACGAGCATTACCCACAATCCCACAGCACTGTGTTATTCACTACAGTCGCAGTCTGTCTCTCTCTCTCACACATTCCTCATCAGCACAACTCGAACCTCCTGAAACGCCTGTGACTCCAGAGGTCAAAGGTCAGAGAGCAGAAGCCGTCAGAGTAATTAGATAATGAGGCGTAACGAGTGTGAGTCACTACACGAGCAGCTGCCTACTAAGGGAGCGTTGTTCATGCATTTTCTGCGGAAACATTTCATATAAATAAAAATTCTTTATTGACATGATTGTGTTTGCATGCAATATTAATGCACAACACATTTACATGACATGCATGCGTTTATCAGACGCCAACAACAGAGGAGCAGCATTGCATCAAAGAGCCACAAATATTCACAATATACAATACTAATATATTAGTGCAAAACAAGTATTAAAATATATGTAGCAATAACAAATAATACAAAAAAGGCATTAAAATCACATACAATTGTGTCTGTTTTATAGAAGTGTGTTTTATGTGTCCATTATTATCTGGTAAGAAATAGCAGTAAAATGAGTAACAGTCTTATATTGCACAAATTGATGAAATAATGACGACTAGATTCATCAAATAAATAGAGAAGTGCAGTGATTATTATAATGTGTGTTTATTGTGTATTTACTGCTGTACAGAACACAAATATCCTTTAAGTGCATTAAAGTCAGCAGCTGTGATGTTGTTTAATGTGAGAATCTAATATGCAGCGCACAGGATTGAATAAAACAGTTCAGTTTGATTAGAAACAGCGTGTTCTAGTGGATATACACAAATGGATCACATTAAAAGTGCCATAAACTTTGCAAATGCAAAGGATAATAAAATAAAATGTTTCAAAGGTTGGTCTGAGCTCATTAAGTCTTTTATTAGACTCAAAGCAGGGGACAGAATAGACAAGTCTTTACTGACGAAACCTTTTATCCCCTGCTTTGATTATAATCAAAGACTTAATGAGTGTAGACCGACCTTTGTAATGTTTGAAGAAATATAGGTCCTGGCACCTAATTCAGCTAAAATAAATAGAACAGAAACATAAAAACAAGCACAATAACACACAGTATGTGACCCTGGAGCACAAAACCAGTCATAAGGGTACATTTGTTTGAAATTGAGATGTATGCATCATCTGAAAGCTGAATAAATAATCTTTCCATTGATGTATGGTTTGTTATGATAGGACAATATTTGTAAATCTGGAATCTGAGGGTGCAAAAAAATCTAAATATTGAGAAAATCATCTTTAAAGTTGTTCAAATGAAGTTCTTAGCAATGCATATTACTAATCAAAAATTAAATTTTGATATATTTACGGTACAAAATATCTTCATGGAACATGATCTTAATATCCTAATGATTTTTGGCATAAAAGAAAAATTTATAATTTTGACCCATACAATGTATTGTTGGCTATTGCTACAAATATATCTGTGTTACTTATGACTGCTTTTGTGCTCCTGTATCTGATATCTTGCTTTCTCTCTGTCGTGGTTTTGTAATATTCTCATAATCGGGTTCCATTTTGCATGTAAACAACATTTTTGAATTATATTTTTAATCAACACGTGATGATTTTGGATTTATGTGGTCTCTTAACTCGTACTGTACCACCAACCTCAATGGTGATTCAATTCATCTTAAACTATACAGCGTTTGAAAGCTGAAAAACTTCAGATTTAACACGAAGTCTGTTTTAATCAGTTCATTATTGCAGGAGTAACGCCTGTTTCACACATACATTTACATTTATGCATTTAGCAGACGCTTTTATCCAAAGCGACTTACATTGCATTCAGGCTATACATGTTTTATCACTATGTGTGTTCCCTGGGAATCGAACCACGACCTTTTGCGCTGCTAACGCAATGCTCTACCACTGAGCCACAGGAACACATACTCCGTCTACAGTGCGTTTGCGCACCCATGTTAACGGATGAAAGCGTTCACACAGCACGCGGTTGCGGTCCGGCGATCGTTTCCGCACCGAGTCTATTTCTGCTGTGCTGCACGCGCTGAATTAAAGTGACAGCGCTTTGTTCACGGTACAAATGAACATGGATTGACATGGAAATGTAGTAATTTCACAATAGATAGATATAATTAAAGTCTACTGTGTTTCACAGGCTTTTTAGCTAGGTTTTAAACAAAGAAAAGTGCAGTTTTAGACAAACAAGGCAACATATGCTCTTGTGGAGGTAGAAAAACAAAGCTCTTTAAGACCCGCGGGACTGTTTGTAATAAAGCTTTAAATGTACGAGAGCCGACTGTTTCTGTCAGTGAGTTTTAATTTAAAATATTTGTGAAAAGTAGGCTGTGTTTAAATGTGTTTCCATTTGCTTGAGCAACTTAATATACAAATCTATAGCCAAATGCATTTAATACGTTGTCTATATTAACGTGAATATGTCTATGAACGATTGTGTGACTGTATCTTGATAAAAGAGGATCACAATGCTGAAAAAGCACGTTCAGTATAGGCTAACGACGTTTGGTTTTAAAATCAAAATAATGGATAAATGTTGTGTTTGTGGTAATCATCGGGACCGGACTTCAAACGTGTTCTGTGTGAAAGCACAATGAGTCCGTGCTGCTTCTGCACCGCATACGTAACACACAGACGGAGCATGTGTGAACCACACGTAATACTTTAAAAAGCAGAAAGAAGCAGAAAAGAGACACTGTTATGTTTGTGATCAGAAAATCCTCCTGGAGAGTGCAATGATGCAGTAAACAAACCCGACGGATTTCATCAGAAACAGAACTTTTCTCAAACTTTTGTCTTGATTTCAGATATTTTCCAGGCCTCTGAAATCCTAGTGTTTCATACGGACTTGTTTGAGTCACTTTTGAGTCTATTTGGGCTTCTTTTAAACTCTTCCTGGTTTCAAACGGGTCCAGGACTGTGCTGTAGACCAGGATTCAAGATTGGTTGCTGGTTATATCTCTGGACCCCTTTGACCCTGCTGCGTTTGGCTCTCCTGCTTGATGTCGCCTTTTAAGAGAGAGCGACATTAGCAGGTCGCGTGACCTTTGACCTCTGTGACCCTCACACTGTGGACGTCTAGATCTTGAGAAGCAGTCCGTTCAGCGATAGCTCAGTAAATGAAGCAAGTGAATTAAATCAGTGGCGTGTGCTATATGTATTGTTGATGATAATATCATAATTGTTGTGTTATGATTGTAAACCGACGTCGAGTGTCACTCACTTTGCTAAAACCAAACAACCAAAACAGCTTTGAGAGCTTTTGTTTGGGAACCAATATTTTACTACTTATAGTACACTTGAACCCATCTTTCATTCACTCGTACACTCAAGTGTACTACAAGTGGTAGCTAAATATATTTTTTAAATAGAAAGATATATGTTAAAAGTACATTTTAGTTCATATTCATGGTGTCTCAAAATAGCACAGTTGAGTACACTTAGATGATCTTAAGTTTATCTTAAGAAGTACTAAAGGATAATTTTTAGTATATTAAGAACAAAATGAGTGCGCGGAAATAGAGCACTATAAGGAAGTGTACTTGTTTTTCACCTGGCTGCGTCTATGAACTAAAGCCCCGCCCACTTTGATTTGATTGGCCGTCTCAGTCATCTTGACAGTGTGGTCCGTGTGTTGTGTGTGTGTCTTCAGGACGGCGGGATGCTGATCAATAACCCCACGGCTCTGGCCATCCACGAGTGTCAGTGTCTGTGGCCGGACGTCCCGCTGCAGTGTGTGGTGTCTCTGGGGACGGGACGCTTCCAGACGAGCGGAAGAACCAGCGTCTCCTACACCAGCCTGAAGACCAAACTGAGCCACGTCATCAGCAGCGCCACCGCCACCGAGGGTCAGACACACACTCCTCGTGCTTACTTTTGCATTTTACTTCAAGTTTGAGTCTGTTTTGCTGTGCTTCTGAGTTTGAATCCTGATCCCTCTTTCTCTCGCACACTTTGCTTCCGGTCAGTAATTACTGTCCTATTGAAACAAAGGCAAAAAGACCAAAAATACATCTTTAAAAAAAAAAGTTTTAGTTTTAGTACTTAAACTAAACAAAAATGAGAATTGTCATATAATATTTTTTTGTAAATTTTAATTTTTTGTTTTATTTTATTTCAATTAACATTTTTTTATGGTTTAGTTTTGCTATCTGTCTTTCCATCCACATATTTTCCATTCATTTTTTTATGCAATATTCTTATTTTTAAAACAAATTAAATTCACAACTTCAGATGGAGTCAGATTGAGATAAACAGATGTGCGCTCCCCTTTATTTCCTTCATTCCCTTCATTTAGTCAAATAAGTTCATCTATCAATGCAAATAGAGTAAATTAAGTTAAGTTAATTAAGCAATGCAAATGAAGTAAAAAAGCAACTAGGTTTAGTAGGTTAATGTATTAATTTAAATGGAGTAAATGAGGAGCATAACTCAATGCTGATGCAGTAAATGCAGCTCTGACGAGCCCAGAGTAAACAGAGTAAATCAGACTGATTCTCCGTCTCTGTGTTTCAGAAGTGCACACTATGCTGGACGCTCTGCTCCCGCCGAACACGTACTTCCGCTTTAACCCATTCATGAGAGAAGACGTGGCTCTGGACGAGAGCCGAGAGGAGAAGCTGGAGCAGCTGCAGGCCGAGGGTCTTCAGTATCTGCAGAGAAACCAGGAGAAGCTCCAGAGAGCCGTCAGCGAGCTCTCACGAGACAAGAGCCCCGTCCAGAGACTGAGCGAGTGGCTGCGGCTCAGAGCGCTCATGCACGAGAGCTTCTATAAGAGATAGAGGACACACAACCTACCCATGAGTCTCCTCACAGCAGATCCACACACATCACTGATGCACTTCAGCTCTGGGGTTCATGAGGGTTAAACACAGTTAAAGACTCACACTCAGGGACTGACTGACTTCAGACCATCAGGGCAATAGACCACTATTAGTTTATTTTATTTTATTTTTATTTTTATTATTTTATTTTATTTATTTTAATATTTTATTTTTTGTTTTATTTTTATTTATTTTATTATTTTATTTTTATTTATTGTTTGTTTTATTTTATTTTTATTTTATTTTGTTTTATTTATTTTATTTCTATTTATTTTATTATTTTATTTTGTTTTATTTTAGTTTTATTTTATTTTATTATTTTATTTTGTTTTATTTTAGTTTTATTTTATTTTTATTTTATTATTTTATTTTGTTTTATTTTATTATTTTATTTTGTTTTATTTTATTTTTTATTTTATTTTTAGTGTTAGGGTTAATATTATTATTAGTTATTATTTTATTTTAATTTATCTTTGTTTTATTTTATTTTATTTTTATTTATTTTTTATTTTATATTTATTTTATTTTTTATTTTTAGGGTTAATATTTATTTATTTATTTTTTATAGGGTTAAGGTTAGGGTTCATTTTATTTTATTTTATTTTACTGAAACAAAGCTCACAATAAAACTTTGAGAATTTGGCATGCAGAATTATGAAGCAGAATCAGGCATCCAGAAAATGACAATGTCCAGTAAAGAAAAAATCAAGTCACATGTATCTACAGCAGTTTATACAATACAGATCATTTCAAAGCAGCTTCACGGTGATAAACAGGAAAATAACAGAGTGAATGTTGTGAAATTCAACTGTTCTAAAACAAACTGAATTTAAGCTATATAGCAGCTCTACAGAAGTCAATAGAATCATCATTCAGTTCAGTTCAGTTCAGTGTTGATTCAGTTCAGTTCAGTTAAGTTCAGTGTTGATTCAGTTCAGTTCAGTTCAGTGTTGATTCAGTTCAGTTCAGTGTTGATTCAGTTCAGTTCAGTGTTGATTCAGTTCAGTTCAGTGTTGATTCAGTTCAGTTCAGTTCAGTGTTGATTCAGTTCAGTTCAGTGTTGATTCAGTTCAGTTCAGTGTTGATTCAGTTGAGTTCAGTGTTGATTCAGTTCAGTGTTGATTCAGTTCAGTGTTGATTCAGTTCAGTTCAGTGTTGATTCAGTTCAGTTCAGTGTTGATTCAGTTGAGTTCAGTGTTGATTCAGTTCAGTTGAGTTCAGTGTTGATTCAGTTGAGTTCAGTGTTGATTCAGTTCAGTTCAGTGTTGATTCAGTTGAGTTCAGTGTTGATTCAGTTCAGTTGAGTTCAGTGTTGATTCAGTTCAGTGTTGATTCAGTTCAGAACTGTTTGATTCATTTGTAACCTGCTGTAGAGTTTGAATTAGAAACATTGATGCAAAATTTGATTCTAACATTAATAATGATTTAATTAAATGACAGTCCTGATATTAGCTGCAGACCATTAGAATCATTATAAAGACTTTAAAGTAGGGATGCACGATATTATCGGACAGATATCGGAATCGGCCCGATATTAAAAATGATGCCGATATGTCTCACCGATAAGAGGAATACATAACTCACATGTGCTCAGGGTGTGTTAGTGATTAGATCAGCAGTGTGTGGCTCATGATGATTATATTGAGTGTTATGATCTCTGTATTTAATCTGTGAAGCACTACAGAATGTGTTGGGTGTGTGATAGAGTCAACAGTAATAGCTCCTCCGGGTCAGTGAGGAGGTTAATCTGTAGGGGGCGCTGTTGACCTACTTATAATTACATTAAATACACAAATAACATTTAGACTGTTTCTGATTAAATAAGCAGTAATTGATGTCATAAAATAATGAGTTTGTTTTGATTTAAAGGTCAGAAGCTATAGCTTACATGAAAAAACAATCACAAACATGACTCTTGTAAATTAAATAATGTTATATATACTGATTTATTCATTAATGTGTAATATGTTTTATTTTTTAAACAAATCATGAGCTCTAAAAGATTTTCAGAACTCTTGTTTTAAACCATCAACAAATGTTAAATATTATAATAAAATGTTAGGGTTAATACTGCATCGTTCTGGGGAAACAAAATGCAGCGATTGATATATAGTTTATTTATAGTTATTTTCAAAGCTTCAATGTACTGTTAAAAAACCTTCATTATTGTTTATATAATTCTAACAAATATGTTCTTGATAAAAACTAACCAAAATTAAAAATATTTTGCTTATAATTGGTGTTGTTTCCAAACAAAAGGAAATATATCGGTATCGGTATCGGCCAAAATGAGTCGAAAAATATCATCATATCGGATATCGGCAAAAATCCAATATCGTGCATCTCTAGTTTAAAGCCCTCTCACGTTTGATCATTTATACGTGAGATGATTTATTTTATAAAGGCAGCTCATATCTTTAGTTCACACTAAAACCAAATACAGACTTAAACAGACTGTGAATCAGAAGAGGGCTTCATTAACAGCTCGTTTATCAATCAATCAAACTAACAGTTAGTAGCTGAGCTTATTCTAGTTACTTTTATTATTTTAATATTACTATTTAGGTTTACTTTATTTAATTTTTAGTTTGTTTTATTCATGTTTTATTTATTTCCAGATACTTGAATGCTTTGATCAGCTTATTTCAGTTAGTTTGCAATGCTACATTTCTGTAATATTAGTATTTTATATCTGCTTTATTTCAATTAACCCCCCACAAAAAGGTTTAATAGTTTTAGTTCGTGATCATTTCATGAGTTCTGCATGTGAGTCACGTTTAATCTGAACTCATCTATTAAAGCTCATGGTGACCTTTGACCTCTGCTGATAGAGCATCCCAGCATTATTGACCTCCGTTATAAGCCAGTGTTGTATTTGTTTGAGTCTGTACTGTAAATCTCTCCACAAGCTCAGAATCAAATTGTACTTCAGTAATAAATGAATGAAGGAGAGTGAAGCTCATGAGAAGCAATGAGACTCTTTCTGACGATGAAGATGAAGAAGAGCTGCTGTGATTTAGTTTTTTTTTCTGGAGTTGCTGATCGTGATATTTCAGTATAATAAATGATGATCATTCATCCTTGAGGTGCATTTATTTGTGTGTATCTTTGCTTCTGGCTGCTCATCACCGTGTGATCTCTAAGTGGTTTCTTTATCAGTCTTGCGTCTCGGAGATCTTCTGGTCTGTAGATGTGGTCTGTGGGATTGCTCCAGCTGCTGCGTCTGGATCGTTGAGTGAAGATCTGAGGAACGGCTGATGTCTGGAGCGTGTTTGCTGTGTTTTTAGGAGTCAGTGCTGGTTATAATGAATGTTCACGTCACTCCTCCTTCATTCGGTCATGTTTTCCAGTTCAAGCTCTGACTGAGTTTAATGCACTCTTGTTTTATCACTTGATGATTTGTTGACGTGTTAAAGCTGAACTCTTCTCAGTGTTCATCGGTGTTGGGCAGTAACTAGTTACTGTAATAATATTACTTTTTGCAGTAACTAGTAGTGTAACTAATTACTAATAAGATTTCAGTAATAATATTACAGTTACTATCCATAAAACAGATTAGTTACTTTTGATGCCTCGACCCGCTGATTTAAAATCAAACACTCAAATAATTCATAGATTTATGTTCATAATTTTCACGACTCATGCATGTGATGAGGTGCAGCAGGCGAGCTTGGAATATGATTACATTCAGCAGATATAAATATTTCATTATATTGATTTTGTCAAGAAAAAAGATGATCTGAGCACTGTTGTGTGTTACTGTACTCTGGCGTTACATCCCTCTGATCAGCATATGCTACATTATATTACTATAATTAAACATAGTTTTGGAAAATTAAACAGCTTCTTACAAACTTATGTGATTTCATAAAATACATAATGATATGTGTAACGGAGAAATTACAATTAGCTTCAAGCTACACATGATAATTAATGAGATTAATACAACACTTCTACTTGAATGTCACTATTAATCACTATTGAGTGTTTGTAATAACTTCTGCGATCCAATGTGGATTTTGGTCAAATGATGAAGCAGAAATATGTTATTAGTAACATTTATGTGGAAGATACACAGTTACAACTTCTGTGCGGCGTGAAGAAACAATGTAACTAATTACTGTTGACAGAAAGTAACAAGTAAAGTAACAACATTACCTTTGAAAGCAGTAACTAGTAATGAGTAATATATTACATTCTTTGAGTAACGAGCCCAACACTGGTGTTCATGAACACTAATCAACTCGTGTGTGTTCTTCATCAGTATTTTTGACTTGTTTTCCAGAACAACCTCAAATCAAGATACATTTACTGGAGAAAATATTAATCTTTTCGTATAATTAAGCGTTTGAGCTAAAAGAGCTGAAGCCCTGTAAGTATTTATTATTATGCCATCTATGCAACCCAACATTAGAATGCAGGAAAATATGTTAATTTGTTTTTCTTAAAAAAACTCTCTTTTCTTTATTCAGAGTTGATCTAGACAAGTATATGGAAACCATCTGAAGTGAAAACTGCATCTCTATATTCATCAGAAGGAAGGCTCTGCACAGCGACTTTAGCGTTAGGTTTCTGCGTATTCGCCTCTATCGTGAACACTACATGCGCTAATGTAGAATCGGTGGGCGGGGCTAAACAGGCAGTGATGTCGAGGCGTTGATCTTTTTCTGTGGAGGCGGGTTTAGCCACACTATGACATCATAGAGTAGAACATTCCACAAGCTGTCTTCAATACAAGCTGTTTTTAGACTTACTACAAAGTTGAGTTCTGAAACTTACAGGATGTTTTTATAGTACGATAACCTCTTATATGTCAAAATATCACGGAATTTTGGTTTCTCAGTTCATGACCGCTTTAAAGGCACAATGTCACGATCAGTTTTATAGTATTACTGAGATGAAAATCTGACGCTTGTTTACCTTCAGTTTGAGTCAGTTTCAGTGAACTCCTGACTGCAGCATCAAGTAGAGCAGGGTTTCCCAAAGTGGGGTTCGCGAACCCCTGGTGGTTCGTGAGGGAATTGCAGGGGGTTCGTGAGTTGAGACTGTAAAAAAAACACGGTATGCCTAAGAGTGTATTCCATTAACAAATTAATACAAAGAAAATTTTAAATTACATTAAAAGTTTGTGCAAATAAATGCCACAGGTTTATACAAATGTGATGTAGGCTAAATGTAAAATCTTAAATGTACAAAAATAATTATCTTTATGGGAAATCCTGTATTAAAAAAAAATAAATCTTGTGGAAAAAAAAATCGAATAATTACATTGTAAATTACAGTAATATGAATTTTTATGATTTGTTGAGTGTAATAACAATTGCTATGAAAATACTAATGAAACTTTAAAACTGATAAAAATAAATGTTTTTAAAGTTAAACATGCAAATGTGCCATTAAAATCTTAAAATCTCAGGGGGTACTTCGAGTAAATAATTTAGGTCAAAGGGGTTCGGCTGACAAAAAAGTTTGAAAACCCCTGAAGTAGAGAATAGTGCAGAACCGTGTAACACTAGTGATGAGAAATAAGAAAAAGGACATTTGAAGCCTTCGGTGAAGCTTTATTGTGCCGCTTGAACAATAATAAAACATGGCAGCATTAGAGAGGTGATGGAGGTCAAACAAAAAGGCATGGCAATATCCCAGTTTCACCCCCAACGTGGCAGTTTCCCAATCCAGATGGCCAGATCTGTAAAACAAGAAGCCATTAATTAAATCACATCTGCTGCGTCAGCTTTTATAATCATGTGACCCACAACACTCTGAATATTTAACTGGCTTCATATTTGATTGGTGTGGAAAAAGATGCTGACAAAACGGTCACAGAAATGATTTTAACAGCATTTATAAAGTGACCTGGAAACAAATGTTGAGAGGAACTCCAGTTCAACACTAGATGGGTTCATGCGCCGGTCCAGTTTGTCTTTCGTTAATGAAGAACACATTCATGCCTTTCCTCTGACAGACTGGGAATGTGAATCTGCAAAGAAAATTAAATTCTCACATACAATCCTGTTGCTTTCATAAATGTCAGGAAGCAAAAAGCGGGAATCCACACAACTTGGATGGTGACGTGTGGCCAAGTATGGTGTCCCATACTCGGAAGTTGTGCTCTGCATTTAACCCATCCAAGTGCACACACACACACACACACACCGTGAACTCATACCCGGAGTAGTGTGTTTTTTCATCTCAGTCGTGGGTGTGAAGGTGGACGAGAGCGCTGGTCATTCACTCCCCCCATCTACAATCCCTGCAAAACCTTTGGGATACAAGTCCGAATCTCTAACCATTAGGCCACAACTGCCCCACACAAAGAAGTTCTACTGTAGATTCTCATATAAAAATGACAACACAATACAAAAGTGCACCAACAAAAGGTGACTATGCACACAAATAACTCTTTCCCCGCCATTGACAAGATATCTCGTCAATTAAGAGGCAACGCTTCCCCACCAAAGACGAGTTTTTACAGCAATCCGAGTTCTAGGTGTATTATGGTAAGGAAAGCCGTAGCGCATGCTCAGAATGAGTTATGGGACTTCCGGAAGGTATATATATATATATATATGTGTATGTATATATGTATGTATGTATGTATGTATGTGTGTGTGTATATATAAACATGTATGTGTGTGTGTGTGTGTGTGTGTGTGTGTGTTCTGTTTATTGAATGCAATTTCAATTATTCATATAATTATTTACAGGTGAAAGAATATGAAAAGAATATAAAAAAGCATTTTTCTCAGTTTTTTGTCCAAAATGTTGTATTTCTGATGAAACCTATCTGCATTCAAGTGGTGATAAACATGAACACATGAAGATAGAATTTGTTGTTGTTGTTTAAAAGTAGAGGCTTGGTTCTTTATTTTGATATATAATATGTTCATATATTCATATATATATAAAGTCACCACAACTCAGGCCAAGCAGCTGAGTCCTTAGCCATCTTCAAGAATCGGCTAAAAACACATCTCTTCCATCTTTATTTGACCCTCTAACTCTACCACTCTCTATTCTAATTCTACCCCCCCCCAAAAAAAAAAAAAAAAAAAAAAAAAAAAACTGTCCCTTTTAGACTTGCACTCTATTCATTTATTGATTTTCTTTAAAAAAACAAACAAAACAAAACACTAGTTTGGGTTTGCGATCTCTAACCCAGAATAAAACCTGCTCCGGAGCAGGGTAGCCGTGTAGCGTTACCATGGTGATGAAACCCGCTCAAAACCAACCCATCTTCTTGAGCCTGAAAACTCAGAGTTTGCTCAAACTAAACGTGAACTTACCTGGGTAAAAACTGAAACCGGCTTCGTGCTACAGTCCAGAGATAACAGGGTGATTTGGATAGGGCCAATGAGTTAAACCTGTTTTACAGCAGGTTTGATGAGCATTGGGTGCCTGTCCAGCCTCGGATGGATCTATCATTACTCCTCGCAGTCACTCCCTTTCTACAGCAGTTATAAATCTTCCTGTTATTCAATCATCAGAGGTGAGGTCGGAGCTTGGAAAGTTGCGCCCAGGGAAAGCAGTGGGCCCAGATGGTGTGTGTCCAATGTGCAGCCCAACTAGCTGAACCTCTGCAGAGGATTTTCAATCTAAGCCTACAGAAGGGAAGGTGCCGCTGCTGTGGAAAACAACATGTCTGGTGCCTGTACCTAAATCAGGGCACCTGAAGGAAATTAATGATTTCAGACCAGTTGCACTCACTTCGCACATTATGAAAACCACGGAGCAGCTATTTCTCTGCTTCTTAAGATCAGTGACCGCACTTGCACAGGATTCCCTTCAGTTTACTAATCAGGAACGTATTGGAGTGAAGGACGCGGTCTTGTACCTGCTGCATCAGGCATTGGATGAGCCGGCTGTTATGTAAGGATGCTGTTTTTTGACTTTTCAAGTGCATTTAATACTATCAGGCCATCCATCCTGAGAGATAAAATTGAGTGCATGGGGGTGGATCCATCGTTTGTCACCTGGATAACTGATTATCTGACAGGACGGCTACAATTTTTTGTTTTCAGCAAAGGACCGACACAGTCAACAATAACGTGTTCGAATGGTTCACCAATCAGGGGAATAGGTACGAGCGGAGCAGCTGGCAATTGTGAAAAGTACGACAGTATTCGACAACTTCTTTTTCTAAACCCGGCCAGAAAAAATGTCTAAGTATCCGATTGTATGTTTTTGTCACACCTACATGACACCAGACAAGTGATGGTCGTGGGTGTAAAGGGTGTTAAAATGTTTATTCAATAATTAATTGAAAACTGATACCTCCCTATTTTTTTTTATGTGAACACCAATAGTTCAGAATCAGTTCACCGCCACGCCAGCGGATGGCGCTTGAGCGCTCCTGTGAAGCACACGATAGAGACTAGCTTTTTCCCGGGTGCGATCTCAGAAGTAAACTGACGCACCAAAGGAACGACACTCATTTTGTCTGTCTCTTTATTTATTCACAGGTAAAAATAATATGCACTTGAAACATTCTTCTGATTGTACACATGACTATGGGAAGGTTTAGGAACGTAATTGTGAAGTGTTTTGAGTAACTTTGTCATGATCTAATGTGTTTTATACAAATTGAATTAACTCGAGGGTCTTAAATGCAAACGATTTATTTAGTAAATGCATTCAAAAGTATTGTTATACAGCATTGGCAGTGCAAGTGTGTGTGTTATTTTTGTGTTTTAATTGAGTAGTTGAGTATATCTGTTGCATTAACAATTCAATCGCCATTTCGAGTGCTTTGCGCACACGCTTAATGAGTGACACGAGGCAATCAGGGTGAAGTGGTGTATGTAAAATGGCGTTGGATTTTAGTTTATACATTCTCTGTGTTTTAGTGACACATTTGTCATCTTTCTAGTACTGAGAGTGACATTTATGTGAATCTTGATTGATTTATTTTGTACACATTCTTCTTTCCACATAATATGTAAATTATATATTGCCTTTATGTGAAACAGGTTATGGAATACAGGTGTGTATGTATTCATATATCTTATGTGTACACCATAAGTTAATGTGCAGATGAAGTTATTTTTGTATGTAACTAAAGTGTTTACAGTTACTAAAGTTGTGTGATCTCAGAAGTAAACTGACGCACCAAAGGAACGACACTCATTTTGTCTGTCTCTTTATTTATTCACAGATACACAGTGCTTCACTGCCTGTGTGTCCTTTGCTGCCAGCCCAGATATCCCCTAGGTCTGAGGCCGGTAACAATTGGGGGCTCGTCCGGGATTAGCACATCTCGCCTGGGACGGTTGTCATAGTAACGTGGGAATCCTGCACCCAGTGTTTCAGGGAAGACTACTTCGCCAAGTGTCATCCAGAGAACAACTGCCACAGGTGATGCATCAGCATGACTACTTTAAGCCCACGGCGAGTGCTGATCTTCAAGATCCAAAAGAAGCTTTCAGATTTGAGTTTTAGTCAGCTGCAGACTGTTGCAAGTTCGATCGATGACGGTCGTGAAACTTACCATGTAGCAGATCTAAGTGAACCCGAACTTTATGACCTAATTGTTGACTACATCAGAAGTGATGAGTTAAAAGCTGCAGAAGATGAGGGCATGACTCCACTTCTCCTCCTTTCTGACCTACTTAATGACGTGCTATCAGCTCCAGGAGCCGGAGTCGCTGAATCTGGTAATGTGGCACCTGTCTTGATGGGAGATCCACCAACACAGCACCAGGGTCACACTCCAACTGATGACGAAAGAGAAGTTTGCACACAACCGTTACACATGGACAGAGACACTCGCACACAATCGTTACACATGGACAGAGACACTCGCACACAATCGTTACACATGGACAGAGACACTCACACACAATCGTTACACATGAACAGAGAGACTGGCATGCACTCATCATTTCAGGGCAGAGACACCTATGCACTTACCAGAGAAGTCACCTCATCAACGCCTGGTATACCAGACCAAATTGGTGCTGCTCCGTTGGGTAGGATGAACTCATCTAACATTTCTAAACATGTTGTAAGATTGTCTGATGTTTCAGCTTTGTTACCACGTAGAGAGTTTAAGTTGCATGGTGGTCAAATTTGTGATGCAGGCTGTGACATGTCTTTCAATTGTCTCTGTAAGCAAATGGATCAAGGGTTGCAGGAGGGTTTCAGTGAGTCTGAGATTATCAGAGCAGTCCTTAAGATAACAAAACCTGGTACATTCAGAGAGATGTTGGTTAATAAGGATGACCTCACTACTGATGGGTTGAAAAGATTTCTGCGCTCCCACATTAGAGACAAAAATGTAACTGAACTTTTTCAAGAGCTAACTAGTGCTAGACAAAATGACAAAGAAAGCCCACAACAGTTTCTTTACCGAATAATGGGCCTGAAGCAGCGTGTTCTTTTTGAGTCGCAACAACCTGGTGTAGGTTTTAGTTATAACAAAGAGCTCGTTCAGGGCACTTTCATTCACACGCTTTACCAGGGTTTAAATGAGAGGAACAGCCATGTCAGACGTGATCTTAAACCTTTTCTCTCAGACATGCAGGTTAGTGACGACTTGCTCTTGGAAGAAATAACAAAATCAACAGCTGAAGAAGAAGGGCGATTGAAAAGACTGGGTTCAGTAGGTAAAAGCAGACCAGTTACTGTAAGCGCAGCTCAGCACTCCCAAAGTGAACTGAACACCCCAACAAAAGTTGACGCTGAGCTACAAGCAAACCGTGATGCTATCAAAGAATTAACTGCTCAAGTTTCTTCTCTAACCAAGCATCTAGCCCAGATGTCCACCCCCACTGAGGCTGTGAAGCTGAAAGACTGCCGCTCACCTACTGACCGCACACAACCACCATGGTCTGAGACCAGAGGTAAATGCAATGACTGTGTACAAAAAAACAATACCAACTGTGTTCACTGCTTTGTTTGTGGCCAGGCAGGACATCGCGCCATTGGCTGTCTCCAACGAAGGTTGTCGGGAAACGGGAAGAGGTCGCTGGAGAGGGGCAGCCAGTGATCCTAAGCAGTGATGAGCCCCGAGAAAAGGTCAAAACACCTAAACACTCACAGTCAAACTTACAGTACCAGTCAGACCCAAAGAAAAGAGTAGCTCAACTCATTGGTAAGCGATGCATGGTCTCATGTTCCATCAATGGGGTACCTCTTCAGATGCTGCTTGATTCAGGGGCACAAGTGACCATGGTGAGCAAATCGTGGATTGAACAAGCACTACCCTGTATAAAAATACAGCCACTTGGATTGTTATTTGATAATTCCCTTGAAATTTCTGCTGCTAATAATACTCAGGTTCCCCTTGATGGATGGGCAGAGATTGATCTTCAGATATGCAGCCAGCGTCATGGGCGCCTGACAATCGGAGTGCCACTGCTTATCAGTCGTGACTGTAATTACCCTCTTTTAGGTAGTAATGTCATTGCGGAGATGATCAAAGCAAACATTGATCAGGACGATACTGTTGATGTAACTGAAATACTGAAAGAAGCTTTGAGTGTCAGTGACAGTACCGTGGAAGCATTAGTCTCCACTCTCCAGACCATTAGACCCACGGAGATGCCACAGAGTAATGTACGCCTTGGCAAGAAAGGTGTAAATATCCCGTCAGGCAAGATCCGTGAAGTCCAGTGTAGAATTCGAGGATGGAACAGTGGAGGTACGATGATGTTTCAGCCGAGCCCTGAGAATCATTGCCTGGAGGGTCTAGAATTGTTCCCAGCTTTAGCTGATGTTCCTGTTGGCTCATCCAAGCGCATCAAAATCCCAATTCAGAACTCGACAAAACATGACATCTATCTTGCAAAGAAAACCGTTCTTGGTACTCTTGAAGATATACTTGATCTTAAACCAATCCCTCATTCCTCCATAAACTGTGAGCCAATGCCTCAGAATACAGCCCACTTGTGTGCAGCTCAATTGTGTACTCATGAGCAGACTTTGAGAAAAAAAAAAATGCATAAACCCACACACATGACCAAAGACAAATGGCATCCCCCTGTTGACTTGTCTCATCTAGCTGAGGAAGAGCAGGAGATTGCGAAATGTATGTTATTCGACCAGTCAGATGTCTTTGCTGAAGATGACACCGATATTGGTTGCATTTCTGACTTACAACTCAAAATCTACTTAAAAGATGATACACCAGTCCAAAGGTCCTACAACGCAGTCCCAAAGCCCTTGTATAGAGAGGTCAAGGAACATGTTCAAAAGCTGCTAGACCATGGATGGATTAGAAAGTCTGTATCACCTTATTCCTCTCCTGTGGTCTGTGTAAGAAAAAAAGATATGAGCCTACGCCTTTGCGTTGATTTTCGTGGACTTAACAGCAAAACTATCCCCGACCGTCACCCCCTTCCACGTATTCAGGACCTATTAGATAGCCTGGGAGGTTACTCATGGTTCTCCATACTTGACCAGGGCAGTGCATATCACCAGGGCTTTGTAGAGGAGAACTCCAGGCACCTGACAGCTTTCAGCACGCCTTGGGGATTGTATGAGTGGATCCGTCTTCCGTTTGGCCTTTCCAATGCACCGGCGGCTTTCCAAAGATGTATGGAAGGTGTGTTGAGTGGTCTGAGGGATGAATGCTGTTTTCCCTACTTAGACGATATTCTCTGCTTTTCCAAATCCTTTCAGGACCACATCGAAGATTTGAAGAGAGTCTTTTGCCGCTTACGGGAGCATGGTGTAAAATTACGACCAAAGAAGTGTGGATTATTTAAACGCCAAGTGCGGTATGTTGGGCGCCTAGTTACAAGTGAAGGCATTCAAGTCGATCCCAATGACTTGGAAGCAGTGATGCAATGGAAGGAGCGGGAACCAAAGAATGTTGGAGAAGTAAGAGCTCTTTTGGGATTTTTGGGCTACTATCGGTCCTTCATTCAAGATTTTTCCCGAATAGCCCGACCACTGTTTAAGCTTCAAGAGAGTCCCGAGGCGTCTGGAGAGAAATCTGTCAAAACTAGGACAACTAAGCAAAGTATAAAAAAGGGTCAGCTGCCATCTAAGACACCAGTTCAGTGGACCCCCGAACACCGTGCTGTGGTTGCTTCCCTTGTCGACATGTTGACCTCCTTTCCTATCTTGGCATACCCAGACTTTAATTTACCTTTTGTTCTTCACACCGACGCATCCAATGAAGGTCTGGGGGCTGTACTCTATCAGGAACAAGGGGGTAAACTACGTGTTATCGCCTATGGCTCGAGGACACTCACACCCGCTGAGAAGAATTATCACCTCCATTCTAACAAGCTGGAGTTCCTTGCCTTAAAGTGGGCCATTTGCGATAAATTCAGAGATTACCTTTACTACGCCCCCACGTTCACCGTATTCACAGATAATAATCCCCTTACCTATATCCTGAGTACCGCCAAGTTGAGTGCTGTTGGGCATCGTTGGGTGGGTGAATTGGCCGACTTTCATTTCGCCATAAAATATAGACCAGGCAAAACAAACACTGACGCTGACACCCTATCACGGTTCCCAGTGAAGCTCCAGGACCACATCAGAGAGTACTCAGAGGTTTTACCTCCAGAAGTTGTGTCTGCCATATGGCAGGGAGATAAAGCCCAGAGAGAAAGAGAAGTACCGTGGGTTGCGGCTCTTCAGCTGGGCTCCACTGATGATAATATGCTTCCAGCCAGTATACCCTTGTTTCCTCCAGAAGACATTCGAGCTGCCCAAAAAGGAGATGCTTCCATCGTTGACGTGATTGCATTGAAAGAGAAAGGATGGAACCCCAGTGACAAAGACAAGAGACAAATGGGACCCACCACACGACGGCTTATACACGAATGGAATAAACTTCGACTTGACCAGGGAATTTTATACAGACAAACCGGACAACACAGACAGCTGGTTCTCCCTGATTCTCTGAAGTCTCTTGTGCTCAAACACCTTCATGATGACATGGGGCATGTCGGCGCTGACAAAGTTACCCACCTGGCAAGGCAAAGATTTTATTGGCCTTTCATGCAGCGTGACATAGAAGATTATGTCATCCGCCAGTGCCAATGTATTAAGCAAAAGCGGCCTGCTGTTCCTGAAAAGGCCCCTATGGGCTCAATTACAACGAGTGTACCATTTGAGCTACTGTCTGTTGATTATCTGCATCTTGAACCGAGTAAGGGTGGCTACGAGTATATCTTGGTTCTGGTAGATCACTTTACTCGTTTCGCCCAGGCCTACCCAACGCGGAACAAATCTGGAAAAAACGGCTGCTGAAAAGATTTTCTTTGACTTTATACCACGCTTTGGGTATCCACAAAAGCTTCACCATGATCAGGGTCGCGAATTTGAGAATAATTTATTCCAGCGGCTTCAACAACTGGCTGGCATTACCCATTCTCGAACGACACCCTATCATCCACAGGGGAACCCTGTTGAGCGCTTGAATAGAACACTTCTTCAGATGCTACGGACACTGTCGGAGGAAAAGAAATCTGAATGGAAAGACCACTTACCACACATAGTGCATGCATACAATTGTTCAAGGCATGAAGCCACAGGGTATTCACCATTCTTTCTCCTCTTTGGAAGGGCCCCACAGTTGCCCATTGATTTGCTTTTTAACCTGGACCCTGAGCCACAGACTGAAACCCGTCAGGAATTTGCACAGAAGTGGGCTTCCCGGATGCAGGAGGCATACAAGATCGCCTCTGAACATAGTAAGAAGAGCTCTGCAAAAGGAAAAAAATACTATGATCGTGGTGTCAGAGGAATTGTGCTTCAGCCAGGTGATCGTGTGCTTGTACGCAACCTATCAGAGAGGGGCGGGCCCGGCAAACTCCGTCCTTACTGGGAGAACAAGGTTCACCGTGTTGTTGAGAGGATGGGAGTTGGTCCGGTGTATCGAATTCAAGCCGAAACTGGTGATCGCACTCTACGTGTCTTGCACCGTAATCTTCTTTTGCCTGTGAATGATCTGCCCATTGAACATAATGGAGAGGACAATCGGACACGGAAACCACAAAAGCAGAGGCAACATCACAAGAACAGCCGACATCACAGGTCTGATACCTTAGAGCACGACTCCGGTGATTCAGGGGACGAGGAAGAATATGCTTGTAATCCCAGACCAGTCCCAGTATATGAAAGGGGAAAAGCCACTCTCAAACCGTTCCATCATGAGCCAGGTAGTGATCTTCGAGTAGCAGCACCAGAGTTTCACCCGGAACACCATAGAGCTGAGCCAGATAACCCTCAAACATATGAGCAACCACTCCGGTTTGTGACACCAGAATCAGTGCAAGTACTGGCTGACCTGTTGCCATCTCTGGGAACTCAGGAACAAGTAGACAACTGCATAGCTGGAAGTAATGAGGATACTGACCTGGGAGTGGAGCCGGTTGCACAGCCAATGAATGGGGAAGACATCACCCTGCGGAGGTCTGCACGTGCAGTAAAGCCAAAGGAGATGTTCACATATAATCAGCTGGGACAACCCACATACCTACCTTGGAGACCAGGAGTGAATGCAATGCACACCTGTGTACTGTACCCTATTCATACTTACCCTGTCTTACTTGATGCCTCTCACTATCCTTCTCCACTTGTGTGGGCATATTAGACTTAAGAAAGGACAAATGAGGCAGGACTGTTGCCATTCAAATACTTACCTGTCCTTTGATCAGACTGATAGCTCTTTTTTCTTATCTTCAGAAAAAAAAAAAAAGTTCCTCTATACTGTTTGGTTGGTTCTGGATGCCCGGAGGCATCTATAAAAGCAGGGGAGAGTGTAAAGGGTGTTAAAATGTTTATTCAATAATTAATTGAAAACTGATACCTCCCTATTTTTTTTTATGTGAACACCAATAGTTCAGAATCAGTTCACCGCCACGCCAGCGGATGGCGCTTGAGCGCTCCTGTGAAGCACACGATAGAGACTAGCTTTTTCCCGGGTGCGATCTCAGAAGTAAACTGACGCACCAAAGGAACGACACTCATTTTGTCTGTCTCTTTATTTATTCACAGGTAAAAATAATATGCACTTGAAACATTCTTCTGATTGTACACATGACTATGGGAAGGTTTAGGAACGTAATTGTGAAGTGTTTTGAGTAACTTTGTCATGATCTAATGTGTTTTATACAAATTGAATTAACTCGAGGGTCTTAAATGCAAACGATTTATTTAGTAAATGCATTCAAAAGTATTGTTATACAGCATTGGCAGTGCAAGTGTGTGTGTTATTTTTGTGTTTTAATTGAGTAGTTGAGTATATCTGTTGCATTAACAATTCAATCGCCATTTCGAGTGCTTTGCGCACACGCTTAATGAGTGACACGAGGCAATCAGGGTGAAGTGGTGTATGTAAAATGGCGTTGGATTTTAGTTTATACATTCTCTGTGTTTTAGTGACACATTTGTCATCTTTCTAGTACTGAGAGTGACATTTATGTGAATCTTGATTGATTTATTTTGTACACATTCTTCTTTCCACATAATATGTAAATTATATATTGCCTTTATGTGAAACAGGTTATGGAATACAGGTGTGTATGTATTCATATATCTTATGTGTACACCATAAGTTAATGTGCAGATGAAGTTATTTTTGTATGTAACTAAAGTGTTTACAGTTACTAAAGTTGTGTGATCTCAGAAGTAAACTGACGCACCAAAGGAACGACACTCATTTTGTCTGTCTCTTTATTTATTCACAGATACACAGTGCTTCACTGCCTGTGTGTCCTTTGCTGCCAGCCCAGATATCCCCTAGGTCTGAGGCCGGTAACATGGGCAAGACACAGCACCTGCTGTTGATAAACACTAGGCACGACAATCTGATTACCAGCACTCCAGTCCAACTCTGCAACGTCACTAGTCAAGTCAAGTCACTATTATTTGTATAGCACTTTTAACAATGCAAATTGTGTCAAAGCAGCTTTACATCAGCTTTATATCAGCTTTACAGTATTTAGACGGGGAAATAGTGTGTCGAAATAGTGTCATTATCCTCTTGTCAGACAAAATAGCAGTTTAAATCTAGGCTGCAGCAGAGTCAGATTGTGCAGAGGACTCATCTGGTTCCCGAGGTCTTGTCCTGATGGCCGTCTAGGAGACGGGGTCCTCACTGGGGATCTGTCTCTGGGGCTCATCTAGGTGTCCTGGTCTCCGCTGACGTTCAGGGCTGTAGAGGTCGTCTCTAGGTGCTGATCCACCATCTGATCTGGATACGGACTGGATCCGGGTGACTGCAGTGACCATCTGATCTGGGTGGCTACGGTGACCTCGGAATAAGAAAGAAACAGACTAATATTAGAGTAGATGCCATTCTTCTAACGATGTAACAAGTACATTGGGTGTTTTGGGAAGTGTTCCCGGTTCCGGTTGACCTAATTAAGGCACCACTTTCGCATAAGCAAACCATCTTCTACGAAGCAAGGAACCCTTTTCTCTTTTACGTCTTCAGAGCTTACAGTAGAAGCAAAACATTTACTCAAAGTCAGGCACACTTACCAATATGCGTGGCTTTATTCCATGCTACCATCTCCGCTACTTTCCTTTTTTTTTTTTGTCTCCGCTACTTTCAAAACACAAAGAGGTACGTATACTAGCAGTATATTGTTTTTTTTCTGTTTGACTTGCACTTTGCAATGACACAAGCTTGTTTCTGCAAAGATGTTCAGCATGTTTTCTGCAAAAATGTCTGATGTGTTTACGTTTTACCTGGTGTGAGGACATGAAAAAGCTACACTAAATCCAATCTGACCAGTCAGACTGAAACATCTATCTAAATAAGATCGTATTTCAAACGGATTTGCACAAAAATTGGATTTGGGCTGACAGTCTGAACGAGGCTTTTGTACCGTGTGAACTGAACTTACAAAACCGACGCTCTTGGGCTGCTGTTGTTGCTTACGTTTCAGAGCAAGACAATCCGCAATGACATGACCTTGCTTATGGGAATAGAAACATTAATTTTGAAGTGTTTGTGTACTGGGTTTTGGGGCGAGAGGATTGTGGCTGTGATGGCGGGCCAGACGAATGCTTTTCGGTGCACACAGATACAAGCACATTCTTGTGCGTAAGCACAAATTCATCTGCGAGCACGGCTGCTTGGGACACAGAGGACACCTGTTCGTTCAAATAAGTAACGACTCTTTCAGGTAAACAGGACTTAAATTCCTCTAATAGTAACAATTCCCTCAATTAATTGAAATCAGCTACCTGGCATGCAGCACACCACTTATCGAACAGTATGCTTTTATCCCGTGTGAATTCCACGAATGTTGATTACTACTTTTCTTGTTGTTTCTGAAATGCTTGGCGATAGGCTTCAGGAACGAGTTCATAAGCACGAAGAACTGCTGACTTCACTGTTTCATACTGCAAACTCTCTTCTAACGACAGAGTGGAACAAACCTCCTGAGCCTTTCCGATTAACTTACATTGAAACATAAGAGGCCAGACCTCTTTCGGCCACCGCAGAGACATCGCAATACGCTCAAACGCGCTGAATTGTGGGATGAGAGCTATATTTCTACTGATATCAAAAGCAAGAGAGGATGGGTCTGACGGCAAGGAACCCTCCGAGACTTTCGCCGCCTCCAGCTCGAGCCGTCGCAGATTTACCTCTTTATCCGCCTCAATTTCAAGTCTGCGTACCTACAACTGCAGATCCAACTCTGCTTGACGGGCCTGCATCTTTTCCTGTGTTTCCATTTGCAGCCGGGCCAGACGTACTTTCAGACGTACATCTTCTCTGGACCCAGAGGAAATGTGAGAAAGGATCAAAGGGCGGAGGAGCATCCTTAACTTCGGCCTCTGCCAAAACTTTTATCTCCATCAAGCGTCCCACAACCAGATGTTTAGTCTCCCTCTTCAAGCTCTGCTTTCCAACAGCAATCTGATAGTGATTTGCAATAGCAAGCAACTCGTCCTTCCTACACTTCTCAATTTGTTCAAAACTGGGATTAAGAACAAATGCTTGCAAATCAAATGTGGTCATGATTATACTGAACAACGACGTCACCACCCTACACAGCTCTGCTAGCGCAAAAACACCAACGCCCAGAGAGCTATATGTAAGGGATAATCAACGGCTTATTCCATGGTCATTTGCCAAGTTATAGACAAGTTAAAACTTGTATTGCTCTTTGCAGCGCAATATTTGACCGGAAGGGTAAAATATTACGGTTATTTTCGTCAGTTACGGCTCGTTAGCTCAGCGTTCTGCCTGGTTCAAATCAGACACAGAGATGAAATAGTGCGGTAAGACCACATTTATTTGAATGAATTATAGCATGTATTTCAATTAATTGTCGATTGAGAGAGAGAGAGAGAGAGAGAGATGACAGTTGTGTGTACCTGCTTGCTGCGTCTGCGCGTCTCTCTACAAACAATTAACGTTACTTCAAAAACAGCGATTTTATCACCTCCTTGCTGGAGAATATAATGTAGCGATCTAGTATCTATCTTTTATTTTAGTAATAAAAATCACTGGGAATCATTGACAACAAGTTTATGTGTGTGTGCAGCACAATCTGCGATCTCCGACCTCTCTCTCTCTGTCCGTGTGTGTGTGTGTGTGTGTGTGTGTGTGTGTGTGTGTGTGTGTGTGTGTGCGCGCGCGAGCGCGAGTGATGTGTGTTGGTTAGTGTGCATCTATTAAAGCAGCGCATTAATATGGAACGGTGATTAAACTGACCTGGAACTACCTGTGCAGTTAAACGAATTTAATCAACACCTGCCAGCCAATCAGAATCCAGTATTCAGACAGACCATGGAATAAGTATTCATATATGGTTTCTCTCCAATGCTTCAGGATTGTTATGTTTATGATCCCGGACGAGCCCCCACATAATGTCACGACCCTAGTGTGGTCAGTCAAGGGAAAAGGGGAGTAACATTAATTTGACAGAAACGCACATCTGCAAACACATAACATCACATTGTGTTTGTCATTTTGGTTTTGGTTATTTTACTACAAAATTAAAATGAGAAATGTATAAACTCATGTTAATGTTGCAAAACTCAATTATGAAACAAACTCACTTTCAGCTGTAGTTATAGCTTACCATGTTTCGTGTATGAACTAGATTAGTCATGTTTTTCTCTATCTGAACTCAAATCTCACGCCGTTGCTGATTTGTGATGGTTTTAATTGCATGCAGATGACAAAATATAAAGTATTTTTACTCTGCTTTAAAAGTACTTTTCAAGTGTCTATACTTTATCAGAGTGGTTTTCATTAGAAAACTTTACTTCACAACATTCCAAAGCATAATATTGTACTTTGTACTGCACTATGTTTCATATTAAATATCATTTAATACTAAATTGCATTAGAAATCTATAACTTTCTTACTTTTACTCAAGTAAAAGTAATTCAAAGATTTACTTGAGTACAAGAAAGTACTACATTTTTATTGTTCTTAAGTATTAAAGGTAAAACAAACAACAACTTTTATTTATGAAATGTAGTGCAGTAAAATGTATGATGTTATGCTTTGGAATGCAGTCAAGTTTTCCAAAGAAAAACACTCTGATAAACTACAGATACTTTTTAAATTGACTTGAGTACAGTAAAAATACTTCACTACTGTCTGCCTCTGCTGACAGCTATAGAGCAAGGACAGGCTTCCTATAACGCTTTGCTGTTTATAATGATTGGGACCCCAAGGGGCTGATGGAGATCATGCTGGAAGATTTGGAGAATCTTGCTCTAATGTCTGTAATGTTCTGGTAACATCTGGAGGCCTGTTTTGTGTCTCACACTGGCTTTACTCTGGTTTATCTGTATATATCAGTCTGTAGTTGATGGAAAGAGGATGTTGTGTTGCCGTCAGACCTGAAGAATGATAATAATGTGATGATAAAAAAACATAATAACATAGATAATCACATAGAAGTTATGATTTGTTTTAAGTCGACATGCAACACCAGTGTTTTATTCCTCTCATTATTTTCAAGGCTTGTGTTTTATTCACGCTGATTTATACATTTTACTCCTAAAAACACAGTAAAAATGTGTTTGTTTTCTGTCTGTTGACAGTATTTTCTGATTTATGGAGTGATAAAAATAGAAATCCATAATCACCTCTTTCTGAAGATTTTTAGGAAAAATCTTTATGACTTTATGACTCTAATATGACAACAAACTCAAAGATTTTTGAGCCAATATTCATGTTTCTGTTCTGGAAATGTATGCAAATTAGTGCATATTTAATTATATGATGCCACATTTGCATATTTAAACATTACATTTCAGAAAACTTGAAAAATGTCTGTAATTATTAATGCAATCAATTAATTGGGGAACTTTGGTAATACTGATTACATACTGCTTTACTTTATTCACCTGTGCTGTCTTGCCTTAAATCATACTAATATAAAATCTTTCTATCTACTGTTAAAAATTATATTTTTTATGAAATAATTTTCCTGTATGTGATATTTTTGGACTGTCAATCATTCTGCATGTTTGGGTTTATAAACTTTAGAATGCTCATCAGTGTAAATTGTTATTAGTTTATCTTGTGTTTAAATATGTCAATATTTCATGTCGCTTCTGAAGGGCAGCACTGAAAAATAAAGCTTCTGTTTGTATAACTTCTGCAAGGGCTTTGTTGATGTAAACTCATGCATGCGCTCAGCTGTATTCAGCTTCTTCTCATCAGTTCTGCGCTTCATTCATCTGTTGCAGTGACATCAGGTCTTCATCTGTATCTGATGGAGTGTACGGCGCTCTGCTCTCAGACGGGACGCCTGGCTGATCTCACATTGAATTCTGGGAAATGTCCAGAGTTTTGCATCGTCCCACTGCACTTTCACAAACGAACAGAGAACAGAGACGCTCCTCAGATGAAGATCACACTCTCACTGCATATACACTATATTGACAAAAGTATTGGCGCCCCTTCTAATGAACAGGTTTGACTACTTTAGTAATTTCTATGAGTACAAATCTTAATGTTAAAGCATATAATGATATTCTAGGAAATTGTGTGCTTCTAATATTATAGCAACAGTTTGGACTCTTTTCTATTCTAACATGACAATGTCTCTGTGTATAAGACAAGGTTCAAAAAGAAAATGATTGATTGAGTCAGTGTGGAAGAACTTGACTGGTCTGCATAAAACCAAGTCCTAATCCCAGTTTAACACCTCTGGTGTGACTGTAAATGCAGACCTTGAGACAAAAACTCATCACCAAACACCAATGACTTGTACATATGGGTTCAGTCATTTTAGACACTTACAAAACTGTTGCTACAGAGATGAAGTACAATTATTAAATACATGAATTATGTTCCCATCGTTGTTGCCACAGATTTGGAAGTGCATCTGTTCTAAAGAAGGGGGTGCCAATACTTTTGTCTATATAGTGTATGTACACAATAAATCATCAATATTATTGGCTGCTTTCATTTCTAGAGGGTAAAACTAACAGGGAATATGTTCTGGCAGTGCATTCTCAGTCTTGATCAAACATGCTTTAAATAACATTAATAGAACATTTCTTCAGAGTTATCCGGTCTTTAATAATGTTAAAGTACAACAACATTATTTATACATCATTCATGAAATGTTTAGCTCATCTAACTGTTGTTACTTGTTTCAGAATGTTCAGAGAAGATTCAAAAGTAACATTCTCACAATGTTACAAAATGATACATTTGGAATGTTCCCTTAAAGGGACAGTACACCCAAAAAATGAAAATCCTGTCATCATTTACTCATCCTCAAGTTGTTCCAAACCTGTATGAATGTGTTTGTTCTGAACACAAAGGAAGATATTCTGAAGAAAGTTTGTAATCAGGCTGTTTTGGGACACCATTGACTTTCATAGACTGCTCTGTTTCCCTCATTCTTCAGAATATCTTCCTTTGTGTTCAGAACAAACACATTCATACAGGTTTGGATCTACTTTGGATCACTCAAATGATGACAGGATTTTCATTTTTGGGTGTACTATCCCTTTAACGTTCGTACAACCAAGAAAAAATGATTATTATTTTTTTTTTTAATAAACTATAAATTACGGTTTCATAACTTATTGGGAACCGTAGAAAAATGGCTTGGAAAAGAATACATGTGTATTTTGTGGTCTTTTAGCAGCTGTGCTGAAAACTGCAGACATGAACTAAAAGACTCTAAACTACAGTTTTGATGAATCATATCCTCCTGAGACCCAGATATGGAGTTTGTGTCTCTGTAGTGTACAGTATATGTTAGTGTATTTCTCTGAGACGTCACATGTCACAGATATAATGTACAGAGCACATTCAGAGCTTTATAGAGATATTAAATGATTAGATGTTTCATCATAAACACACTCTCTAGTAGGTCTTTAAAGATGGATCAGTTTAATTTAGTGAAAAATATTATGGGAATATGATTATATTTTGTAATTGTCATTTAAATCTGAATAATTTTCAAAGTGTTTGTCATAAAGCAACATCTCGGGAAAATGTTATGGGTTTTCAAATTCAAATATGACTTGCTGTTATGAACCAGAACATAATTTCATACACGTCCAGGACTAAAATCATGTTTATTACGCATTTTGGGAGACATAACAATTAAATATGAAAATAAATTATATATTAATTTGCTTATGAAATATTAGATATTATTATGAATATCTGGCCAATTATTACTCCCATTATGACAATTATTTTTTCAACATGATGTTCCAACAGCAACACATTAATATGCAAATTAGATACAGTGTGTTTAATGGTAAAAACCAGTTTATGGACATTTTTACACATATATTGCATAAACAAAATGATATATCAAATCATTGTGTTATATATTTTATAAATAGTTGAAAATCATCCTTAAAGTTTAGTATAAATAAAAAAAATCCCATTGTTTTTGCCTTTTTGATGTCTATTCATGCCATTTTATCCTAGTGTCCTAGAATAAAATATAATTTTTCAAAAATTTTATTTTTCCATTTTTTTCTTATGTTCTAAACAATGTAATGACATGATTAAAATACTAACTTCACAAAGCTTTTTTTGGGGGGGGGGGGTCTCAGGAGGATATCGAGCATTTTCTCTTCTTCATCATATTTGACACTGAATTCTGTACCAGTGATGCTTGTGTGTGTTTAGCGCGTGCTGCTGGTCCCTGCGCGCACCGGGATCCGCGAGTCCAGCAGTCAGTCGCAGCGCGGGACAGAGACGGAGACGGTCACGGTACCGGAGCAGAGCGGGTTTATCAGGTCAGTAGCTGCTGTTTGTTCTCTTATATCAGCCTCTAATCGCGAGTTTAACGCGCGGGACCGCTGGACAAATGTGTCAGAATCTCTCATATCTCGCTCCTCACATGATTTATGAGCTACATTATCTGAGATATGATATTTTATGAGGTAATATTCTCAGATGTGACGGTTTCAGGTGATATTTCGCTCTCATTAATGTGAGTTCGTCTCGGATTGAAGTGTCAGACGGGGACAGAATGGTATGAAATATAATATCTGACTGTAATACTCAGTATTGTGTTGTGTTGTGTAATGTGATGATGATGTTATAGTAGTTGTGATGTGTTCAGGTGCGCGAGCAGGTGCAGCGCGGGCGCGCGCGCGGTTTGAATCAGGTGTTACACGATTATTTCCACATTTAATGTTAACAGTGTTATTCCAGTTAGTGCCCGAGTTACAGCAGTTACATCATTATATGAAATAATATATGATATAAAAATATTTTTTATAAAATGTATTTTATAATCTTATAAATTATAATAAATATAAATATATTTAAAAATATATAGATTACGTCTAATGTATTTAATAATAAATAATAATAATAAATTATTTATTTAATAACAATATTATTAATAATCATTTAATAATTTATTTTATAATATATATATTATGTATATATATATTATTTTGGAATACATTTTTATTTTATGATCTAAATTAAGATAATAAAAAATGAAGAAAAAAATTGAATATAATAAAAAAATGAAAAATAAAAAAATAATAATATTTATATACACATATATATATATATATATATATACCCCCAGTTTTTCTTGACAAGGCCATTTCCAAATGTGGAGGGTGTCATGTTCATGTTTAGCTAACTTCTGGTGACCCGCCTCACACACACACACACACACACACACCGCATTCCATTACTGGGTCACATCTCCCAATTAACACAATGCTAATGAGTGCGGTGCTCCATTGTGTGCTTCGACGGGACAATAGCAGCTCAACCGTCAGGTTTCAGTCAGACTGAGAGTGTCTGGGACAGAGAGTGAATGACTGGAGTCTGTGTTTCTGCTGATCCATAACCAGCAGATGTGCTGCATTAGCTGAGCCTCCACAGACACGTGTGAGAGTGTGTGTGAGTGAGTGAGAGAGTGTGTGTGTGTGTGAGAAAGTGAGAGAGAGAGTGTGTGTGTGTGTGTGAGAGAGTGTGTGTGTGAGTGTG
>CM049854.1:28669001-28671501 GCA_027422415.1 Schizothorax lantsangensis
TATTTAAAGTGACAAGGAGCAGTCTTTTTTATTCAGACTGTCAGAAGAGGTAGTTGAATGAATGAGGTCAGTCCAATGCTGTACAAGTGACCGGTGCTTGTCTCAGTGTGAGTGTGTGTGTGAGTGTGTGTTCGTGTGGGTGGTGGTGGTGGGGTGGGGGTCCGAGGGTCCAAGTTCAGTGATTCGTGGGGTAAGAGAGGGGAGGGGGGGCAAGGACGGGAGGGAGTTCAGCTTCCTGACAGCCTGGTGGATGAAGCTGTCTTTCAGTCTGTTTGTCCTGGCTTGGAGACTCCTCAGTCTCCTCCCTGATGGAAGCAGACTGAAGAAGCTGTGTGACGGGTGGGTGGGATCACCTGCAATGCTGAGGGCTTTGCGGGTGAGACGGGTGTTGTAAATGTCCTGGAGGGAGGGGAGAGAGACACCAACGATCTTCTCAGCTGCTCTCACTATCCGTTGAAGGGACTTGCGGCAGGACGCGTTGCAGGCGCCATACCACACAGTGATGCAGCTAGTCAGAATGCTCTCGATGGTGCCTCTGTAGAAGGTGCACATGATGGGGGCCGGGGCTCTGGCTCTTCTGAGTTTGCGGAGGAAGTAGAGACGCTGTTGTGCTTTCTTGGCTAGTGCTGCAGTGTTGTTGGTCCAGGAGAGGTCCTCTGTGATGTGTACACCCAGGAACTTGGTGCTGCTCACTCTCTCCACGGTCGCACCATTGATGGTCAGAGGAGCATGCAGAGAGTGCACTCTCCTGAAGTCAACGACAATCTCCTTCGTCTTCTCCACATTCACTGCATATATATTGTTGTCACTGCACCACCCGGCCAGGCGGCTCACCTCGCTCCTGTAGTTTGTCTCATCTCTGTTGCTAATGAGACCCACCACAGTCGTGTCATCCGCAAATTTAATGAAGCGGTTGGAGTTGTGTGACGGTGTGCAGTCGTGGGTCAGCAGAGTGAAGAGGAGGGGGCTCAGCACACATCCTTGGGGGGCCCCTGTGTTCAGTGTGATGGTGCTGGATGTGTTACTGCCGACCCGTACTGCCTGAGGTCTCCCGGTCAGAAAGTCCAACAGCCAGTTGCACAGCGACGTATTGAGCCCCAGCTGGACCAGTTTATGGATGAGCTGTTGAGGGATGATTGTGTTGAATGCTGAACTGAAGTCTATGAACAGCAATCTGACATACGTGTCCGTTTTGTCCAGGTGTGTGAGGGCTGGGTGGAGGGCAGTGGCGATGGCATCATCGGTCGAGTGATTGGACCTATATGCAAACTGGAAGGGGTCCAGGGAGGGGGGGAGGACAGACTTGATGTGCTGCATGACTAACCGTTCAAAGCACTTCATGAGAATAGGAGTGAGTGCTACTGGACGGTAGTCATTGAAGCAGGATGGAGATGACTTCTTCGGGACTGGAATGATGGTGGTAGCTTTGAAGCATGTGGGGACAACAGCCTGGCTTAGTGAGATGTTGAAAATGTCTGTGAAGACATCAGTGAGTTCCATTGCACAGTCTCTCAGTACACGCCCAGGAATGTTGTCAGGACCCGGAGCTTTGCGTGCATTGATCCTGCTGAGGGATCTCCTCACGCTGTGCGGGGACATCATCTGGTCGCCGGGAGGAGGTGGAGTCTTCTGTGCAGTGGTGCTGTTTTGTGCCTCAAAGCGAGCAAAGAAGGCATTCAGCTCGTTCAGCAGGGGGATGGTGCTGTCACAGGTCTGTGGTGGGGGCTTGTAGTCCGTAATGGTCTGAATCCCCTGCCACAGGCTCCGAGTGTCTCTGCTGTCACTGAAACGGTGGGCTATCCTCCTGGAGTACTGTCTCTTGGCCTCTCTGATGCCGCGGGATAGGTTGGCCCTAGCTGTCCTTAGGCCCTCCTCATCTCCAGCTCTAAAGGCAGCATTCCGAGCCTTCAGAAGTCTGTAGACCTACATTTACATTTACATTTACATTTAGTCATTTGGCAGACGCTTTTATCCAAAGCGACTTACAATTGGGAGTACATAAAGCGATTCATCTTGAAGAGGCAATCAGACAGAGGAAGTGCTATTAACACCAAGTCTCAGTCATTGTTCAAATAAGTACAAGCTAGCAAGGGAAGGAGAGAAAGATAAAGGGAAAGGTGTTTTTTTTGTTTGTTTTTTTTTCGAACAAGTTTAGGATGAAGTCAAGTAGTGCCGAAAGAGATGAGTCTTCAGTTGTTGCTTGAAGATTGACAGGGATCCAGCATTCCGGATAGGGGTGGGAAGATTATTCCACCATCCAGGAACGGTGAATGAGAATGTTCTGGAGAGTGATTTTGAGCCTCTCTTTGATGGTACCACAAGGAGTCGCTCACTAGCAGATCTCAGACTTCTGGAGGGGATGTAGATTCGTAATAGTGAGTGGAAGTAGGAGGGTGCTGAGCCTGTGGTCGTTCTGTATGCAAGCATCAGTGTCTTGAACTTGATGCGAGCTGCCACTGGTAGCCAGTGCAGTGAGATGAAGAGAGGTGTGACATGGGTT
>CM049854.1:28681501-28714001 GCA_027422415.1 Schizothorax lantsangensis
AATGTATTGTTGTCTATTGCTACAAATATAGCTGTGTTACTTATGACTGCTTTTGTGCTGCAGGGACACATATATGCATCATTCATGGAATGTTTTTTAAATAGATTTTAAATAGACTTTCGTCTAACATTTTTTAAATGTTACAACTTGTTCTAGAATGTTCAAAAGTAACGTTCCTACAATTTTGCAAAATGATGAAATGGAATGTTCCTTTAAAGGTGCTGTATGTAGGATTGACAAAATATTGATTCAAAATATTGGAGAGGGTTTTTTTCACCAGCCCCTCCTCCTCAGATTTGACGCACGCGCAGGTTGCCAGATTAACGACACCAACAGGAACGAGCGCACATGACAATGAATTAAATTAAATACGCTGTGTTTTCCGCCAACTGGCAACCCGGGGTGCTGAAATACAATTGGGTAAACTGGCAGTGGGCGGGTTTCACAAACCATAACAAACACAGACATTCCGGGCCGGACCGCACATATTCAAAGGAGAATAACTGACTGTAGCATTGTTTTTCAGATAAACAAGTATGTTAACTTAACATGTTTCCTAAATGTCTGCAAGCATATTATGGTATTGTTATGCTTTAGCAGAGTCAAAATCCTACATACAGCACCTTTAACATTTGCAGAACTAAGAAAAAACATCTCTGAAATATTTAAAAACTGGACGATAACATTTTCATAACTTAATGGGAACGTTAGCTAAACTAGGGTGACCATACCTCCTCTTTTCCCCGGACATGTCCTCTTTTTGGACCTAAAAAATTTCTAAATTGCCCAAAATGTCCGGGATTCGGCTTTTGCTTTCTACAGTCGCCATTCATTGCGTGCGTTTTTGTATTAAAGTCCTCCTGTAGTCAAATATTTTATCCCTTAAAACTCATCTTTGATCATCAAAATTACACATTTAAATGTTTTTTCTTGTGAAAATGCCTTAAAATAGCTTGAATGCAACTCTACACCCTTGCCTCATTTACTATACGCTGATCTATGAATATGCAAATTAGCCCCGCCTCCACTCAGTCACACCAGCCCCGCCTCCTGATCCACTGAACTGTAGTAAACGCCGGATAATGACTGATAAAACTATGTTTTTACTAGCGGACAACTACAGTGAATACTGTAACATTCGTTAAAGTTACTCATCGACGATGTTGTGTCCTCACATGGTTTGTCTAAAAGCATATTAAGAACACCACAGACAATTAAACAACATAAAAAGCTTGATTTTCACTACAGGGGGACTTTAAAGCCTTGCGCGGGACACTTTTCTTAATCCCAGTCCCGCAAACATTCTTAAATATTGAATATAGGCTAATTTTCGTGCATCAGGGAGCTATCTGGAGTATTTAAATTGCTTTGGATGCAGCTGGTGTTGGATGTTGGGTTGCCAAATCCTCATTTTTTACACAGAATTGGGCTGATTTTAAACTCTTGCGGCGGGTTGGTTTTCTCCCGTGGGTTAAAGGTTTGGGCCTATTGCATAAATTACATTTGACGGAAATGCTTGTATTGAAACATTTTGCGTTCTACCCGTGATAAACTGAGGTAGATATTAAGTCTTGTGAAGAATGACACTGTGGTAGGAAGCCTTTTAGCTGTGTTTATGATCAATCTGCATAACATTACTGTATTTTCAGTGTTTTCTTCCTGGTGTGTGAATGCAGTTGTTCTTCTCAGTCCGGATGGAGTGAAGCGGAGCGTCTCTCACGAACAGCTGTGTTAGCGTGAGCACATTATCAGCTTTTTCTTTTCATCCGTCTCTGAAATGCTTTATTTTGAGAGTCTGCTGCTCCATATGCTTACAGATGTGCTCTCAGACGAGTTCATATGAGCCGAGAGTTAAAGACAGCTGGAGAAATGATCAATCCCACAGACGCAGTGAGATTAGGAGCATGATCCTCTGCTCTGAACGTTTAGCTCTCGCTCTCTGTCTGTGGACCTGAGACTAAACCCGTCCTGGGCAAACCTTCACACTGTGTCCAATACAGGCAACAATTAAAAGAATAGCTTTCATTTACACGTTGTTTACATTTTCCTGAAGGTCATTTGTTTTTTTTGTTAACATTTTGAAAATGTGATTAAAATTGTGAAAAAAAAAAAAAATATATATATCTATGCAGTTAAAATATGCATCACGTTTTATTTGGAAAATATTTAAAAAATCTATAAAATTAAAAATATATATTTCTGAAGACATTTTCAGATATATTTTCTCCAGATTTAATAAATTTCTCCAAATCTATAAAAAAAAAAAAAAAAAAATCTATATATACTGTATATATATATATATATATTACATTTTCTTCAGGAAATATAAATTATCTATTTAATTAAAATATATATTTCTGAATATATAGTTTTCATTTATTTATTTTTTCTGAAGAAAATGGGAGAGATTTTATTAGTAGAAGTCCCGGTTGCTATAGAAACAGTGAGCGCTCTGAGACGCGCGCATGCTGATCTAGCCTGAGAAATAAGCTTTTTATAACGCTAAAAGAAACAACATTTATTACACAGTTGTTGTCTGATTTCATTGGTGATTTCAAATATGAAATTTAATCGTAAGCTTAGTGAACAGTTTTGGAGAATTTGATGTTTCCCCATTCAAAGAGATAGGAGCTGCTCTTGGATGCCCGAGAGGCGTTTCAAAGATGGCCGCCGAGTGACTTTGGTGATATTACGCAGCGCCTGAAAGTAGTACCCAGCTAGGTAACTAGTTATGATATAGCCGGGGACTACTTTCAGGCGCTGCGTAATATTCCGTCAGTCTTAGTACACGATGTAACTGCAGAAGAGTCAAGCTTTAAATAGGAGAACTATCGAAACTCTTTGATCATTTTTGAGCGCGATGCTAACGGTCTAATCAGATTCAACGATCTATGCTAAGCTACGCTAAAGTGCTACCGCCAGACATCGGCTGAATGGGTTCAAACACGGTAAAACTCTACTGTTTAACTCTTGGGGAGATATAAAATGAGCCTATTTCCAAAAATAGTGGAGTGTTCCTTTAATACACAAGCACTGGTGAACATACTCAAACGTTTGTCTGTAAAGACAGAATATATGAAGATCACAACCCCCCTAGCAACCACCCACACACCTTAGCAACCGCACAGCACTGTGATAAAACCACCAACAAAAACACACAACGCCTGAGAATCATACGAGAGTAAAGTTTGCATGAACAACACTCAGAAAATGTAATAAATAAATAAATAACGCATATTTTCTTTAGCAATATGTCTATGCAAAAATAAACATCACAATTTTAGAAAACAGAAAACTTAGAATAAAAATATAAAATCTAATTTTGTCAGGAAACCTGCAGTGACGCGCTGACTTTACCGATTAGCGATTGGCTCTTTCATTCAGAAGGCGGGGCTTCCTGCGATTGAGCGGCCATATTGAGCGTTGCATTTTTCCCCGTTCAAACCTATACGAGTGACATGTCTTGGGTATTCTATAGTCTTTGATATCACTACGCCTGCTGCACTCATGGTACGGCAGCAAAGCTCCTTGATTATTACGCCGGAATGAATAGTTCCTAGCATTATCAGTCTAGAAAATCACAACTTATCATTTTCCGGCAGTCTTAGTACACGATGTAACTACAGAAGAGTCAAGCTTTAAATAGGAGAAATATCAAAACTCTTTAGCGATGCTAACGGTCTAATCAGATTCAATGATCTACGCTAAGCTAAGCTAAAAGTGCTACCACCAGACATCGACTGAATGGATTCAAACACGGTAAAACTCTACTGTTTAACTCTTGGGGAGATATAAAATGAGCCTATTTCCAAAAATAGTGGAGTGTTCCTTTAATTGTAGGTTTGTCATGAATGTGGAGGGATCCCTCCGGCTGTGTTCTCCTGGGAAGCTCCACAGGGGTCCAGAGGAGGGCGGATCCGGATACTATAGATCCAGTTTGCCTGTGAAAGGCTAAGGTCTCTGTGTAACTAGAGACGGCTGGTTTTGTTAACCTGTAACGTAAGCTGCCGTCTGTATTAAATGTGTTTCCGACACACCTAACAGATGCTCGCGCTCTTATTTGATTTGTGTGCAGTAGGAGGTAAATCACCCCAGATCCTGTGAGTTTATCTGGGATGGTTAAAAGCGCTGGTTGGTGAAATTGAACGGGTCCGACTGTGATTGGATTCTCTATGGTGGAAAAAAATCCAATTAGCTGTGCGGCGCCCGCAGTCAGACCTGCTGGGATTAGGATCGGTCTAAAGTCCTGCGAGAGAGAGATAAATCCAGCAGCCTGCGCCCGTCCCGAGAGTGTGGAGGGATCAACACCTCTCAAATACACAAAACACACAACCTGCGCCCGTCCCGAGAGTCTGTGGAGGGATCGAGTCTGTGGAGACGACTCAATGATATATGAGGCGTTTCCCACACCTCTGAAATACACTGGAGCTGCTAGAAATACACAGAACATGCGATAAACAACAGATAATGTGACCTTTAACACAGTGTTTTCATGTAGTTAATATTTTTAATCAAAAGTATTTTATTTATATCAATTATTATATAATATTGATATTAAAGTAAACAATTATTTATATTAAAAATAAATATATGTAAATTATTATTCTATACAATATTAATAAATATACATTTATTGATATTAATATTGAATATATTAATATTAAAATATAAAACATTACAAAATATTTGTATTAAAGTGTAAATTATTTATATTCATATATGCCTATGTATTAAAAATAAATTATAAAGATTATTATATAAAATATATATATATTAAAGTGTATAATTATTTATTTTAATTAATACTATTAAATACTTTTATACTATTACTTAATATTAATATTAATGTATACAGTTATTTATTTGAACATTTCTCTTAAGAATGAATTAAACAGACTATTATAAAGCATTTATATTAGTGTATACAATTATTTACTTTAATATTTCTATTGAAAATATGATGAAAAAAATTATAAATAAATTATTATATAAATTGTTACAATATACAATATATGCAATTTTTTTATTAATATTCCTATTTTTAAAAAATTATAAATATATATTATAAAATATTTATATTTAATTACTCAGTTATTTCTATTAATATTTCTACTAAAAATCTGTAATTTTTCACCATAAGTATATTTATCACAATATAGTTATTTTTGCTGAAAATGAAGGTGTTAGATGCCACTTTTTTGGATTATTTTAATACCACAGCAACAATTACCACGCATACGTTCCCAATCTTATTGAAAACAAGACAAGACCAGACAAATTATTACAAACAAGATGAGTCTTATTGTGCTTGATTGATTTAAAGTGAGTGAAAGTTTGAACTAGCAGAGCTTAGAAATGCATGAAAATTCATGTAATGTGAATATAATTATGATAGAGATGCCAGATATACAGTACCTGTGCGGTCATGTAAACACTGGATATACGTCTGTAGGAGTCTTATGTAATGTGTGACAAATCACAGAATCACCAACTGCTTTGGCAAATTGATTTTTACACCCAAACGCTTTCATTTCACGCTCAATAAACAAACGCAGTGTGAACAGCGTCTCCGGTGCTCTTCTGCTTGTTCTCATTGACCGTGTGTCCAAACCAAGCATATTCAGACATCCAGAGCGGCCGTCGCTTGACGGTTCGATGCTTCGAGAGCTCGGCCGTGGCTCTCTAATGAGTTATGCGCTAGGGCTGTGACGGACGGTCGCCATGACAACCGCGCGGTTGATAATGCGTGTGACGTCACACTCTCTACAACAAGCATAAAATACAAAGTTTTGTGTACAAGTGCAATAATAGTAACAGTTGCGATAGAATTCGGTATTTATAGCGTATACCATTTAGCTGTACATTGTTTTATTTAGACTGTTAATTCACAAAATCCACAAATTGTCCTTTTCTCGGACGCGAGAGGCGTTGCGCGGCACGACAAAATACAATATTGAACACAATACATTATAATCAGTGATGCTCTCTACACTGATGCGGTGCGGCAGTAAACTGATGCCTCGTTTTATGACACAAAGTTCAAATGATTTTAACGCTGTAGACAGGCTTTAGCTGTTGCGGTGCGGCGTGTTAAGTGTTAAATGTGTGAGCACTTCATATCTCAAGAGCCGTGTTCAGGTGCTATTTGCGAGAGGAGGCCAGTGAAGACCCGCTTGCTTGGTGCCGGTGGAATAATGAGGCAAGATACCAGGCCACGGTTGCTTAACCTGTTAACTGTCACGGACCCACCGGTGGGTCCACTTGCCATTACATGTTTTGAAATTGAAATTAAATACTGCCATGCTACCCTTAATACTTATGAATGTGATGTCTACATCATAAATATTGAAAAAGTATGGAAAAACATGTTTCAGATCACTCAAAGCGTATATGGAAGTGGAGACGCCCTTATATGGTCACTAATGATGGTCATCTAGTGGAGAAGCTTGGTACTGCACCCAAATAAAATCGCACTGAAAGCTCATTTTTTGAGATATCAACCTCAAATTTGGAACACAAAATCTTCAGATTTTCTAGCAGTTTTAGAGTGAAACATGTTTTGTAAAATATATATTTTATATAAAATATAAATATTTAAATTTTTACATTTTATATTTTCATAAACTTAAACTTCCATAACTTTTTTGTTCACCTCTACAATAATCTGCCAAGTGTCTTCTTTAAAAGGAGACCAACCTTAAGTCTCTGCTCCAAAGCATTCAAAATTTATAACAATTTAAGTTGGAAATGTCATTTTAAGGCCTAAACTCAAAAAGTGGAACCGGCAGTTAACAGGTTAAAATGCATTTGTGCAACAAGCACACCATCTGAAAACATCGTAACACCAATGAGGTCCTTCCTTAAACCGGACAATATCAACATGTTTGTTTTTCTGTCAAAGAATATTAAATCTAGCATTATATAAAAGCCAAGGTAGGCTTAAGCATTAGTGTTTATAACGCAGATTTTCCAGCATGTGATTTAAGTTGTTATGAATTATTTAGGCTACTTTCTTATTATTTCTTTGATAGCCTAGTGTTTTGCAGGCTGCGTGTTGCCGTGTTCACAGACGGAAGTGCTAACATAAACACATACATTTGTTAATAGATGTTTGAGCCACGCCCGCGTTTATTTATTTTTTCTTTTAAAATGATATATATATATATATATAAACGCCACCGTCACAGCCCTATTATGCGCTGAGAAACAAGCTCTGATACTAGCTTGTGCTGCTGGCAACAGAAGAGGTGAAATGTAATTAGTGCTGGGTTGGGAGTCCTTTGAAAACACCAGTTACAAATTCCCCAGCCTTCAGTCCTTCAGCATTTGCATGACAATCAAGAGAACGCTCGAGAGCTTCTGAAGTCGGGGCAAGGTTAAGCGTTCCCTCGACGTGTCCCATTCAATCTATGACTTGTTTTACACCTTTAGCGTTTATACAGCGTCTGACTTTAAACGCCGCACGTCTCTCGGCCTTCAGCGGGTGTTTAGCTGTGTTCTTCTGACAGTGAAATATGTGTCTCACATTGATGATGTCAGCGTGTCAAGAGGCTCTTCTAGCTGTGGATGTGGGGCTGTTGTCATGGTGAGCTTTGCTGAAACATCAGAAACAGCCTCTCCAATCAAAGACCTGTTAAAACCATAGTGACATAAAACTCTGTATTAATAGGCTGGGAGAAGCTTATTTGTGACAGCATGAGGGATCATATTCATTTGAAGCATGTGACCTTTGACGTTTGATTTTCATATTTCATGAGCTTGTTTTTAATCTTTTTATATTCTCATGTCATCATCGTGCCTTTCGTGCATTGTTGGGTTTTCTAGTGAACTAGTTCTTGATAGTTATCATTAGAGATCCAGTCATTCAGAGCTAGCAGAAGCTTGTTAACTTGTTAAATGAGGCTCTGGGTAGCAGTTAAGTGGTTTAAGACCTTCATCTCATTTCCAGTCATTACAGTGTGTCTGTTCTCCAATTAAATGAACGACTGATACGAAGAGCGTAAGTGAGAATGCAGAGTTTAAACGGCAAGAATCATTCGTGTTATTGTCAGTTTTGACGTTCACAGGTAAATGAAACATTGTAGCAGTTAAATATAACTCTGTAGTAGTTAAAGGTAACAGTTAAATTTAAAATTGTAACAGATAAATGTAACAATTATAGCACTTAAATGTAACATTGTAGCAATTAAATATAATATTGTAACAATTAAATGTTACATTGTAGCAGATCAATTTAACATTTGTAGCAGTTAAATGTAACAGTTGCCAGTAAATGTAACATTGTAGCTGTTAAATGAAGCTTTTTAGCAGTTAAATGCAACATTTGTAGCAGGTAAATATAATATTGTAGCAGTTAAATGTAACTTTTGTAGCAGTTACAGTAAATGTACCAGTAGCCATTAAATGTAACGTTTGTGGCAGTTAAATGTAACATTTGTAGCAGTTAAATATAATATTGTAGCAGTTAAATGTAACTTTTGTAGCAGTTACAGTAAATGTAACAGTAGCCATTAAATGTAACATTTGTGGCAGTTAAATGTAACATTTGTAGCAGGTAAATATAATATTGTAGCAGTTAAATGTAACTTTTGTAGCAGTTACAGTAAATGTAACAGTAGCCATTAAATGTAACGTTTGTGGCAGTTAAATGTAACATTTGTAGCAGGTAAATATAATATTGTAGCAGTTAAATGTAACTTTTGTAGCAGTTACAGTAAATGTAACAGTAGCCATTAAATGTTTGTGGCAGGTAGATATAACATTGTATCAGTTAAAAGAGAATGAAAGAGTATCACCCTAGCTGCGGAGTGGCTGTTATTAGAATAGCACAGTGTTCTGTATGAAGTATACAGCATCAGTAGTGAGTGTAGTGTCCTGCAGGCCTTCACTGTAGATGATGTGAATGTGAACATCACAGCTGACAGTAATGTTGGCGTTTGAAGTCACTTACGCTCCCGGCAGACACTTTGAAAGCGTTGAGAGTGAATGGCTGTATTGTTGATTTCAGCTAGTGTAAGCACCCCTAGCTAACGCTGCCTGGCCAGTGAATGCTCGGCCTGCTGGGATCACAGTCTCTGGCTCTATTGTGGAGAATGGAGAACGTGGGTCTGTCTGGTCAGAGGTTGACGGACCTCCTCCTGCTCCATGTCACGGTCAAAGTCTCCTCGTTCAATGGGACAATGCATTTTTACCGTGCCATAAACCAGACACTGAAGCCAAACATGACAAAGCAGGGAACATGACGGGTGTTTATCATGAGAAAGAGCGCCTGGCGCTGTGTGTGGTGTTTGGAAGGGTCTCCACCTCTCATTGGGCGGCTCATTGTACTTCCTGCCCGCTGATGATTGGTGGATTCTGACAGGCTTTGTGTTTGGCTGCTGATGATTGGTCGGGCACTGATTCTTGGCTTTTGGTTTGTATAGAGCAGACGTTTCAGAATGAAAGAAGCTCTGGAGGTTTTTACTGATGCTGGAACTCATTCACGCAGATGACGGCTGAAATGACATCAGCGACCGAACGTGAGCGTAGAAGAACATTCCTGATTATAGAGACTCTTTTGAGTTCTGACGGAGGCCAACATATAAAATGCTTAATAGCTCTTTTGTATTGTATCAAGCAAGGTGTTGCTAATTTCACCAAAACTCAAATGTATGTTTTTGTCAATATGCATTTTATCATGCAAATCAATGACAAATGTATAAAACACACAACACAACATCTTATATAAATATTTTAATAAATTAAAAAGTGTTGGTGATTCAAATGTGTGATTTAAATCCAGCATTTTAGTTTATATTAATGGCTGTTTTGTGTGTAGCAGGCAATTTTATATACAAGAAGTGGATAATATACGTATATATAAAAAAAAATTAATTGGTTTATTAAAAAAACATGTTAATGATCTAAGTCACAAACACTTATTTTACAAAAATAATATCTAAATATTTAAATAACAATTGATTGATATTTTCTGTTTATGTGTTCAGGTATAAATATCTAAATGTGGACAGATATCGGTTGAGTGATTGATCTAATGTGATTATGATTATCTCTCACAGTGTTTTTAGTAATAAGTGTCACACGATGAACGAAGTGTAATTTTAGAAGTTCACATCTGTAATTAAGTTAGCATTAGCGATTTGTAGTGTTGAATTATATCATGATGAGTAGATTCTGTCCAAACATCACTGAATGCTTCTAATAACAGCCGTCTGAAGCTGACACACAACGGCCTTAATAAACACTCCTCCACTCAAACCGGCTGAAAAGGGTTAACAAGCCCTTCAGTCCTAACAATACCGACCACATTTAGAGCCCTTGACGTCCGTTTACTGACCGCGCAAACATGGGGCTGATGTTCGTTTGCCTAGCTGCTTAATTTACCCTGTTTTCTATTATCTGAAGTAAAGCAGCTCTTGAGTTTAGTCTGATTAGTCTGTGTTGATCCAACTAATCTGTTAATTAATCAGTGAAGGAGACGCTGTCTCTGCTAGTGACCAAACGAGTCCACTTCACGCCGAGCCCTTCCCATGATTCTGACGGTCAGGAGTGTTTGTTACGGACGATGTTGTGTGCCGAGGATGAGAGGATGGATTTACTGAAGCTGAAGCAGATGTTTGAGTCAGCAGCTGTGCTTCTGAAACACTGACCTCTGCAAAATACATTCACTACTATGTCCTCGCTGACCACACGTAAACACACACACAGCACTGCGGGATGCTCGGTTTAACAGTGAATCACTCAACTGGGGAGGTTGTGTTAATGAATCGTTTGTTATGTCACTGAGGATGTCTCATTTCAGAAAAGTGGCCACTATAAAATTGATTTTATTCCTCATGAGCCGTAAAATACTGTCATTTCTTTCCTTCTGAGATTGCATCTTTTGAAATAAGACACAGCCTATAGAGCACAGGCATCATCAGTCTGAATCATAGACTGAATCAGCTTAGATGACTCACTGAATCATTTCAGATTAGTCATTGAACCAGTTCAGATGACTCACTGAATCAGCTCAGATGAATCATTTCAAATGACTAAATAGACCAGTTTAGATGACTCATTTTAAAAGCTCAGATGACTCACTGAATTATTTCAGATGACTCCTTTAACCAGTTCAGATGACTCACTGAATCATCTCACATGACTCAGATTCAGATTCAAATAGCTTTACGGGCATGTTGAAAGGATTCTTTACATCGCCAAAGCTTTAATGACACTATATACACATTTACAACACACACACACAGTATGGTCAGCTATCCTTGTAGGGACTCTCCATAGGCGTAATGATTTTTATACTGTACAAACTGTATTTTCTATTACCTCCTACACCAACCCTACACCTAAACCTACATAACTTATATATCCTTTTCAGATGACTCACTAAATAATTTCAGATGACTCCTTGATCCACTTGAGATGATTCACTGAATCAGCTCAGATGACTTGCAGAATTATTTCAATGACTCATTGGATCAGTTCAGATGACTCACTGAATCAGCTCAGATGACTCACTGAATCATGTCAGATTTTTCATTGAACCAGTACAGATGACTCAGTGAATCGGCTCAGATAACTCACTGACTGAATGGTCTGGTTTGAAAGCTTGTAATATTATTGTAAAACATCCAGTCACTCAGAAATGAATTCAAACTCATATTTTCTAATGAAATGCTCCACATGTGAGCAGCTTGAGTTTGAGCGCTTTGAGTCCGCTGATGATTGCTGATGCTGTGTTCACGTCTGAATGCAGCCAGATCTGCTCTTCATTAAACTCAATGAGTCATTTTTCATGTTAATGCTGTCAGACGCATATTCACGCATAATAAAACTCTGCGCTTCATTTCAGCGCTTGATGAGTGTCAGTGAATATGCAGATCTGTGTGTGTCTGACACAAACGCATTCACAGAAGGCCAGGCATGTTTATTTATATAGCTGTTCTTCACGTTTTTATGATGAACTAGTCATTGGGGTTGCTCTAATAGTCAGTTGTCACAAATACAGGTTTGTTTTTCAGGTTAAACTGTGACCTGCTCCACATTCAGAAAGTGTTTTAGTGTCCAGATCCATGAAGTCCAGCGCTCCGGGCCCTAATGGAGTCCGATCGATGAGGCTTTTACCGCTGAATCCCATCCGTCCATCCACACATCTGCTGTGAGAGAGAGAGAGATAGACAATCAATGAGAGACAGAATGGAAATATTATAAACTCATTCCAGCCTGTGCTTGAAAAAAGAGAGTATCTGACCTGAACCAGTTTCACATCACTGAAACCAGGACAAACGCTGCGGCAGTGATGCAGAAATGGGTTTGCTTAACTGCAGAGTCCAGTTCAGGGTTATTTTAGCATCAGTGAGATATCATTCTTAATATTTTGAATTAGATTTGAGTGTCGTCAAACGATTAATCGCGATTAATCGTTTGACAGCATTAGATTAGATTAGTTAAAGTTTTAGTAATTTTGTTGTATGTTTTGTCATTTTTATTAATTGTTGTTTATTTTAAATGTCTATTTAGTTATATCAGTATATCATGATCTGAATGAAAATTAGAAATATTGCTTTGGAAACGCACACACACACACACACATATATATATATATATATATATATATATATATACAATTTTATTTCAGTTAACATTTATGTTCTGGAGTACTTAATTTTGGAACTGGTTAGTAAAGGTTTGCAATCTCTATTTATTCTCCACATCAGACAGATGCAAGTGTGTTTGGTTATGAAAAGCGTACAAAATAGTAAATAACAGAATAATTATAAAAACAAATAAAATTTGCAAACATATTAAGTAGGGCATAGGGCTGTGCGATATGACGATATATATCGGATGGACGAAATAAAAAGTCTATCGTTTCATATTATGTTCTATCGTTTATTTCATAGTGTCGCAAAATACATTGTTTACGGTAATACTTGTTCATCATTTGGATGACTGCGATCTTTACTCGCCACCACAGGGTGTGAAGGGGAGACAGAAGCAGGTGGAGAACGACCAGAACTAAACGAGGGACTACATCTGTAGCATGGGCATGCGTTTTTAAGCACTGCAGTTTTAAAACAAGCGATTTTAAGCTGTTGAACCGCAAACAACAGCGCTATGTATGCGCCGTCTCTGTTTCTGTGTGAGAGGAGCGTGCGCTTTTTTTTTTTTGCCGCTTTATTGGCTTTGAACGATTACATAAACACACTTATATGCGTCAGAATCCCCGTCTTTGCAAGTATCCTCATAAACACAGTGATTTAGGTCTGAAGAGAGAAAACAGCTGAAAGAGAAAAAGCATATGTAACAGTGTATTGGATCCGGACTTCGGTCTTAAAGGGGAAGCGCTCCAATATTCGTTCTGTCTGCCATTTATATTAATCATAGCACACTGCTAGAAAATCTCTCACTGCTCTTGACTAAATCACTTTTGTAACTTTAATAAGAAATTAAAAAAATAATAATAATGATATACAGGTGCTGGTCATATAATTAGAATATCATCAAAAAGTTGATTTATTTCACTAATTCCATTAAAAAAGTGAAACTTGTATAATGTATACATTCATTCCACACAGACTGATATATTTCAAGTGTTTATTTCTTTTAATTTTGATGATTATAACTGACAACTAATGAAAACCCCAAATTCAGTATCTCAGAAAATTAGAATATTACTTAAGACCAATACAAAGAAAGGATTTTTAGAAATCTTGGCCAACTGAAAAGAATGAACATGAAAAGTATGAGCATGTACAGCACTCAATACTTAGTTGGGGCTCCTTTTGCCTGAATTACTGCAGCAATGCGGCGTGGCATGGAGTCGATCAGTCTGTGGCACTGCTCAGGTGTTATGAGAGCCCAGGTTGCATCTGATATGTGGCCTTCAGCTCTTCTGCATTGTTGGAGTCTGGCAATATCAGCATCTTCCTCTTCACAATACGCCCATAGATTTTCTATGGGGTTAAGGTCCCGAGGCGAGTTTGCTGGCCAATTAAGAGCAGGGATACCATGGTCCTTAAACCAGGTAAAGGTAGCTTTGGCACTGTGTGCAGGTGCCAAGTCCTGTTGGAAAATGAAATCTGCATCTCCATAAAGTTGGTCAGCAGCAGGAAGCATGAAGTGCTCTAAAACTTCCTGGTATACGGCTGTGTTGACCTTGGACCTCAGAAAACACAGTGGACCAACACCAGCAGATGACATGGCACCCCAAACCATCACTGACTGTGGAAACTTTACACTGGACCTCAAGCAACGTGGATTCTGTGCCTCTCCTCTCTTCCTCCAGGACTCTGGGACCCTGATTTCCAAAGGAAATGCAAAATTTACTTTCATCAGAGAACATAACTTTGGACCACTCAGCAGCAGTCCAGTCCTTTTTGCCCCTCTTTAGCGCCAGGCGAGACGCTTCTGACGCTGTCTGTTGTTCAAGAGTGGCTTGACATGGACCCTGAAACCCATGTCTTGCATACGTCTGTGCGTAGTGGTTCTTCCCTCCAGAAGCACTGCCCCTCCTTCACAACCCAGCTGCAGTCACTCTTTGTGAATGGACTCCCCCACATTCCCTGTTTATGGGTTTTGTTTCACAATCTTCCAGGGTCGGTTATCCCTTTGCTTGTACACTTTTTTTCTACCACATTATTTCCTGTCCCTGAATCGCCTCTCTATTAATGTGCTTGGACACAGAGCCTGTGAACAGCCACGCCTCTTTTGCAATGACCTTTTGTGTCTGCCCTCCTTGTGCAAGGTTCAATGGTCGTCTTTTGGACAACTGTCAAGTCAGCAGTCTTCCCCATGATTGTGTAGCCTACAGAACTAGACTGAGAGACCATTTAAAGGCCTTTGCAGGTGTTTTGAGTTAATTAACTGATTAGAGTGTGGCACCAGGTGTCTTCAATATTGAACCTTTTCACAATATTCTAATTTTCTGAGATACTGAATTTGGGGTTTTCATTAGTTGTCACTTATAATCATCAAAATTAAAAGAAATAAACACTTGAAATATATCAGTCTGTGTGGAATGAATGTATACATTATACAAGTTTCACTTTTTGAATGGAATTAGTGAAATAAATCAACTTTTTGATGATATTCTAATTATATGACCAGCACCTGTATATATATGTGTATAGAATCTATACATAATACACATGCACATACAGCACTATCTATCTATGATAGATATAATTAACAGGTGTATTATGTATATATTCTATACATCTATATAAATATTATTTTAAAAAATAATGATATATTTATATATATGTATAGAATCTATACATAATACACGTGTTAATTATATCTATCATAGATAAATAGATATAATTAACACAGTGAAGACTAATTAATTTACACAATGTATGTAGTGTTTCTTATTTATTGTAGTTTTTGTTCTATTGCTTGCAATTAGTTTCTTATTCTTATTTCATCACTGACTGTTTATTTATCTTCAGTGAGCTTGAGGTTTTTTTGTGTCTCTTTTTAGGCTTGTATTAGATATTGATATTGACATTGGTGACAAGGATTATGAAAATTCTATGGTATCAAAGATTTTAATATCATAAAAACCTTTTTAAAAGAAAAAAATTACTATATCATGATATATATCGTTATCGTGATATAAAATTTGTCATATCGTGATATAAGATTTTGGTCATATCGCCCACCCCTAGTAGGGCATTGAAATATTATAATATTTATTCACTATATAATAATAAGTCATTAGCACCATTCTGGTGGCCTTATACAAATGACATGACAATTTACAATATGAATCTTGAGGCGTTTATGTGTACGTGTGCAAATAAGCAGATAATCCACACAATGGTTCTGATAAGCGTGTAAACAGCTGTCGTAAACCAAGAGGAACAGTGATTGCTGGATGCAGTACAGTATTGCAGTTAATATCTTCAGTCCCTGCAGCAATATACAAATGTATTAACAATAACGATAAAAAAACATTTTAACTTATTTTTAGCTGCACGCGCAAACTGGAGATAAACTTTGTGGAGAACACTATTTTAGCTCCGCACTAAACTTCCGATGCAACATTTCGAGGAATGACATTTTTTTTAATGCTTTCTGTTAAGTATAATAACCCTAAATACTCCAAATGAATGACTGCTGTAGCGTCCCGATGCCCTCGTAATTAAAACACTGAGGATTGTGGGATTTGAGGGATGAATGTTTGTGATTTGATGCAGGAGTCACAGGTTTATATCAGTAAAGCAGTGTTTATGAGCGGAAACTAATCAAGAATTACACTGCATTCGACTGAAAGCTTGAAAGTGTTTTGGTTTCATTGACATTTCTAATATGAAATATTCTTCAGATTCATGAACTTTCCCGTTCATGACTTCGATAACCTACATTTAAACCGCACTGGTTTACTTCAACATGATTTGCACTGAGACATTGCTAGTGAAATTCACCAATAATTGCAAATAAATGGCAAGTAACATAGAATTTAATGTGACATTTTAGAGAAACTGAAACATTGCTATGTGTTTGCAATGCTATTCTCTTTGATTTTTGTATATTCGTGCATGTGTCTGGTTCTGCGTCCAGCTGTAGATCAGCACATGGTGAGAGTTGATCTGGCAGCACATGAAAGTCCTGTGAAGCTGTGCTGTGATCTGCATATGCTGTTTGATTCTCACCTCAGCATCTGCAGTCATTAGCGCGCATGTTTAATTATCATAGAGAGTCACAGATATAATTCAGCACAGATACTATGGTGTTCATTGGAGTGAAATAAAATCAGTATTGTTTTATATCATTTATTAACTATTATAGTTTTTAAAATAGTTTTTAATATTATATTCTCCCTATTCATTGTAATTTTAGTTAAAGTTTTAGTATTTTTGTTGTTGTTTTAGTATCATTAATAAACTATAATGGTTTTTATTTTTATATTTTCCCTTTTGATTTTAATTTTAAATGGCTAGGAATTGTGTGCTTTAATTTACTATTATAATTGTATTAATATTTTAAAGTATTTTTTTTTTTTTCATTTTTTAAAATTAATTTAAAAAGATTATAGTAAATTAATGCACATACTAAAACAACAACAAAATCTAAATTTTAATTCTGTAGTCGCTGAAGTCACAGAGTAGTACCAAAGGAGTACCGTCCTCAGGGAAGTTTGAGAGTAACACATCCAACTCATCTAAGCTACCCAGTTGACCTGGGGGACGATAAATAACTACAACATGGATTGTAACAGGGTGGGTAATAGTAATTGCGTGTGATTCAAATGGACTGTTGCCGGTAAGAGTAGACTATAAAATTTCCATTCTTTTGAGATAAGTAGACCCATCCCTCCGCCTCTTCCAATCGGGGAAAAGTGAAATTAGTGGAGAGGGCTGCAGTGTCCTCAGGTTTGATCCAAGTCTCTGTTAGGGCCATGAGATTGAGACTTGAATGAGTAGCAATAGATGAATAGAAAGTCTGCTTTGTTTACAGCAGACTGGCAGTTCCAGAGACCAACTGGAATAGAGAGTCAAGTAGTAGAGGACAGAGGGACCGGCCGTAGATTATTAGGATTGCGCTGGCTCCAACGTACAGTGCGTGATTTAGTAGTAATTTGTTAGTAGTAATAGTAGAGATTTGAAAGCACATACAGTAGATGTTTGTAGAAGTAGATGAGAACAAGTTCTACAAAAAGTAAAGAAAGGGGGAAAAAAACAATACCCAGTGCCTTGTCGGTGTCTTTGCTTGGTGGAGCTGCGCTGTAGAGTCCAGTGTTTCCCACAGGATTTTGTGGGACTTGTGGCGGCAGGTGACGTCACATATTAATTTGCATATTCATGATGTCATTGCGTCAAGTTTGCGTTCAGACTAGTTTTGGCACTTAAGATCTGTTCTACATGTCACATACTGTAATTAATACAACAATGCTCAATAAAGCTGTTCACATTATATTTTCTGTTGTCATAAAACAAGTATAAATAGTAAACAGGAACCATTAATTTTACATGTTAACCAGGAATCACACTCACTATACTGCTTAAATCCTGATTTATAATCGCGACATCGTCTGATAAAATCAATATACATCTAACTTACACTAAAAAGCGACTATATGCGGTGGCTTTGTCTGTATTACTGTTTTGTCTCATTCAGCACACGGCCTGCATATAACAAGCTATGAGCATATTAACAGACGAAATGTTCATATTTAAAAGTCCAAACAGTCAGTAAGCGACAGGTGCTTGGAAACGCTGTTTTGTAAATGATTTACTGATGATTTTGCTGCGTTACGGCCAACTGAATGCGCTGTTTCTCTGACACTCGCTGCACAGAAGAGACACAGAGAGAGGCGACGCTGCGCCGGGAGTCAGAGCTAGCGCTCGCGGGGCAGTACTGGAGACAGCTTCCAAATGAACGATAGCTAAGGTTTTCTCAAAAAAGTCGCTAGGTTTGTCAGTATGTACCTGTTGTGGGAAAAAAGCGCCAAAAGGGTCTGAAAGTTGCTAAATATTGTGCAAAGTGCGCTCTTGTGTGAGAGATGCGGGAGCTGATGGCACGGGTGGTGGAATTGTTGCGGCCCGCCACAAGTAAAGAGAGAGAGCTTGTCTGTGTGAGTGTGGACAGTTCTTGAGCACACAGAACGAGCAGTGTGAAACACGTTGGGCGAGGGGAGATTTTCAACTAGTTAATCGATCGCGGATGGTTTCATTATCTCGGGCGGATAAAAAAAAAAAGTGTAAGAGATTATAATAGTAATAAAAACTAAAATGTGTCACCAAATATACTTGGGCGGCCGTTAATATACCTGGGCGGCCCGCCCAGGTAAAGTTTATGTGTGGCAAACACTGAGAGTCGATGGTCTTTACACGAGGGCTGCCGCGACCGCTGCCGCGGTGCACTGAGCAAATATGTACTCCCCTGTAATTGAAAGCAGCTGGCCACACCTTACTACTTATTACACCGAAACTGCAAAGCCACGCGATACGCACTAGAACAAACGCGACTTGAGTACGCGTTTACCCCGGTAAACACAGTAAACAAACAATGTGTCCTAGCAACGACAACCGCGCTAAAATCTAATGAGAAAATATACAAAACACTTACAGACTGCTGTCCTCTTCTGCTGCTCGACTGTTTTGGTAATTGCTTTTTTGTCATTTTTATTAGTTTTTATTTAATTATTATATTTATTTTTAGCCATTTTAGTGTTTCAAAATAAAATGAAAAAGAGAAATGTTTTTTTTTATCTGAAATTTTTATTTTTCCAATTAAGTTTATTTCATGTGATGTAGTTTGATGGTTTTAGTTTGAGTTCTGATGGTAACCCTGAATGTGATAGTTTGATGGTTTTAGTTTGAGAAGAACTTCTGATGGTAACCCTGAATGTGATAGTTTGATGGGTTTAGTTTGAGTTCTGATGGTAACCCTGAATGCGATAGTTTGATGGGTTTAGTTTGAGTTCTGATGGTAACCCTGAATGCGATAGTTTGATGGGTTTAGTTTGAGTTCTGATGGTAACCCTGAATGCGATAGTTTGATGGGTTTAGTTTGAGTTCTGATGGTAACCCTGAATGCGATAGTTTGATGGGTTTAGTTTGAGTTCTGATGGTAACCCTGAATGCGATAGTTTGATGGGTTTAGTTTGAGTTCTGATGGTAACCCTGAATGCGATAGTTTGATGGTTTTAGTTTGAGTTCTGATGGTAACCCTGAATGCGATAGTTTGATGGGTTTAGTTTGAGTTCTGATGGTAACCCTGAATGCGATAGTTTGATGGGTTTAGTTTGAGTTCTGATGGTAACCCTGAATGCGATAGTTTGATGGGTTTAGTTTGAGTTCTGATGGTAATCCTGAATGCGATAGTTTGATGGGTTTAGTTTGAGTTCTGAAAGAGGACGCCTGGGGGACAGAGTAATCCCAGGAACACACTGAATGGAGATTAGAGTAGCGATAGTTTGATGGGTTTAGTTGGAAAGGCCTGAGTTCAGGACACCATGATGGTAACCCTGAATGCGATAGTTTGATGGGCTTAGTTTGAAACCCCCCACATCCGTTCTGATCTCTCTACACAACCGGTAATCCTGAATCTCCCCCACTCCTGCGATAGTTTGATGGGTTTAGGAAGAACAAGAAAAGGAAGGCACCAGGCCCAGACGGTTTGAGTTCTGATGGTAACCCTGAATGCGATAGTTTGATCCTCAATAGGGTTTAGTTTGAAACACTCCACCATCATCCCTGTTCCAAAGAAGCCCAAGATGGTAACCCTGTGGCTCTAATGCGATAGTTTGATGGTTTTAGTTTGAGTTCTGAAGGACATGGTAACCCTGAATGCGATAGTTTGATGGGTTTAGTTTGAGTTCTGATGGTAATCCTGAATGCAAATCAGATAGTTTGATGGGTTTAGTTTGAGTTCAACACCATGATCCTACACTCCTCCAGGTAACCCTGATCTGTCATGCGATAGTTTGATGGGTTTAGTTTGAGTTCTGATGGTAACCCTGAATGCGATAGTTTGACGGGTTTAGTTTCTCCTCTACACCAACGAGTTCTGATGGTAACCCTGAATGCGATAGTTTCTCATCCAGACGGGTTTAGCCAGGAGGTTTGAGTTCTGATGGTAACCCTGAATCTCAAAACAGCGAGAGTTTGATGGGTTTAGTTTGAGAAACCCCCCTTCTCCCCCCACTCACCATCATGGTAACCCTGAATGCGAGAGTTTGATGGGTTTAGTTTGAGTTCTGATGGTAACCCTGAAAAAAAAGGCCCAACAAAGGTGCTTCCTTCACCAGAGAGTTTGACAGGAGCTGGGTTTAGTTTGAGTTCTGATTCAATAACTGGTAATCCTGAATGCGATAGTTTGATGGTTTTATTTTGAGTTCTGATGGTAACCCTGAATGCGAGAGTTTGAGCAAAAGGGCTGAAAATCAATCTGTTTTAGTTTGAGTTCTGATGGTAACCCTGAATGCGAGAGTTTGATGGTTTTAGTTTGAGTTCTGATGGTAACCCTGAATGCGAGAGTTTGATGGTTTTAGTTTGAGTTCTGATGGTAACCCTGAATGCGAGAGTTTGATGGTTTTAGTTTGAGTTCTGATGGTAACCCTGAATGCGAGAGTTTGATGGTTTTAGTTTGAGTTCTGATGGTAACCCTGAATGCGAGAGTTTGATGGTTTTAGTTTGAGTTCTGATGGTAACCCTGAATGCGAGAGTTTGATGGTTTTAGTTTGAGTTCTGATGGTAACCCTGAATGCGATAGTTTGATGGGTTTAGTTTGAGTTCTGATGGTAACCCTGAATGCGAGAGTTTGATGGGTTTAGTTTGAGTTCTGATGGTAACCCTGAATGCGAGAGTTTGATGGTTTTAGTTTGAGTTCTGATGGTAACCCTGAATGCGAGAGTTTGATGGTTTTAGTTTGCGTTCTGATGGTAACCCTGAATGCGATAGTTTGATGGGTTTAGTTTGAGTTCTGATGGTAACCCTGAATGCGATAGTTTGATGGGTTTAGTTTGAGTTCTGATGGTAATCCTGAATGCGATAGTTTGAGTTCTGATGGTAACCCTGAATGCGATAGTTTGATGGTTTTAGTTTGAGTTCTTTTTCAATTTTTGATGGTAACCCTGAATGCGAGAGTTTGATGGTTTTAGTTTGAGTTCTGATGGTAACGTTGTTGTCCTGAATGCGATAGTTTGATGGGTTTAGTTTGAGTTCTGATGGTAATCCTGAATGTGATAGTTTGATGGGTTTAGTTTGAGTTCTGATGGTAACCCTGAATGTGATACGGCTGCAGTGAGTCAGTGGGCGGCACATCTAACACACGCTCTCTCTCTCTCTCTCTCTCTCTAAAGTCTCAGAGCCATGGAAACCGTCGCAGTCGTTCTTCTGTGTGTGTGTTCGGATGTAAAGAGGCCAGGCCGACCTCTATGAGATTTGGGCTGTAAATCTTGTAAATATCCTTTCAGACGGGCTCCATTGTTCTGCTTCTGTGTCCCGGGCTGCTGCGTTTGATCCCACAGGATTGGGTTTCATTTGATGCGTGTGTGTTTTAATAGTGTTCATTCCCACCTCAATACTCACACGTATCATTAGACGCTCCCATAAAATCATTTCATATCGATTCAGAGTCTCTAATTCCCTGTTAAATTAACCCACATTCTCACTGAGACGACGCAGATGAACAGATGAATCAGGCTTATTATCATTTGATAAACATGAAACCATAAAAACACTTTATTACTTCAAATAAAACAAAACTGATACAAAATGAAACTCAAACTTTTATTCATCACCAAGGCAACATTTCTCTTGTTTATTTTAGTTTAACTTGATGTGCTAAAAATAAAACTGAAATAAAAAATAATGAAAAATACATAGACATTGAAAAATACAAATTAATAAAAATGACAGACATGTTTAAAAAAAGGTAATAAAAATGTTAAAAATAAAATTAAAACAAAATAAAAACAAAAATAATTCAAAAAAATTAATACAAATAAAAGAACTATACAGACGTATAAAAACTAAATTTCAACTAAAATGGAAAATATAAAAATAAAAACTGATTTGAAATATTAACAAAAAGTCAATGATTTGAGGTGTGTGTGATAATTAAAGACATTGAGTGTGTGTGGTGCGTGCGTGTGTGTGTGTGAGTGTGTGTGTGTGAGTGTGAGTGTGTGTGTGTGTGTGTGAGTGTATGTGGTGTGTGTGTGTGTGAGTGTATGGGGTGTGTGTGAGATGATTAAACACGTGTGTGTGTGTGGTGCGTGTGTCTGTGTGTGTGTGTGTGTGTGTGTGTGTGTGCGGGTTTATGTGGTTTATGAGGACACATATTTGTATAATGACATGGGTATGACAGAGGTATTACAATTTGAAGGTGTTTTATGAGGACACTGCCTATGTCCCCGTAATTCAAAAGGCTTAAAAAATATACTAAATGGTGTTTTTTTGAAAATCTAAAAATGCACACAGTCTCCTGTGAGGGCTAAGTTTAGGTGTAGGGTTGGTGTAGGGCAATAGCACATACAGATTGTACAGTATAAAAACCATTACGCCTATGGAGAGTCCCCGTAAACCACAAAAACCAACATGTGTGTGTGTGTGTGTGTGTGTGTGTGTGTGTGTGTGTGTGTGTGTGTGTGTGTGTGTGTTGCGTGTGGTTGATGTTGACGGCGGTGAGGATTGTTAATCAGCGTCATTCACACTGAATGATGTTGTTTTAATGGATATCAGTGGTGTTTGTGTGTTTGTGAACCGTGTCACCCAGACTACGGCGGGATGAGGCCCTGCTTTATGCTGGAGGGGCCGATTGGGGCTCCGCAGGGCTCTCGAGACACACTTAAGAGAGAGCAGAGTCAGACAGCCAATCAGAGTGCAGATCCATTCATGCTGGGAATATGGTGCCTCACACACAGACCCCCCCATACACACACACACACACACAGACACACAGAGATCCCTCCCCCCACCCACACACACACACACACACACACCCACACACACACAGACCTCCCCCCCTCCACACACACACACACATACACACATACTGGTTTCCAGTTTTTGTGGGGACTCTCTATCTCTCTATAGGTGTAATGGTTTTTCTACTGTACAGACTGTATTTTTTACCTAAATGTACCCATCACAGGAAACTACAGGCATTTTTAGATTCTCAAAACACTTCATTCTGTGTGATTTAACAGCTTGTTTTCTCACGGGGACCAAAAAATGTCCCCACAAGGTCAACACTTACTGCTATTACTATGCTTGGGGACATTTGGTCACCATAACATACCAATACACACACACAGAGAGCAACACACACACTGTATCTGCCGTTTCACACTGACCCTGCGATCTTTCAGAGCTCATGAAGTCCTCTGTTCCTCTGAAGCATCAGATATTTCTCCCTCAGTTCTCAAATGAATATCATATATGAGCAGCTGAGACCGTGTGAGTTCAGCCTGAGCTCTGTGACAGCTCCAGCAGGAGATACAGGAGCAGTTTCTCATGTGATGTTGAGACCGAGCCGAGCCCGTAATGAGATCTGCTGAGAGTCTAAGAGTCGTGGAGATCGGCCTCATTGTCCACAGTGATGAAGAAAACACTTTGAGCTGGATTATGTTTCAGCTCGTGCTCTTTTGTGCTGATTGTGGTGCGAGCAGGAGAATAGAGACGCTCTGAAAGACCGATCGGACGCTATTGTCACGGGCCACAACCGTATAAGAGACGTCAAAAGAGCTTCCTAATGATGGCCATAAACACTTCCCCATCAGCACATCAGCAGGACTCACACAACATCTGTTCATGATGCTGTGTCCTAACACACACACACACACACACACACTCTCACACACACAGACTCACACACACCGTTTCCTACAGTCATCAGGAGTCCAGAGCAGTGCATCTATATGAACAGAGCACTTCTCCGGAGATATATATACACGCTCATTACTTTTTCATTACTTCAAATACAATAAATGTTAACCGAAATAAAATGAAAATCAAAAACATAATTTTTTTTTTTTCAAATAATTAAAAAATATTTCAGCGAGTTTCTCATTTCTTATTTCATTTAGTTTAAATTGTACTAAAATAACTAAAAGTGGGGGGGAAATGAATATGACATATTTAACAGCAACAACAACAAAAACTAATGAAAATTATGAAAACAATAAAATCACTAAAATTAAAAAAATATATAATATTAAACTGAAAATGGAAAACAAATACTGATTCATAATAATAATAATAAAATATAGTATCTTGATGATACTTAAACAACACTGATAGAGTTATGTTATTTTTTAACATTATTTGTCATTATATCCAAAGCTTGCTTTAAATACTTAATTTTATTCTTAATTTTGGATGTTTACTTTTTGATTTAAAGTTATTATTCAATCAAACTGTATTAAGGACACACTCGGTCCAAACAAAGACACAACAATAACAACATACAAATACACATATTATTAGTATTATACGTTATTATTATATTAAAGGAATTTGCATTGCATTCATATTGTCTTTATTACTTCATGCATTCCCTGGGAATCAAACCCATGATGCTGAAACTATGCCGCTTGTTTGTCATCTTCAAGTAATGAATAAGCATAACACACACACACAGAAGCGCGTGCTGAACTGAGAGGACCCAGAGCATTGAGTCAAAGACAAAAGCTGTGTTTAATGTGTGTGTGAGGGGCGTAGCTCCGGCTCAGTCTCTGCTGACGCTGCTGAGGAACACACATCAGCTTCTGACTGCTGGAGTACTGCTCATACAGGTCTGTCTTCAGCTGTTTGAATGAACGCATGCATGTCAATCTGTTGAGGTTATGAAGTGCACTGGACTCTAGTGAAGCGATGTTGTGCTACAGTTGAAGTTTGAGAAGAAAATGAGTTGTTTACCTCTCGTCTTTTACATTGTGTAACTGATCCTGTTGAGGTTTCTGTGCTTTGGTTCTTCTGATGTGTGTATCGTCCCGGGCTGTGTTTCCCAAAAGCATCGTAAGCCTGAGTCGATCGTAGCTGCATACGATCAACATACGATTGTTCATGAGTCTGTTTGTTCTGTGACTCGTGAAGCTTTTGGAAAATTGCATATTGGGTATTGGTGACTCTTGGATGCTGTTTCTCTGGCGGCGGCATGCGGCGCTGCTGGGGATGCCTGTGCCGGCGGACGTAGGTTGCCAGCCTGGCGGCCGCACTGTTCCGGGGTTGGTCCGGGGGGGGTTTGGGGATCTGGGGACGCTCTGCCTCCGGGTTGGGTCTACGGCTGGGCCTGGGGGCTTGGGTCCTGGTTGGTGTGCCGCCTGGAGCATGGGTTGGTGCATGCGCTTGGGCCCGGCTCTGGTGTGGGGGTCTTCGATGCATCGGTGCCTCCGCGGGGGGGGGGGGGGTCCAATAGAGGCGGGGTATACGGGCTTTACCTGGGTGTCTTATTGTCTTATGTAGTTTGGGAAGTGACTGGTTGATGGGGTGGGGTAGTTTTTCCTCTGCTGTGGGGTCTGGTGGGCCGCCCCGGGCTGCCATGGGCCCTGGTCTGGATGGGCCTGGGTCCCCCGCCCTGGGCAGATTTGGGGTAACAGGGGTGCCTATGGGGGTCAGCGGGGGAGCTGGCTCCAGAGGGGGGGGTATTTTGCCCCCTCTGATGTTTTCCTCCCCATCCCTAAGGCTTCACTTCTCCCGCTCCATCACACCAACACATAGGTAGGGTTTTGAGGTGCGGGTGAGTCGCTGGGATGCGGGGGAGGTGGTACTCCTCTGTCTCCTCGTGGCCGCCTGCATCTCGATTACACATTACAGCTTAGACATTCTCATTACTTACTGTCACATGACACATACATATAGGGCCTTGGGGGTGGGCACACTGAATGGCATCCGGAGGGCGGTCTGTTCATTCAGCCTTCCCTCTGGTGCCAGTGCCCACTTCTCAATTTTAAGTTGCACATAGACATTGAGGGCTCTAGGGAGGGGACGAGCTGACACAAGCTTGTGGAGGGTGCCCCTCCCCTGTTTTAAAGCACCCCTGTTTTGAAGCACCTTAGAACAACACACACCAACACTACATTTGAGCGGGTGGGGTGAAGCATGGGGTCTCTTTTTTTTTTTTTTTTTTTTTTCTCACACCCCTGTTCTCTGTTCTCTGTCTGGGGCCGGGGGATGTGAGGATGAGCTGGCCGCCCGGTCGGGGTCTGGGCTGTTGATTTTCTCTGCTGCTGCGGGGACCGGGGTGGTCTTCCTGTCCCCACGCCGGAGCGAAGGGGGTTTAGCTCCGGGATCGGGCGCTGGCTACCCCTCTGGGGGTGGTGGTGCCTGGACCTAGGAGTATAGAGTGCATATGGGGAGTGTGAGTGTGGGTACCGTGTTCATTTTTGTGTGTCTACATGTGGGGCGAAGGTGTGAATATTTGTTTGCGTGCATGAGGGTGGGAACATATGCTTGTGTATATGTGTGCTTGTCGTCTACGTCTATGTGTCAGGTCGGGCCTTAGACTCCGCTTCACTCATCATCTTAGTCGACCCCCACCCCACCACCATGCCCTGCCGGTGGAGGATGCCGCCGGTGCGTTGGTGATTTCTCGCGCCGGGGCAGGATGCTCGGGCGAGCGCCGGCCCACTCTCGGCGGTCGATTGGCGGGGCCTGGCCTTACTGGCCTTGCTGGGCCCCGATTGTGGGGTGGGGGGCCTTTGGGTCTCCGAGCCCAGGGCCCGGTCCGCCCTGGTGTGGTCGGCTGCCGGTGGAGCCTGCGGGCTTGCCGCCACGGCACCCTGGGGCGCCTACACTGTGGCTGTCGGAGGTCCCGCCTTCGGGCTCTTCTCTGCCCTTTTTTTTTTTTTGGGTGGAGGCCGCGGTTGTCCCTGCGGTGGTTCTCCTGGGGGTCCCGTGCCCTGGGGGGCCTCCGGATGTTTGGGGCCCGGGTCTTTTCCGTGCCTGCTTCATGCCTTGCGGGATGGGGCTGTTGTTCCCCACACACACTATTAAACATTTACATGGAGGAACCTTATGAACACAAGCGCGCTCACACACACAGGTGTACACTCAAGCATTCACATTGGTGTAAAAACAGGTGCTCACAGACACACATTGTCTTGATCTGCTGTTGCTTCAAAACTTATTTTGTAATATTAGTTATGTGTGCTGCTCAATAACATTTAACATTTAGAATTTATTGTGATTTATACAGATGTTGGTTGTTGCTGCAGTCTCTTTGATGTTGTGTCTTCGGTTGTTTTCTCTTTTTGTCAGCAGGTATTGAAGCAAATTGTCTGTTTTTTTTGTTTTTGCTTTTTCTCCCTCTCTCTCTCTATCCCCCATTCTCCTTTTTTTCTCTCTCTCTCTTCCCCTTCTTTGTTGACTTTCCCCACACCCTTTTTTTTTTTTTTTTTTTTTTTTTTTTTCCCTTTCTTCTTTCTTCTTTCTCTCTCTTGTTTTCTCTGTCCCCTGGTCTTGTCTATCACAGTGTGGTTAAGTAAAAGGGTATATAAAATTAAATTAATTAATTAATATAAAAAATAAATAAATAAATTTAATTAAAAAAAAAAAAAAAAAAAAAAAAAAGGCTGTGAATGATGATAGTATAGCCATGCATATGTACTGTCATGTGTTATCTGTGCTACTGACAGGCCAAAAAAAAAAAAAAAAAAAAAAAAAAAAAAAAGGAAAATTGAATATTGATTTTTTTTCCAGCATCCTCTGCAATTTAATAACTAAGCACGAGGAAACATAAGCAGCATTATTGTTCAAATTATTATGTTGTTGTGTTGGAAACTATTAAATGTCTCTTTAATCTCAGAGATACAAGATATGTTATCTTTATCAAAGCTCATATTAAGACAGCGCTGTGCGTAACGCATTACAAGTAACGTGAGTTACGTAATCAGATTACTTTTTCAAGTAACTAGTTACTTTTAATTGAACAAAAAGTTACTTTTTCAAATAAGTAACAGTTACATTGTATCTCATGTGTTGAGTGACAGCTCTGGTGTTGCCATGGTGACAGAAATCAGCATTGTGTGTGAACATGATCTTACTGTAGTTATGTATTTACTCATCTCACTGCACAAAAACACATTCATATCTCAAACTCAGAATATGATGCATACCTACAATAATTAAATATGTTTATAAAAACGCAAATAACTAGTGTCTTTGCTGCTGACCTTCAATGATCCAATTCAACCATACGAATAAGCAAAAATGACATAACATGTATGTTTCATTTATTTATTTATTTTTATTGCTGAAAATGGAAAAATTAGCCCGGCCCAGATGAGAAAATGTAAAGTAGAAATACCGCAGTGATGCTTTAAGTAATGCAATTAGTTACTTTGTTTTATGGCATGACACAGTATTGTAATGCATTATTTTTAATGCATGTTTTTTATTGACTCCTGCATCATCTGATCATCTCTGACTCGAGCTGTATCTGCTCCAGAGGACCTGATGTGTGTGTGTGTTTGTGTGTGTGTGTGTGTGTGAGAGAGATTGAGTGTGTGTGTGTGCGTGTGTGTGTGTGCGTGTGCGTGTGTGAGAGAGATTGAGTGTGTATGTGTGTGTGTGAGAGAGATTGAGTGTGTGTGTGTGTGTGTGAGAGAGAGAGCGAGAGAGAGAGTGTGTGTTTGTGTGTGTGTGTGCGTGTGTGAGAGAGATTGAGTGTGTGTGTGTGTGTGCGTGTGCGAGAGAGATTGAGTGTGTATGTGTGTGTGTGTGAGAGAGATTGAGTGTGTGTGTGTGTGTGTGTGTGTGTGTGTGAAAGAGAGAGATTGAGTGTGTGTGAGAGAGAGATTGAGTGTGTGTGTGTGTGTGTGTGTGAGATAGATTGAGTGTGTGTGTGTGTGTGTGTGAGAGAGATTGAGTGTGTTTGTGTGTGAGAGAGAGAGATTGAGTGTGTGTGAGAGAGAGAGATTGAGTGTGTGTGTGTGTTTGTGTGTGTGTGAGAGAGAGAGATTGAGTGTGTGTGTGTGTGAGAGAGATTGAGTGTGTGTGTGTGTGTGTGTGTGTGTGTGTGTGTGTGTGTGTGAGAGAGAGAGATTGAGTGTGTGTGTGTGAGAGAGAGATTGAGTGTGTGTGTGTGTGTGTGTGTGTGTGTTTGTGTGTGTTTTCTTGTCAGTGGACACAGAAGTGTGTCTTTGCAGCAATATGCCGACACAGTTATGACAAATGCCATGAATAAACATAACTAATTAGCATATAAACGAGCTGTAGATGTGTTTGCGTCTCTGAGATCAGTAACATGCCGCTTTGCTTCGACGTCATTCATAAACGTCAGCTGGCGTCTGATTGGCTGTGAGGGTCGGGGGGGGCGGAGCCTGTGATTGATTACAGGAGCTGCGAGACGTATTCGATTCACATCGTCTCGCTGATGATTGTACAGATGATCTGTAGTGAACGTGAGCAGACGGTTCGAGCGGATCGGTGTCATATGAGGCTCTCTACAGGTGAGCGGCCAATCAGATTTAGCAGCAGGTCTCAGATCAGCGGTCATATGGGCGGCAGATGCTCACACTGTGAGTACAGTATGCTCACTTCATTAATCTGCATGACTCTTCACTGCTTCATGTGTAGCTGTTCAGCATCAGCTGTTAGTATGCACTACATAGTGTACTGTTTGATGATTCCCTGTTAGTTTAGATCATATGAGTTTTCCTCTATGCTCTGCTGATTATCAGAAAATTAGAAAAAAATCACTCTCAGCTGATTTAAACAAACTACACGTGCTAATTAACAAGAAACCCTTGTGAAAAATAAGTGTGCTTAATTATGGTGAATATGCATTTCAAATCTTAAAAGTATATTTTAATAAACAGTACTCGCAGATAACATAATAATATAATATGACCACTTAAAAGAGAGTGTACTTGTTTCTTAACACACTTAAGTACACTAAGTACACTTAAGTGCACATTGTAATGATGTCATATTAAAGCACATGTAAATTACTTAATTATCATTTTGACTGTAGTGTGTTATTTGGTATTAGTTAATGTATTTTAAATGCAATGTCATCATTATGTAATTATAAAATTTAAATAATTATGAAACTATATATAAAGACCCTAAAGCACAATTGAAATCATGATGCTTTAATAATCATTTATCATGCTTTAAATAAGTTCTTATTTTGATGTGTTGACTAATATATTAAAGCACATGTAAAGTACTTAATTATAATTTTGACTGTAGTTAATATATTTTAAATGCACTATACTGCAACATTATTATGTAGTTAAAGTAATTATGAAACTACATATAAAGAATCTACTTACGTATGTGGGTCAAAAACACTGTAAAGTTTTGCTAAAATTGCATTTAATATAAATATATATATTTTTAATTGCAAACAACAGAGTTAAATGTCTACATTCAGTACACACTGACATATATTCCTTCTGTAATAAGTGTTGTTTTTAAGCATGCTTGTTTCTGATTCTGTGGTTTCTCAGTGAACTGATGTGTTGTAGCTGATCATTTAACACAACAAACGCTGTGTGTGTGTCTGAATGTGTGCGCTCAGCTCTAGCTTCAGCATTGTGATGATGATCCGCCGCAGTGCATTCTGGGTGACCTGATCGACTGTGCTTCTGTTGACCTCCATACATCATTACAGATCGAGCTCCTGACGAAGCTGCTGTTAGACGCAGAGTTTGTGTAGATGAGTTTATCAAACTGAGCAGCACAAGTGTGTGTCTATTAGTGGGAGAAAAATACATCTCGCAATAATTGCTATATGTAAACTCCAAATTGCAAGTTATAGAGTTGCAATTTTTTCTTGCAATCGCAATATGTAAATTCACAATTATGACTTTTATGAGTTTATATCTCATAGTTACGAGTTATTAGCTAATTATCAGGTGTAAAGTCAGAATTCTGAGAAAAAATAAGCATTGCAAGATGCAAAGTCGCAATTCTGACTTTTTCTTGCAATTTCAAGTTGCAAGTTATTAAATTGTAATGTGAGTTTTTTGGCGAGTTATTCCCAGCAGGCACCAGACGTCTATGTAACGTCAGGTTGACGTCAGACAGACGTTGCATTTTGGTTGAAAATTAAAATCGGGTTGACGTCAATATTTGATATCCAACTTAACGTTGGATTTTGGTTGCACAACCTTTAAACAACAAAATCTCAACGTCAGCTGACGTCGGTATTGGACATCAATTTAACATTGACATTAGACGATGAATTAACATAGAATTTTGGTCGCCCGACGTCGCAACCGAAATTTAACCAAATACCAACGTCTTATGACGTTGTGTGCCTGTTGTGTGCCTGCTGGGTTGATTGCAAGATGCAAATTCAGAATTCTAAGAAAAAAGTAAGAATTGCGAGATTGTGAGAAAAAAAAGTGAGGATAATGTCAGCTATAAAGTCGCAATTCTCACTATGTTTTCTCAGAATTGCAAGTTTATATCTCATAAGTGTGAGTTATTAATTGCAAGATGTAAGCTTAGATTTCTGAGAAAAAAAATGCACAATGTAAATTTGCATTTGCAAGTTATAAAGTCGCACTGACTTTTTTTCTATCTTGCAATATATGATGTTTTATTAACAAGGTTCGGGAGGAGCACGATCAGATAATCAACTAATTTGGCGCAGGTGCAACTCGTTTAGCTAACTATCCTAACGAGCACAATACGTGTATATATATATGCAGCCTGCCTACCTCTGTCCAATGACAGTTTTCCGGCATCCCTCCTCCACCCCAACTCCTCACCCCTAATCTGTTTTTATCCCATATTAGGGATAAGGGGGAGTTCTCTGGGTTCGGGCCATATTCTGGGCTCGGAGCCCTCCCCCAGGACAGCAAGCCAAAATATGCTTACTATTTGCTATCAGATTAGATGTAAGGGTGAACTCGTGAACTTGCAGTTGTATGTTATTATTAATTGTGAGATGTAAAATCAGATTTCTGAGAAAAAGTCAAAATTGCAATATGCAAACCTGCGATTATAAAGTTGCAATTTGGGCTTTTTCCTCAAAATTGCGAGTTTATATATTGCAATTGCATTTACATTTACATTTATGCATTTAGCAGACG
>CM049854.1:28731501-28739001 GCA_027422415.1 Schizothorax lantsangensis
ACTAGTTTAACCAGTTCATCAAATCAGACTGAACCGTCCAATCTTCAAAACTTACTTTTGTAATAATGCTGTAAATAATGTTCAGTTTCTTGCACAGACCAATTGTTTCACTTCATAAGACCTCAGTAGATCATAAGGAGCCACGTGTATTCATTTTGTGTTGCCTGGTATGTTTTTTATCTTAAAGTTGACTTGCGTATTATGAATCAAAGACCACAGTTTCAGCTAAAAATCCTCTGCTGAAGAAAAAAGTCACCTTCATTCTGAATGGCCTGACAGCGAATGTTCATTTTTGGGTGCACTGTCCCTTTAAGGACTTTAAGTCACGTGATCGTTCCTGTTTCTGCAGGATCTCCTCTGTGGTCTAAAGAGAGAATCAGTCCAATGATTGCAGAGAAGGGACAGTCTTTAATTCTGCACTGCCGCCCCCCCGCCGGCCTCCCGCCACCCATCGTATTCTGGATGGACAACAGTAAGTCAAATGAAAGTCTACATGCATGTTATAAATGTTTTGATCTCGTTGAATTAAACTGGATCTTCAGTGTCAGTCTCCCTCTGGTCTTCTCCAATCATTTAGTGCTCCTAAGCCCCGCCCCTGCTAAAGTGCCACGCCCACATCTCAACATCCAATCAGCGACAGATTAACAGAACCAAGCCCCACCCTTTTTTTTCATTAATCCGTGACACTCAGATGTACGCCACAATACGGAAGAAGAGATCTGACGCTATTTTCACTTAATTTGGACTTTCATAACAATAATGAAACTCATTAATATTTCAGACATGTATCAGCAGAAAACTGCTGGATTCACGAAAATTGTCTACTTAAGAAACTTCTCAAGAGAAATTCATACATAATTTGTGACCCTGGAGCACAAAACCAGTCTTGAGGGTCAATTTTTCGAAATTGAGATTTATGCATCATCTGAAATCTGAATAAATAGCTTTCCATTGATGTATGGTTTGTTATGATAGGACAATATTTGTCTGAGATACAACTATTTCAAAGTCTGGAATCTGAGGGTGCAAAAAAATCAAAATATTGAGAAAATCACCTTTAAAGTTCTTAGCAATGTATATTATTAATCAAAAATTAAGTTTTGATATATTTACGGTAGGAAATTTACAAAATATCTTCATGGAACATGATCTTTACTTAATATCCTAATGATTTTTGGCATAAAAGAAAAATGTATAATTTTGACCCATACAATGTATTGTTGTCTATTGCTACAAATATACCTGTGTTACTTATGACTGCTTTTGTGCTCCAGGGACACATTTATCCATTTATACATACATCAATAGCATAAAAAACTAAGTGTGTACACTTCACTACACAAACATATACAAAAAAATCATTATACCAAAAAATATCTATCAAAAATATTATTTAAAAAACATTCCTCTAAAGAAACAAAATCATCAAGGATGTGTATTTTGTACAACCTTTTTTGTGTGAAATATAATAATTTTGTTTATATTTTTGCATTATTCACGAATGTTAGTGTACACACTTTTTATGCTAATGATACGTGTGTATTTTGTCAACTTTATTAGATGCATTACGGTAGATATATTTCTATATATAGAATCAGGTTTGCTATTGTCTGTTATGACGCTGATGACGATGTGAATCAAAAACATTTTGTACTTTGCGCTGAGGACTTTTTGGCCTCTTAATAAAGTGTTTTTTGTGAGACGTTTTCTACCAAAAACGTGTGATCTCCTCTCTTTGTTGAATTTAGTTTTTTGAGTCTTAGGCATTAACGTATTTCTTATCTTACCGACTTCTTCAGTATTTGCTACTTAAGATACATTCCAAGAAGTTTTCTTCAATTGTTGACAAAAGTCTTAAGAAGTTCTGTAATATTTTCTTAAGAATATTTGAAAACATTTTTAAGAAGAAAATGACTATGACTGTATGGCAGACTTGCTGATAAACTCAATGAAAAACACCTCAAAGGCTGTGTTTTTGTACTAAATTTAAGAAAATAGCAGATTTTAACAACAAATGTTGTTCTTTAGAGTCCTGATTTAAAAAAAACAAACTTTTTTATTTTACCAGCATGTTTCAGTTTGAATCTTGTTTGTATTTAAACAAGTTTCTTGTCTTTGCAATCTTTTAGCCCTTATGAATATCTATACGCTGAGGCACGTTGCCAAAATAAACCGTATTATTCTTTTCAGTTCCACTTTCTGGTGTTGACTTCTTCTCTTCTTCACTAAAAATTATTGTTATTTCTCTGCATGCAGCTTGTTGATTTTGTAAAGCTGCATCAGAATAACCCTACAGTGATGTCTGTACAATATCTGATGATAAAAACTATGAAGAAATGTATGCTGCGTCTTTGTTAACAAGACGAGACAGGATTAGAATGTTATTTGAGGACTACCGGACATTCAGTATACATCCTATAGGCTAAGTTAACTGTGTTGTCTTTCAAAATGTGTGTCTCTGTCATTGGATTGCAATCAGATGAGGTGTGTTTGTATATCTAGTCTCAGTATGGCAGCCGCAGCGGACAGAAAGGCTACCAAAACATGAACTAGCGATCTGAAACAATAGCCTCAGCACCCGAAGGGTTAGGGACTGAGTGACCAGACGTCCCGTTTTTCCCGGGAGTCACAATTCGTTGTCGAATAACTTAAAGTTAGTGAAGGCGGGATAGACGGAATCATGCTGATAGAAGTGCTCTCTCTCTCTCTCTATCTCTCTCTCTCAAGTTCTCATACTGCGTGCGATCAGTTCTCAGTTAGCGCTCAAATACACACACAGCAGTCCAAATGTCTGTAGAGTATCTCATGTAAATACAGTCGGTTATGGCTTAAGTGAACGTAAACAGGTGAAAACTCAATGCGTGCCAGTATTACATGCATACCTTCCGTCTTAAAGGGACAGCGTTCCTAAATAAATACCTATCTGTCATCAATGTTAACCAACAAAAGATGTTAAATGAATGTATAGTTGTTAAGTAAACCTGAAAAATGAGTTAATTTGTATTTCTACCAAAAAATGAAAATGAATTCCAGTTTTTCCAAATTCAATCCTTGATTCAAATTTCTCAATTGATTTGGTCTAAAGAGAGAAGAATTAATGACTATTTTTGTTTGAATACTACATATAAAATAGCTACCGAAATAAATGTTGGTAACTGCAGTTTGACTAAAAGTTGACAAAAAATGCAATGACTTTTCGTCAACTAAAACTATGAAAGACTAAAATGACTAAAATGTGACTAAGACTATTAAGCATTTTCGTCTCAAGATAAAGACTAAATCAAAAATGCCTGCCAAAATTAACCCTACAGTGATGTGTGTACAGTGATCACACTCATGTCTGTCTGTGTCTGCTCAGATTTCCAGCGTCTGCCTCAGAGCCGGCGTGTGTCTCAGGCTCTGAACGGAGACCTCTACTTCTCCAACGTCCAGCCGGAGGACTCCAGGAGCGACTACATCTGCTACGCCCGCTTCCCACACACACAGACCATCCAGCAGAAGCAGCCCATCAGCGTCCGTGTGCTCGACGGTGAGTGCTGTGAATGAGCGGCGATGATGCTGGAGCGTCGGTAAAGCCAACCGGCCCTCCTGTTAACTGTCACGAGCCCATCTTCACTAAAGCAATCCTGACAAACTACACATCGTTTTGAAAGCTTAACGGATTAGTTCGCTTTCAAATTAAAATTTCATGATCATTTACACACCCCCGTGTCATCCAAGATGTGTATGTATTTCTTTCTTCAGTCGAAAAGAAATTAAGGTTTTTGATGAAAACAATCCAGTATTTTTCTCCGTATAGTGGACTTCAATGGACTCCAAACGGTTGAAGGTCAAAATTACAGTTTCAGTGCAGCTTCAAAAGGCTATAAACCATACCAGACGATGAATAAGAGTCTTATTTAGCAAAACCATCATCATTTAAAAAATTTAAAATAATTATATGCTTTATAAACACAAATTCTCGCCTGTTCTGTGATGCACGTTCATGACGTAATGACGTATTCATTAGTAAGCAGTTTATAAATACAGCTATAAATGTTTTGTTCTTGAGCTTATCTATAATGTTTAATAATTGTATTTTCATACTTTATTAACGATCAGTTTATCAATATCATCATCATAGTTATTTAGGAGTTTTCAGTGGTTCATAAGATCGTTTAGAAAGAGTAAATAATTTAAATGTACATTTATAAATCTTATTATTTAGACATGATAATAGTTGCTCAGTGTGTTAATAAATGCTTTATTAACACATATTCCTGCTGTAATTAATGATTAAGTCACGTAGTTATAAAACATGTTAGCTCATCTAAAGTGAGGAATATTTATATCTTATAAAGCATTTATAAAGCAGATTTAATTATCATCCAAACAGAAAAAAAATATAAAATTAAATTAGTTAAAATCAATTAAGTTGACTAACTTTCAACTTTTTTTTTTAACGTAGCTAAAATAGATTGTTTGCAACCACTTACCTTAAAAAAAAAATTGTATCATTTTTTTATTTTTTTGGGGGGGGTTGTGAAAGGGTGTCCCTTATTTTGACTCGCTGAAGACGGCAACCCTAGTAAAGCCCCATTCATCACGCTAATGCACTGAGAAACCAGCTGTGACACACTTCTGTCTGCATGTCTTTGATTTGTGTTGTTGTTGTTTTGTTGTGTTTCAGTGGATTCACTCAATGACACAGTGGCAGATTATTTCAATGACACTGATTTGTTTAGTGGTGAGTGATGGCGCCCCCTAGTGACCCTCCTGTAACCAACCCCTCGTCCTGCCGGTTAACCAACACCCGGTTTACTCTAACCTCACCCGTACTCCCTCATTCACACACAAATCCGTCTTTTATTAAAGCCCTGGTTTCCTGGACTAATCGAATCTCAGATCTCTAATCGATCAAATCTTCTGCTTTAGAAACTCAATGATCTTTGGGAAGTTTGTCTCTCTCTGATTTGTTCATCGTCACCTCATTCTGAACTCTGTTTGTCTCTTTATCTTCCTGATTTCTGTGTTGCTTTCCATTTAGTTCTTCTAAACCTTGATTAGTTCTCTTCATTTTAATTCAGTTCACGTTTATTTGTACTTTTATTCTAAGCAGCTTCACAGAAAGGTTTGTTTCATTGTTTCAATCGTGAAGTTGTTTTCAGTCAAAGCTGAGCATGTATGGCAGTAATATACAGTTATGTGGTTACCCTCATGCATTTCTAATTTGCTGTTTCTGGTCAAAAATGACTGGCTTTTCAAAAATTGCTCATTATGTTGTAGTATCAGTAAATCTTGTATTTCATCTTTTTGTCAACTCGTTTTCTTTCAATCAGCACAGGTTTTGTATTTCTTTATGGACTGGTTGATCATAGGATTCATTTATCTGATCTTATGCACCTCAGATTTTGAGTGAAATATAATAACATTGCTTGTGGATAATTTGGGCAATATTCACTGAAAAACTGAGATCCCAGATCAATGAGGCCTACAATCAATCAGTTCCATAAAGAAATATAAAACCTGTGCTAATTGATAGAAAACAAGCCGATAAAGCGATTGAATCTAATATTTGGCAAAAATGTAACAACAAGAAATTTATAAGCAATTTTTTGTAGGTCGGTAATTTTTTGAAAAAATGGAAAATTGAGGAAAACATTAGAAAAAAGTACAAAAATATAAAATAATTTTGGCGGGACTGTTGTTATTCCCTGTGTGAGCAAAGTCAGTGAGTTTTAGTCCAATGGGACTAATGAAAATAAAATCCTCTCTGGGTCAAACGCAGCATAAGGGTTAAAAGACAAAACAAATGTTACAATTAATGAATGAATACAATATAAGGCTAATATTTGACATTTTTTTATGTTGATCCTAAGCTGGCGTCATTATGAAATATAAAATACTGCAGTAAATAGTGATGCTGCGCTGTTAAATACAGTATAAACTACTGTCTACTACTAGTGTGTGTGTGTGTGTGTGTGTGTGCGTGTGCGTGAGCATGCGTGCGCGTGCGCGTGCGTGTGCGTGAGTGAGTGTGCGTGAGTGAGCGTGAGTGTGTGTGTGTGTGTGTGTGTGTGCGTGTGCGTGAGCATGCGTGCGCGTGCGTGTGCGTGAGTGAGCGTGAGTGTGTGTGTGTGTGTGTGTGTGTGTGTGTGTGTGTGTGTGTGTGTGTGTGTGAGTGTGTGTGTGTGTGTGTGTGTGTGTGTGTGAGTGTGTGTGTGTGTGTGTGTGTGTGTGTGAGTGTGTGTGTGTGACTGACTCGGGATCTCACTGAGAGTGTTTGGTTTCAGATAAACCCGCAGAAGAGCGAGTGCCGGTCTTCATGGTTCCCAGCGAGTCCGTCAGCTCTAAAATGGTTCTGAGAGGAGAGGTTCTAGAGATGGAGTGCATTGCTGATGGCCTGTGAGTTCAGACCTTTGCTTTAAATGATTGTGAAATATGATTTTTATTATGTACATGTGCATTCCCGTAGCTCAAACAGTAGATGGTGGCACATGGGTTGGATTCCCAGGGAATGCATGAACTGCTGAAATGCAATGCATCTTTGTTTGCGCATTTAAACAGGGATTCTGTGTTGACCTGTAATGTCCCTCATATCCCCGTTCAGTCCCACTCCTGTGGTCTCATGGGTTAAACGCAACAGGAGAGATTCCCAGTGGACGAGCGTCCTTCCTGAACTTCGATAAGACTCTGCGGATCACGGATGTGTCGGAGGCGGATGCTGGAGAATATCGCTGCTTCGCCAAGAACCGGCTGGGCTCTGTTCACCACACCATCAGAGTCACGGTTAACGGTGAACAACACACACCACAGACAGCCCTAATTCACATTAACCCATTTAATCCCACCGTAAAGAAGGTTTTCACTTATAAAGCTCTAAAAACCTTACTGACTGATGTTTTAGTGACTTCCTGCAAATATGGAAACAATAAAGGCTCTCAATTAAATATGTAGTGTGTCACATGACCAGAGCAGAATCTTGAGAAGATGATAACTGCATCAAAGCTCTGAAACAAAAGACTAGTAAAGTATGTTAACATAAAGATATGACAAAGATTTTTGGTACACATTATCTTTAGGGTGTCTAGTATTAATATATGCATTTGCATATATTTAGTTTTGTTGAGTGTGGTCATAGAGTGAGTAAACATGTTGATGGTCTCAACAGTGACCGCTGGGATAACAGTGAACTTACAGTTGTTAGTGAAAATTACACTAAAATGTTGCACTAAATTAAAAATTCAAATGTTACAAAAAATATACTCATAATACTCATAGCATTAATGTAAAAATTTGATGTTATATTTTACAAAAATTAACAATTTTGAAATGGTAGAATTTTTTGTTTTTTTATCTCAGTGTTTCTATCAATGTTGCATAAGTTTTTTTTATGCATAATAGTAATAGTGATCAAACAGTTTAAAATAGCAGAGCTCAGATATATAACAATTTTTATGACCGCAGACATATGTTATTTCAGTACACACATTATCCCACCGAACATAAAACACAATTTTT
>CM049854.1:28744001-28774001 GCA_027422415.1 Schizothorax lantsangensis
CTGCACTTTTATATTGAACAGACATGGATATTGGTCTTAATGGCTCCAGTATCCCATCATGCATCGTGTTTAGAGGCTCCAGGCCTTAGCTTGCATGTTTTTCACCTTTCAAACGGCACTTAAGTGCATCTCTGAAGAGCACAACAGGAAGCGTGCTGTATTAAGAGCATTAGAGGTGGATGGAAACGCATGATGAACGCTGCTCGTGTGATTGGAGGAGAATGTGCTGAGGTTTGCTCTCTCTTCAGAGCCCACGAGGATCCTGAGGCCGCCGGAGTACCGGGTGGTCCAGAGGAACCGGGATGTGGTGTTCGAGTGTAAAGCCAAGCACGACCCGTCCCTCGTGCCCACCACGACCTGGCTGAAGGACGACGGAGAGCTGCCTGATGACGAGAGGTTTGAGAATCACACTATGGTGTTTTCACCTCTCAGCTCACTTCAGCCATGCTTAAAGGGACAGTACACCCAAAAATGAACAGTCTGTCATCATTTACTCATCCTCAAGTAGATCCAAACCTGTATGAATGTGTTTGCTCTGCTGAACACAAAGAAAGATATTCTGAAGAATGAGGGAAACAGAGCAGTCTATTGAAGTCAATGGTGCCCCAAAACAGCCTGATTACAAACTTTCTTCAGAATATCTTCCTTTGTGTTCAGAACAAACACATTCATACAGGTTTGGATCTACTTGAGGATGAGTAAATGATGACTGTATGTTCATTTTTGGGTGTACTGTCCCTTTAACCCTTGTATTGGGTTCAGAATCCAGGTGCAGTCGTTATTTTCCGGGTCAAGATTACTGATCAATGCAATCCACCAACAATTACACTATGAGAAAAAAAAGTGTTAAAACACATTAATACTTCACACATTATTATTTAATTTTTTTTTTTTTTTTTTTGATTTGTTTAAATGTATTAAAGTTTTAAACTTTAATACATTTAATATTATAACTCAAGTCATTTTCAAGACACTTTAAACAGAGCAAGTGTGGAAACAGCGAGATTATTTCCAGCAAACTGAAAATGCATGAACTGATAATAAATATGCACGTTTAGTTTCAAGGATAAAGGCATCTGCCAAATGCAGAAATGTATTTACAATCACTTCATTTAGATTTTTTTTCTCTTCTGCAATTAACTTTTTTTCTGCAAAAAAATATTTTTTTTACTTTTTTTTGCATTTGCATTTAACTATGTAATATACAGGTTATAATCATATTATACATTCCATACACTCATTCCACAACATTTCAGAGTGTCGAATTTGCTGGTGTGATATGAGTCAAAATGAGAAAAAGTCATTTCAACATTTCAAGAAAAATATACAAGGCTAACCAGTATTTCTGACAACACACATATCAGGTCCAATTGACCCGGAACATACAGTAATTAGGGCTCTATGAAATCCGCTTTATTTTTTCCCAAATTCATTTGTTTTCGTTTTAATTTTTCTGGACTCCTTTTTAATGGACAAATTAAATTGTATTAATCAAAAAGCATGCCTAATTAATTAAAATCATGAAACTTATACAATTTAACATTAATTTATTAAAAGACTAACAAAAATGACATGTTTAGGGCTCGTATGAAATGTTATTTTTTTCTCACCTTATGTTTTATTGTTACCAAATTCTGTGTTTTAGCATCTAATTATTTGAATGCATACAAACATTTTTTATTTATTCTTACAGTAGCTTATTAAATGCCCCCCCCTCAGAAATTCTGTGTTGTGTATTTAAATTTGACTGGTTATCAGATGAAGCCATAAAACATTGATTTAATTTATATTTTAATTAAACATTTAAATTTTTGGCAAATAAAGGGGATTTACTATTAAAATTAAAATATTTTGTAATTACTTCTTTAAAAATAAAGTGTTATTATTTTTCATCAGTAGTAGTAGTATTACGTACATTCTAGTAAATAATAGTAATATAGCTATTTCTGACACAATGTCTTCAAGTTAAACAGGACTTTTATTTTGACGGGTTGCCGAGTAAAGTTCTGTGTGTATATGATATGACTAGTTTTACTCAAATGAAATGGTAAAATGCTGGTTTTGATCAGTTTTGGAGATATTGTTGATGTATTTATGTCTTCATTGAGACGTCAGACGCTGAAATCACGCGCTCTGTGTATGTAGTAAACAAAACCCTGCTCCATTCACACAGAGACACATGCAGGATTCAGATTTACATCAGATACTAGTCCATATCACCATTTGATTTAAGACCTACTTTTGATTAATTCATACAAACTTTGACAAACTCCGTGACGTTATACTATAAATTCAGTTTTTATGACTGGATTCCGTCCGTGTTTTCTGCATCACAGAAACCAGTGGCCCTAAGTAATACAAGGGTTAAAGCCATCTGGTAGTATTTCCCTGAAATGAGCAACAAAATGTTTCATATTTTTGTCTTTCAAACACTGAGTAACAGTTTAAGCAGGTGTTGTAGAAATGATTGACAGCTGAAGTGCGCAGATTTGAGTGTTTTTAGTCTTTAGAGTCTCTGCTGATGAAGCAGCTCTGAAGCATCAGCGCTAATGTACTGTGAGGAGCCGGTCTGAGGGTTTTGTGTCTGATAACAGGTTTAGAGTGGACTCGGACAGTCTGACCATCACAGACGTCACAGAGAGCGACGCGGGGACGTACACGTGTATCATGAACACCACACTGGACCAGGACTCGGCCAGCGCTCAGCTCACGGTGGTCGGTGAGTGTTTGTGTGCTAATCGAGTGACTAGATCCAGTGTCTCTCTGGATTCATTCAGATACAAGGGATTTTATTGACAGAAAAGCCAACTAACATAATAATAATAATAATATTTATTTATTTAATCATTTAGCAGATGCTTTTGTCCAAAGCGACTTAACAAATGAGGGCAATAGAAGCAATCAAAACCAATAAAAGAGCAACAACATGCAAGTGCTAATATAATAATAAGATTAAGCTAACTAAATAGATAAATAAAAATGTATTTAAATAAATATAAAATTATTTAAATAAGTAAATCTAAATTAATTAAAATACAAATAGAAAAAACAACTTAAAAATAGAGAAAAACATAATAGAAAACAAGGAGATAAATACAAAGTAAAATAAATAATAAAATAATAAATAAAAAAAATCTAAATTTGTTTAAATAAATAAATATTTGTTATAAATGATAAATAAATAACAGTTGATTTAAAGTCAATAAAATATATATATATATATATATATATATATATATATTAAAATATTAACAGAAAATCCAACGAAAAACAATATTAAACTATCTAAATAAATAACAATTGATTGAATAAAATAATAAAAACAATGATTTGAATAACAAGAAGTTGATTGAAATCAATGACTAAAATATAAAAATGTATGAATAAAAATTTAAATAAATAATCAAAAGCAAATAAACATCGACAGAATAGAGCATTTTAGAATTACTTTAGCTAGAAGTGTGTAATTGTCTGTAAATTAACTCACCTCTTCCTCACTCCTCTAACCCCTCCCACTCAGAGGCCCCGCCCACTCCCGCAGTGATCTACGGTAAACACACAGCACATCACATCCCATAATGCCCTGGGCTTGTGTGTGGTGAGGTTCATGGAGCATGCTGTTGTGTGATCACATTGATTTGGCTTTGGAATCGTTCTGTTGATTTCCACACGAAGGCGTCTGTAGAGTTTGCATGACTCATCACGTGAATGCGCTTTAATTTGTGCGTGTGCAGACATGCGGCTGATGATGTCATCACGCTGCATGCGCTTGTCTGATCATGTGATCACGTTGATGAATTGATTCATGTTTGTGTTGACAAAAGCACTTAGCACTGCATGCTGTCATTAAAAAAGCAAAGTGTAAATCCAGGACTCTTTTCTCTGAGATCAACAAACTTGTCAAACCACCATCTCTACAGAAACTTCAGACATTTTTTCTACAGTAAATTTACAGTATCTTTCTCTTCATTTGCTTCCCCAGAATTCTCTACATCCCAGCTAGACTTTTTACTCACTAATACATCTGAGATTGAATGGCTGATTGCTAAATGAAATTCTGTAATTGTGTTGATATTGGATCAACTCAGCTTGATCCAGTACCAACACACAAAAACATTCTGCCTCATCTTTTTTTTACCTATCATCCACACGATAAACAGATCCCTTGCTACTGGACTAAAAATAGCTGTCCTGTATAACACAGTCCTGAGTAACTGTAGACCCATCTCCAACCTCCCATTTATGTCTATTAGAAGTATTAGAAAAGGGACAAATTTGTCTCATTTGGGCAAACCCAATCTGAGAACCATTTGAGTCTGGTTTTCGTCCTCTCCACAGTACAGATACTGCTCTTTTAAGAGTAGTGAATGACCTTTGACTCTGGTGCCCTCATCTTTCTGCTCCTATGATCTGAGTGCAGCTTTTGATACCTTTTTCCATTCAGCATTCTATCTCAACTATCTGCTATTGGCAGATCTCGTTTCTCGTGGTGTACCTCAAGGTTCGGTTCTCGGTCCACTTCTGTTTCTAATCTATATGCTTCCTCCTGGTCAGATCATTCAGCCTCATGGTCTGAACATCCATATTTATGCTGATGATGCACAAATCTATCTTCCTGTACAGCCCAATTCTATTTTTCCTCCCATTTCCATCACTTCCTTCCAATGAGATCTCAAACCGTGGATGCTGAAAACTTCTTAAAACTGAATGCTGACAAAACAGACATTCATTTAGTAGGCCCTAAATCCCTTATCTCCTCCCAAAATGACATCTTCATTCACATAATAATGGAGTAAATTCTTCACCCATTGTGTGGAATCTTTGGGTATTATTTGATTCCAAATTATGCTTTGAACTTCGCATCTGCCAATTTGTTAAATCTTGTTTTTCTACTTTCGCAAAATTGTTCGTATATGACCTTTGCGAAATCACAAAGATGCCGAAACTGTTATCCATGCTTTAACCTTGCATCTGAACTATTGTAGAGTAACTCTTTGTTTTGGTGCCAACCCACTAAAGCCCTTAATTGCTTGCAACTAGTTCAAAACTCTGCTGCTCGTGCCCTTACATTGAAAAAGAAATCAGCTCACATCACTCCCATCCTTCAGCACCGCACTGGCTCCTATTCTTTCTTGTCCTAGTTTTTAAGCCTACCATTTAGGACCTTCATATCTTACAGAATTAGCACACCCTTACATTCCTGCCTGCACTCTTAGATCCAGTTCTGAGAATTAGTTTGAAATATCCAAGATGTTGGTAGGGTGTTCAGTATTTCAGCTCCTAAGCTTTGAAATAAGCTGACTGAAAACCTCTGTGCTGTCTCCTCACTCCAGACTTTAAGACTGAACTAAATTCACTATATGTTTTATTGATTGTTTTTTCATTTCGGTTATTGTCTTGTATGTTATATGATCACCGTCTGACTGCCTGTTCACAGTGTTGTCTTGATTATATAACTATATTATTTGTATTATGTTAAGTGTCCTTGGGTTCTCAAAGGCAATATAGAAATATGATGTATTATTATTTATTAGTGGTATTTAACTCTACAGAGCAGCCGGGAGCGCCGGCGGATCTGGAGTTGACGGATCCGGGAGCGAGAAGCGTTCAGCTCACCTGGACACCTGGAGATGAACACAACAGCCCTATCAAGAGTACGACACACTTTTAAAGATCTTTACATTTCTGTTGGGTGTAAGGATGCTTTCTGAATGGCCTTGTGTTCTTGCTGCGTCAGAGTTCCTGATCCAGTATGAGGACGCTCTCCACCAGAGCGGCGTGTGGCACAATCTGACGGAGGTTCCTGGAACCAAGACCACGGCTCACCTGAAGCTCTCTCCGTACGTCCACTACAGCTTCAGAGTGCTGGCGGTCAATGACGTGGGCTTCAGCCGTCCCAGCATGCCCTCGCGCCAGTACAGGACCAGCCCCGCAGGTACGGCACACGTGTGTTCATGCTTACACTAGCGTTCACACACATCTGCTCGCCTCTAACGTATCTCTAATGCCTACAGCTCCTGACGACAACCCCACTGAGGTCAAAGGTCACGGCACCGAACACAATAATCTGGTCATCACGTGGAAGGTGAGACGCTGATTATTAATAAACATCTCCTATGATGATATAAACGATGTTAACCCATGATGCTCATTAGAGCCCTATGAATCCCTTTTATTTTTCCTAAATTCGGTTTTTGTTTAAATTAATTTTGGTGAAATAAATTCATTTTTTGTTTAATTGAAATTATGATTTAACTTTATTAATAGTGAATTAATAGCACTTTATCAATAGTTTAAAAAATAAATGCGTTAGAGCCCTATGAAATCTGTTTCATTTCATTTCATTTTTTTTCCCTTAAAAAAACTTTAAGAAAAATCCCAAATCCCACATCCCATTGTAATTTTTACATTTTAATAGTTTAATAAAATTTTAATAATCAAAAATATTGTCTAATCAATTGAATTCATAAAACATTATCAATTAAAATACAAAAATAGGGTCTTATTTATTTATTTATTTATTCAGGAATTGTGTTGTCTGTTTTCATTTTTCTGTATTTATGATTTAATACAAATGCATTATTAAAAACAGCGGTAATCAAATGAAGGCATACAACATTAAGAATTTATTTAATCTTTTAAAATGTAATCAAATGTAAATGTAACAATTCCTATTTTGTTATCAAACAAAGTGGCACAACAGAGGTTTACTGTCAAAATTAAAACATGGAGAAAAATTGTGACATTCCTGAATTTTTTTTAAAATTGAAATTATTTTATTCTTATTCTTATTATTAATTTCAGAAGTACATAATTTATTTCTTTGTGTTAAACCAGTTTCTGTGTGTATCTGATGATAGTTTTCTCAAATGAATGGCTCTGTGGAGATGAAGTTCATGTGTGTATAAGCCGTTCTGTTGGATGCATGTAAACATGTTTGTGTTTGTGTTTGTGTGTGTGTGTGTGTTTATGTGTGTTTGTGTTTGTATTTGTGTTTGTGTTGGGCAGCCGCTGACGCCTCTGCAGGTCAATGGTCCCGGCCTGCAGTATAAGGTCATGTGGCGTCAGCAGGACATGGAGAAGGACTGGACGTCGGTCAGTGTGGCTAATGTCTCTAAGTTCGTTGTGTCGGGGACACCCACGTTTGTGCCGTACGAGGTGTTGGTTCAGGCGGTGAACGATTACGGTCCCGGACCCAAACCCAACACTGTGATAGGATACTCCGGAGAGGACTGTGAGTGATGCTTTCAGCGGTTCACACGCCTTTATACGCTTGTCTAGCGGAACGCTGCTAATCCCAGAATGCATCTGTGCAGTTCCGTCGGCGGCTCCTAGTGATGTGCGGGTCCTGGTGCTGAACAGCACGCTGGCCGAGATGCGCTGGAGCCCTGTTTCGGCCGAATCCGTGCGCGGGCGACTGCAGGGATATAAGGTATGGCTCGCCTCTCGTCATGTGACCCGCTGATACTCAAATTCAGATACTCCCGATTAATCACAGATACTCACGATTAATCACAGCTACTCACGATTAATCACGTGTGCTTGTGCTTCTCGCGGATACTCACGATTAATCACAGATACTCACGATTAATCACATGTGCCCATGCTTACTCGCATATACTCATGATTAAACACATATACTCACTATTAATCGCATATTCTCATTATTAATCACAGATGCTCGCGATTAATCGCAGATACTCACAATTAATCACATATACTCTCGATTAATCACGACTGCTCACGATTTATCGCAGATGGCCACGATTAATTGCGGATACTCTACTCACGGATGCCCGCGATTACTCACAGATACTCACAAGCAATCACAGATATTCATGATTAATCACATGTGCTCACGATTAATCACAGATACTCACGATTAGTCACAGGTACTCCCGATTAGCCACAGGTACTCTCGATTAATCCCAGGTGCTCACGGCTACTCACGATTAATCAAAAGTTATTTCTAAACATAATTATGAAAACAAGATAAAGGTAAAATTATTAATGAACCACATTCTGTTTCTCAATTCTCAAATTATTATAAATGTTATTAATTTATCTAATTTAAATGTATTTTAAATTAATTTTTTGTTTGTTTTCAGTTGAATTATATATCTATTATAGATTGAATTAATATTTTAACTAAATAATTTTGAAACTGTATATTTATTATATCTTCTGTTTAAAGTTGTAGTATTTTTTGTCATTTTTAATAGTTTTTGTGTTTTTATGTCTGTTTATTTTTTAAGACATTTTAGTTTATTTATTTATTTTTATTTTTTTACTTTAACTTAAACTAAACAAAAATGTGAAATGTTACCATGACAACTAGCTGACATAAAAGTTTAGTTTTTTTAGTTTCAGTTCAGTTAATGTTTATTTTATTTCAAGTAATGAAATGTTTTTTTGTTTTTTGTTTTTTTAGCTATAAAAACCCTGATCCACTGTTCAAAAATAGTTTTAAAACAATCTATAAATGCATGACTTTTCCAAACTCATTTAATAACCGTGACCAAAATAATCGTGATTGTGATTTTTGCGGTAATTGAGCAGCTGTAATTCACATTCACATTTACAAAATGTATATAGAAATAAAATACATACAACTAAGTCTAATGACACACTCTTTAGGAGACACAAATGGACAAATAAGAACATTAAAATCATCTCAGTATTCATCACGCTCAGACTAATGCATGCTAGGAGGATATGGAGAGTAGGTGGATGGTAGAAAGCCTTTAACGGAGGTTGCACTGTTGTCCGTGTGCAGGTGCATTACCATCGTGAGCGCAGTTTACACCGACACAACTCTCATCATGGCAAACAGAGGACTGAGATCTTCAACCCCAACAAAACCAGCGGGAAACTGCCCGACCTGCTGCCCTACAGCGTCTACAGCCTGCATGTGACGGCCTTCAACGGCCGAGGAGAAGGTCCTGCCAGCATCCCGCAGCGCTTCGAGACGCCCGAGGGCGGTAAGAGCAGCGCCAACATTTCTACAACAGAGGACACGATCAAAACTGTCAGCAGTGACACATACTTTTCCATTAAAAGTTTTCCTGAGGCACTTTGACCTTTATAAAGGCAGCTTTTCTATCCTTTTTAAATGCATGTGTCCCCATTCATTTACATTTTAATTGTTGTTTAATGCATGTAATAAGAATAAGGCATTAAAGGGCTGTTACCAATCAAGTCAAATCAGACAAAATCCATCTTTGCACTCCAGGGACGGCACAGAATCTGCATCTGAAGTGGCATTTACAACAACATAAATAATGTTCGGTAACACTTTATTTTAGGTTGCTAATTAGCATGCATATTAATAGAATATTAGCCATTTATTAGTAGTAATTAAGTCAAGTCACCTTTATTTAATGTGCTAATAAAGCACATATTAATGCCTTATTCTACATCCCTAATCCTACCCAATACCTAAACTTAACAACTACCTTAATAACTATAAATAAGCAGCAAATTAGGAGTTTATTGATGGAAAATTCGTAGTTAATAGTTAATAAATGGTGCCTATTCTAAAGTGTTACCTACTGTTCTAAATACAAAATACAGTATATTAAATATAGAAAATAAAATTATGTGAAATATGAAACTAAAACCATTAGTAGGTTGCAACAATCTCTGTCTTAATGAGTGAGTCATTGATTGATAGATTCATTCATTCAACTGATTCCTTCAAACAGCTGATTCATTCAAGAACGAAGCAAGTGAGTCACTGAATCATTCACTGTTTCATTCAAGAACAAAACACTACTGTGTTTACTGGAGATGCAAAGCTTCTGTTTGGAACAAAATGGTTGAAATTGACAATATTGTGTTTAAAATGTGTGCCATTTATTGTTAGGTTAAACTTAGGCTATTTTTTTATCTATTTATTTATTTATTAATCATATACCACTGGATGAAGTATTTAAAACCGGACTGTTCGACCTAAAGCTGTACAGGTGCTACTATTATTTAACACGGATGCTGTGTGTTTATGTTCCAGTTCCAGGCGCGCCGTCCTTCTTCAAGGTTTCTGCTTTAGATCTGGACTCTCTGACGCTGGAATGGGGTCCACCTCACGAGAGGAACGGCCGTCTGTCCGGATACACCTTCAAATATCAGAGCGGTGAGAAAACCTGTGGTTTACTGCTTTAAGACTAGGGGTGGGAGAAAAAAACGATTCTCCGATGCATCGCGATTCTCTCTTCAATAGGGCTGCAACGATTAGTCGACATTATCGACAACGTCGACAATAAAAAATCGTCGACAAATATTTTTGTTGTCGAGTAGTCGTTTGATCTCATATGACCTAATGTAAGAGCCTGCAATACTGCGGTTTGACCAGTGTGGCGCTGTAGCGCAAGACTCTAGTTCAGCCCTCCTGGATGCAGATCAAGAAGAACACACACAGCACTTCAGAGCAAATGCATCCAAACTTGAGCGGCGTTTGGATGAATATGTAAATATATATTGCGCGCTTTCCTCTCAGTAACGAAATAAACAACAAAAACTGATAGCAGTGTGAAAGCAACAGTTAAAAATGCATCTGATTACAACGATGTGGATGTTTGCATGAGCTCTGCAGTTCAGTAACGTAACATTACTCCAGTAGAGTTCGGTCGCATTATGTTTATTTATATAGTACTTTATGCAATAGATAGCCTTAATTGAAGCAGCTTTACGGTATTAAACATGAAAAACATGAAAGTCAGTGTCGCTTTCAGTTAGAATTACAACTTGATTTTCTGTTATAAAGCAGCTCTCCAGTGTGAGCTAGCTAATGATAAAATATTTTTATTAGTGGGAAAAAATAATAATTTCATTAAAGTGACAGTTTGGTTTGCAGAGATCAAAGTTTGATCTAGCTCAGGGCTGTTTTGATTATCATTTACATTTACATTTATGCATTTAGCAGACGCTTTTATCCAAAGCGACTTACATGGCATTCAAGTTACAATTTTACATTTGATCAGCTCTTGCTTTCCCTGGGAATCGAACCCATGATCTTGGCGTTGCTAGCGCCATGCTCTACCATTTGAGCTACAGGAAAGCGTCATAACCCTATAAGGTATTTTAAGACATTCTGTTGTGAATAAAATAGTTTATCCAAAGCATCTTATCACTTCCCTTTATTTTGTTTCTTATCTATATGACTTACAAAAGGAGATGTTAGGCAGAATAATGTCATTCAGTTACTTTTTCATGTAGCTAATTAAATGGTGAGAGAGTGTCTCTGTCTGTCATCTCATTTTGTGTGCCATCTATTTTTATAATGAATTGGTAACATTACAATAAGGTATCATTTGTTAACATTAGTTAATGTATTAATTAACATGAATGAACAATACATTTATTACATTTAAGTATTAATCTTTGTTAATGTCGGTTAATAAAAATACAGTTGTTCATGTTAGTTCACAATGCATTTATCAATGTAAAAAAACAACTTGTGATTTTAATAATGCATTAGTAAATGCTGAAATTAACATTAAGATTAACAAATTCTATAGAAGTATTGTTCATTATTAATTCATGTTAGGCAAGGCAAGTTTATTTATATAGCGCATTTCATACACAAAAAAAAATCAAAAACACAAAAGTGCTTTACATAAAAGGAAGTGAAATAGACATTAAAAATAATAATCACAACAATAAAAACAAGGAATTAAAAAAAAATAATAATCACAACAATAAAAACAAGGAATTAAAAAAAATAATAATCTCAACAATAAAAACAAGGAAATTATATAAAAATGTATTTAAAATTAATTTAAAACCGTTACGAATAGAAAATGATTATACATAAAATACAGTGCAGTCATGTTAACTAATGAACCTTAATGTAAAGTGTTACCAGTTAATTGTGTAATAATTGTAATTACATAATATGCTTTTCTAAAGCTGAAGTGACCTTTATTTATGTTAGAATATGTATAACTTAATATTCTAACTAATTGCAAAAACTGAATAATCAATCAAAGTCTACTGATTAATCAGTGAAATAATCGACGATTAGTCGATTAATCGTTCTAATAATCGGTAGATTAATCGATTATCAAAATAATCGTTTGTTGCAGCCCTACTCTTCAACGATTCTGAGCTTGGTTATATGGTGCGCTAGAGACGCGGCGGTCTTCATTGCACAGAATTTGCGCTGTGAGACACCCGCCGTGTTTTACTTTAGATATGCTTTCATTTATACCGTTTAGAATGCAGTGTTATTAGATGCACGAAACTCGCGCACTAACAGACTTTCACGTGCGCTTTGTGTTTGTTTGTCCTGAAGCTAGATTGCGGCTGCAGTTAAATGCGCTTGCATTTTCGAATACTCTTATACGAAATTGATGTACACACAATCAGTTATGTTTTCAGAGCTGGACAAAACATCTGATATATGGAAATAGATCTGTGCATGCAGCCTGTTAAAGCTGCCACTGTCTATGATCTCATCAGTAATAATCAATCGGCAATAATGCTGAGCAAAAAAGAAAAAAACATAACTATTGTCTGTAAACTTTCGGATACTTAAAGAAAACTTATTTTAAATAAATCATTGTTTTAAAAAGTAGCCTGCTTATATAATAAAAAAATAAGTAAATTTTGCACAAAATAAATTTGATAGATGAAAATGTAGCCATGTGCAGTAATATTGAATACTGAGAACGTGATGCATCGTGAGTTAATTGAGATAATTGAATTGAATCTTGAAACCAGTGAAGATTCACACCCCTGTTTTTAAGATGGCGCTGACATACAGAGATTCCAACTATAAACAAAAAGCATAGAAACTGCAATTTTGGTTAAAAGACTTATTTGCACAACAGAAGAATTAATCGGGGGGGGGGGGGGGGGGGGGGGGGGGGGGGGGGGGGGGATGTAGATCTAGAATCGTTTTGGAATCGGATCGTGACTCCCAGAATCGGATCGGAGCGGATCGTGAAGTGCCTGAAGATTCCACCCCTATTTAAGACCCGTTCACACCAGGAACCGTAACTACACTGCCCGCCAATAAGAAAGATGCACAATCGAATATCGATCTAATGGGGTTTCCACAAGCTTATGCAGCATCACAACATTTATCTCGATCAAGAGTTTCATTCATTTTTTGAGTTGCATGAATTTTTTATTTCTTGTACTGAAAATAGTAGACATGGTTGTCTAAGGAATGAAAAGTTGCACACTGCATCAGTTTGGATTAAAATAATTGTTAATTCCAGTGATACGGTTCCTCTGTTATATATCGTTAGTGGTGGAGTGAACTTCAGTATTCATATAGAGTTAAAACTTCATAGTTAGTGTTTTTGGTGTGAATGTGCCTTTATGCTTTAAAGTTTTAAAAAATGTGACCCTGGACCACAAAACCAGTCATAAGGGTACATTTTTCAATTGAGATGTATACATCATATGAGAGCTGAATAAATAGCTTTCCATTGATGTATGGTTTGTTATGATAGGACAATATTTGGCTGAGATACAACTATTTGAAAATCTGGAATCTGAGGGTGCAAAAAAATCAAAATATTGAGAAAATCACTTTTAAAGTTGTTCAAATTAAGTTCTTAGCAATGCATATTACTAATCAAAAATTAAGTTTTGATATATTTATGTTAAGAAATTTACAAAATATCTTCATGGAACATGATCTTTACTTAATATCCTAATGATTTTTGGCATAAAAGAAAAATGGATAATTTTGACCCATACAATGTATTGTTGGCTATTGATACAAATATACTCCAGCGACTTAAGACTGCTTTTGTGCTCCAGGCTCACAAATGAAGTTTCCAGAATCTCTGCTATATTTTAAACTATTTTAAATGTGGTACTGTGTCGTATGTGTATATTTGAGTGTTCGTCCAGTTTGAAGCAGAACAAATGGTCTGTAAGCTTAGCTTATGATTGGGTAAAATAACGTTACCCCGCCCCTTTCCGCTCCTGTCCCGCCTCCAGTCGATAGCAAAAATGATTTGGGTCTTCTGGAGGAACTGGATCTGCCATCCAATCAGAGCAGCTTCACGCTGCACAACCTCCCTCACAGCACACGCTACAAGTTTTATATCAGCGCCAGAACACAGAGAGGAGTCGGTCCTGTGCTCACCGAGGAGGCCGTCACCATCCTAGACAGAGGTACGTACACTGGATAGGGTGCACGGCTGTTTCTGTAGTGTTTTATGTGTTTTCTGTTTACTTTTCTACTTCGACTTGTCTTTTGAACGTCTCATGTTTGTGGATCTGTGTAAGACTCATCAGAGTCTCATCATACCTGCTTAGTTTTACGACCGCGTGTTGTCCGTGTTCATAGTGTTTACAGCAGGACTGATGCTCATATGTAGATTCTGGATCTGTGTGAACTCAGACACCCATGCAATCAGTGAAATATATAGCCTGTCAGCTGTGTTTTATAGTGAATCGCGGCACTGTGTTCGTTTACACGTGAGCAGCTCATAATCCAGTGTTTTGTGTGTCGGTTCTCAGTAAATGCAGAAAACTCAATCTCTGCTCGTTCTGCAAGTTTAACATGTATTTGGGAACGCAACGTGCACCAGTAATGCTTTATTTTCACTTTGTCATAGCAGATGATTACAGCATTTCAGTAGATTTGTAATGAGACATGTTTGTAAACCTGTCTCCCTGCTGCTAGTGAAGAAATAGATTTGGTTACTAAGTAAAATAACTAATAATAATAAATAAATAATAAATAATACTTTCTATGAAATTGTATTTTATTTTACAGTGCAATTGTATTACAATTGTCATTAATTTCTGTCTTGGAGATAACAACAACAACAACAATAATAATAATAATAATAATAATAATACATTTTTTAAAATGGAATAAAATAATAGTTATAATTATTACACCATCCTGCATCATATTTGCTGAATGAAATCCCATACTTGTTTCTTACTAATTTTAGGGTGTTGAAATAGTATCTGTTTTGCTCTTTCACGTCACACTTTCTCTCTAAATTTGATGAATTTTGTAGCCTTTTTGCTTTCGACACTCATCTGTGCGGTGAAGAAGTCTTGTATTTTCCCTCAATCAGCAGAAAAACAACACAAACACAAGGTTCCTCTCTGAATCTGAGCCAGATGACAACTGTTTGATTAATTCTCAAAAATGTTCACATATATGACATTATTTGATACCTAATCTTGATTTCAAGGTTAGAATTATGGCCAGTGCACAAGAAAATGCAAACATGAATCCGGTGTTTTATTGCATCCAAACAGAGACAGAATTATACATTTTGTGGGGAAAAAAAATCTTATTTTGTAAAGTTTTAGACATTAAATTGAGTATTTGAACATATTTTCCAACTCCACTCCATTATTTAACTTACTGTATGTTAAATAATAAATTTTCAATACTTCTTTTTGTCAAACTTTTGGCATTTGACTATTTTTGTTGTTTTGATATGTGCATTAAAACTGATGCATATAATTTGAAAGATTTTCATTCTTATTTTGTGAAAATAACTATGCGATGGAACATTTTTATTAATATTTTTAAACTCCACATCATCAAATTAGGCAATATTAGGCTTCTTTTTTTTTTTTTGCAAATCAGAAGATTTTTTTTTTCAAGATGTAGGACTGTGCTGTTAATATATTAAAATTGCTTGGCTTCCCAAAAATTCATATCTCACTAAATCCTTTGAGAAACACTGTACAGTGTGTGTTTTCCTTCATGATCCAGCTCTGATTTTTATTTTTCATTTTTAAGAACGAGAATAAATGCCCTTCTTCTCTCCTACTGTAGTGACATCATCACTAGCCCTGCCTCTACACGCTAATGTCACATATTATTACGCTTCTCACATTGTGTTTGGACCTCTTGTAAACAGTGGCGCTCATGTCAGTGCATCGCTGAAACTCACTGATCTGGAGGTCAGAGGTCACTGTGATGGGCTGATGATGTCTCTCTCTCTCTCTCAGCGCCGCCGGTCGCTCCAGCGTTTGGGAACGTCAGCTCATCCGTGAGCGAGGATGGAGCACTGATCAGTTGGGAATACTGGGGCCCCGAGAAACACCTTTATGTTGAATATATTATAGACAAGAGTAAGAATCCTGCATGGTTGTGTTGTGAGGATGATGATGATGATGAAACGCTGAACATACACATTCCCATGAGTAGAGCTCCTGTAGTAACTAATACACAGTCATCTACCCCGCTGAACAGATCAACCTCCACACTGGTTAGTGCTGGTGGTGACCCGTCTGTTCAGCAGGGTACACTGCAAAAAATAATGTTCTTACTTGGTATTTTTATCTTGTTTTCCAGTACAAATATCTAAACATTCTTATATCAAGAAGCATATTAAGAAGATATCTGTTGTCTGAGAAATTGATCAAAATGAAGTGAGTTTATATTTAAAATAAGAAACTACAGGTGAATAGGGTAAAAATTTAGCTACTAGATATCATCTCACCATACTTCCCCAGTTAATTAATCACAGTATGTTAAGTTCTATGAAACGTTATATTTAAATTTGCACTAATTTTCAAACATTTCCAGAAAATCTGATTATTGGATAAAGCCAGGTGAAAATGTATTGTTTGAATTTGTTGACGTATTAAAGTTAAAGGTTTTTACAAAGGGGATTTTGGACTTCTCTTTCTATCACTCCATAAATCATAAAAACAAATAAATTTTCACCATGTTTTAAGAATAAACTCTTATATAAATCGGTGTAAATGAAATATGAACAAACCCCTCAGTAAAAACCTTCAGAATATAGGTAGGAATAAAACTCTAAGTTTTGGTGTATGTCAGTGCTGCTGAAGTGGAGAAACAACCTCACAATCTTTAAATATATGCATTTTCGCCACGTTTTTAAGAATAAAATGTTGTAAAAATCAGTGTGAATGAATTATAAACAAACCCCTCAGTAAAAACCTTCAGAATATAGAGAGGAATAAAACTCTAAGTTTTGGTGTATGTCAGTGTTGCTGGAGTGGAGAAACAAACTCATTACCTTTAAATATATGCATTTTCGTCATGTTTTTAGGAATAAAATGTTGTATAAATCAGTGTGAATGAATTATAAACAAACCCCTCAGTAAAAACCTTCAGAATATAGAGAGGAATAAAACTCTAAGTTTTGGTGCATGTCAGTGCTGCTGAAGTAGAGAAACAAACTCATTACCTTTAAATATATGCATTTTAACCATGTTTTTAGGCATAAAATGTATAAATCGGTGTGAATGAAATATGACCAAATCCCTCAATAAAAACCTTCAGAATATAGAGAGGAATAAAATAATAAAATAAAATAAACACTTACATGTGCATTTGGACATTTTCCTTCCACTAGTCTGAAAAAATTGACCAGTGCATGAAAAAACAAGGGTTTTGCCTGCAGTGTCTCACCTAAAAACAACAACAACAAAAAAGTGCAGAACGAGTTAGAAAATCCTGTTTTCCCTTTGAATTAAGTTTATTTTTCTGACCTCATTGGCAGATATTTTTTCTTGTTTTAAGTTTAAACGCACTTAATTTTGAAATCATCTTAAAAGCCTTCAAATCTTATCTGATGTCATTGTACATCTATCGTATATACTGGAAAACAAGACAAAACCACTGAGGAAGAACATGAGTTTTTGCAGAGTAGTTCACCAAAGGGTCATAACAGTTTAGTTGTTTTGTAGATTATTGGAGAGCTGTAGTAGGTGGGTAGTCAGAATTAACTCCAGATTGACAGCAGGTGTCTAGATTTAACTTACCCTTATTTGATTGTAAGGACGCTGAAGTGTTGTGCTGGAAACCCTCAGGTGATGAAGACTGGCACAAAGAGAAGGTCAACGGCTCTCAGTTCCACGTTCTTAAGGGTTTGAAGAAAGGTTTGGCCTACAAGGTGCGTGTGGTGGCCCGGGGTCACGACGACCGAGCGGTCCATCACTCTGAGGAGCTGTTGGTTAAGGTCCCAGGTGAGGCTTCATCTCAGCCTCAAGGCCTTGTGGGATATTTGACGGCCGTTGTGTTGAGATGTTGAAGCGCATGACGCACGTCTGTATGTCCTGCACGATTCCGTCTGTGCTCATGATGTGGCTCGGTTGTTATTGTTTCACAGCATGATTGTATCCCATAATCAATACGAACTGCAAATGTGATTTTCTTATTCAGTATTTTTGAGGTGTTTTCCAGTACAAGAATCTCAACATTCTTACATTTACTTGAGATGCAAAATTAAGATATTAAGTATCGTTTTCTGAAAAAAATCATCAAAATTGAGTTTATGCTGAAAGGAGAGCGAAATCATTTGACAAATATTTTGTTCTTCTTTCAGCATAAACTCACTTCATTGTGATACATTTCTCAGAATTTCTGCATTGTGTCTCATGTAAATGTACACTATATTGCCAAAAGTATTGGCACCCCCTTCTAATGAACTACTTTAGTAATTTCTATGAGTACAAATCTTAATGTTAAAGCATATAATGATATTCTAGGAAATTGTGTGCTTCTAATATTATAGCAACAGTTTGGACTCTTTTCTATTCTAACATGACAATGTCTCTGTGTATAAGACAAGGTTCAAAAAGAAAATGATTGATTCAGTCAGTGTGGAAGAACTTGACTGGTCTGCATAAAACCAAGTCCTAATCCCAGTTTAACACCTCTGGTGTGACTGTAAATGCAGACCTTGAGACAAAAACTCATCACCAAACACCAATGACTTGTACATACACTATATAGACAAAAGTATTGGCACCCCCTTCTTTAGAACAGAAAAATGCACTTCCAAATCTGTGGCAACAACGATGGGAACATAATTCATGTATTTAAAAATTGTATTTCATCTCTGTAGCAACAGTTTTGGAAGTGTCTAAAATGACTGAACCCATATGTACAAGTCACTGGTGTTTGGTGAAGAGTTTTTGTCTCAAGGTCTGCATTTACAGTCACACCAGAGGTGTTAAACTGGGATTAGGACTTGGTTTTATGCAGACCAGTCAAGTTCTTCCACACTGACTGAATCAATCATTTTCTTTTTGAACCTTGTCTTATACACAGAGACATTGTCATGTTAGAATAGAAAAGAGTCCAAACTGTTGCTATAATATTAGAAGCACACAATTTCCTAGAATATCATTATATGCTTTAACATTAAGATTTGTACTCATAGAAATTACTAAAGTAGTCAAACCTGTTCATTAGAAGGGGGCGACCCAATACTTTTGGCAATATAGTGTATCTTGATTTAAAAAAGTTCAGATATTTGTACTGGAAAATGAGACAGAACATTATTTCTGCAGTGCCGGTCGAGTTTCCCTCTCCGTGTTTGTGTCTCATGACTGTGACTTGTTGGATCGAGTTGTTTAAAGTTAAAGATCTGCACATTTCTCACGCTCCTCCTCCTCCTCTTCCTCAGCGATGCTGAGTCCGCAGGTGGACATCGCCACTCAGGGCTGGTTCATCGGTCTGATGTCGGCCATCGCTCTGCTCATCCTCATCTTGCTCATCATCTGCTTCATCAAGAGGAACAAGGGCGGCAAATATCCAGGTGAGCATTATTTTATTATCACTGATATACTGTTATAGTCTTTATTCTGTTTCACTTTGATTTTAGTTAAAGTTTTTGTAGTTGTGTTGTAAATGTGATTTTCTTTTTTATTAATTTCATTTTTGTTCACAAAAACAAAAATAAACCACAACTTACAAAACAAGGAACAGATACTGTCAGCACTGCTTATAAATATTTTAAGTATCCTTATGACATATCAATACAATACAGAAATTGAGTAAAATGCAGTTTTTTTAAACAATATTTATAGTTATTTTTTGTTAGTTTTGTAAATTAGGTTGAACTAAACAAACATGGAAAATGTTGCCTTGGCAACTAGCTGAAATAAAATAAGTTTAAGTTTTATAATTTTAATTCAGTTAACGTTTAAATTGTTTTAATTAAAAAAAATTATGGTTTTCGTTTTAGTTTATGAAAATAACCCTAAAAACTGCCCTATTATATTATATAATTCGGGTTAATGATCTTATTGTGAACAATTGTGCATAACTGTTCAAGCGTGCATATGTTTCTCCTTTTTTTTTTTTTTTTAAAGTTTAAACTAGTAATATTTCATCAAAATGAAGGAATGTGACGAAAGAAAACATCTGTCACTACTACTATTTCATCATAACTTTTAATCAAGGTATTGAATTAATTTGACTTTTTTATCCCACTGGCAGATATTTTTTCTTGTTTTAAATATAAACATTTCATTTTGATGCATTTTTTAGAAAGCAAGACTTGATATCTTCTGTCATTTTGTTTCTCAACTAAATGCATCTTGACTTGTTTGTGATGTTTGTACTGGAAAACAAGTCAGAAATCCAGAGGAAGAGCATGTTTAGTCTACATGTTAACTCTATTCCTCATGAGTGAACGATGTGTTGTTTCAATGATAAATGACTCTGATGTTTGTCTCAGTTAAAGAGAAGGAAGATGCTCACGGAGACCCGGAGATCCAGCCCATGAAGGAGGATGATATCACGTTTGGAGAGTACAGGTGAGAGAGCGCTGCCCTGACCCTTGACCTCTGACCCCTCAGGAGACTGACCCCACCGATCCGAGACGAGAACTTCTTCTCGTCACCTTCATCTTCCCCTCCGATGGATCTGATCCGGTCTGCTCTGCTGGGGGTCTGATGCGGATCCTGTGGGACTTGATGATCCAGCAGTGTATTTACTGTATCAGAATATAGTTCTGCATCATCCAGAATAATCCTGTTTATAATGACGTCGGATCTGAACTGAAGCTGCTGGTTTGCCATTTAAAGTCTCTTCCTGCGTTATTCTGCACGCGTGCGGGAGAGAGACGAATGTACGCACTTTACTACAGCAATATTCTTTTATATTCCCTGCTTTATTAAATGATTTCCTTTTTATACGCTTATTTTGGACATTATTGCAGATGTTGATCTGTCCTCAGCATACAGTGTTCATCATAACGCTGGTAAATTATGTGAACAAACCGGCATTTTAGACAAAAGTATTTACATGAAATATTTAGAAATTACAATATAAATAAATGAAATTATTACATTAATTTGTCATACTGATAAAAAAATTAAATAAAAAAATATGTATAGCCTGAATGCACTGTAAGTCGCTTTGGATAAAATGTCTGCTAAATGCATAAATGTAAATGTAATTTCCCCTTGAGATTTTAAATTAATATTTCAATAATTTTCCAAGTTAAAATATTTTCAGATTGTCTTGTAAATTAAAAAGTAATGCATTACTTTACTAGTTACTTGAAAAAAGTAATCTGATTATGTTACTTGTAATGGATTACAACCAACAATGATCATATCTTTACCTTGAATGCCGTGTAAGTCACCGTTTGCCAAATGTAAATGCAAAATATGAGTGTTGATTACAGGCTCGTTTCATTCTTGAATGCTAACGCTATCCGAAACAAGCAGTAAAATAAACGTTCATGAATCAGAGTTGACTTCAGCTGCTCTGAATGAACACAGACTCATCAGATCCACATTACTGGTCTTAGTATGTGATGTTTAGTAGCTCTGAATCACGTCGCCTGCGCAGACTGAGTCAGGAGTCGCTGGCGTTCGTTAAGTGCCGGTCGAAGGTAAGCAGGAATCTGCATGCGAGAGGAGAAAAACACAACCATTCCAGGATCACACTTCACGTGAAGCGCTAACACATCGCCAGACTGAGAACATGCAGTGAGAATGAATCACGGGCCGTTCACACAGAACGCATCTTTCCATTCCAATGCGCTACTTTTCCATTGAAAAAGATTTGCGTTTTTCTCGTTAAAAGAATTTCAACTTTTACATGCAGCGCCACTCATCAATGTCAATTCTAAAACAGTGGACCAATCAGAACACCCCGGAGGCAGGGCAAGCGTTGCACGTTTTGTCAAAGACTATAGAATACCCAAGACATGTCACTGGTATAGTTTTGAACGGGGAAAAATGCAATGCTCGATATGGCCGCTCAATTGCAGGAAGCCCCGCCTTCTGAATGAAAGAGCCAATCGCTAATTGGTAAAGTCAGCGCATCACTGCAGAAGTCCCGGTTGCTATAGAAACAGTAAGCACTCTGAGACGCGCACTGGCTGATCTAGCCTGAGAAATAAGCCTTTTATAAGCTATTTGAGCAAAAGAAACAACATTTATGACACAGTTGTTGTCTGATTTCTTTGGTGATTTCAAATATGAAATTTAATCGTAAGCTTAGTGAACAGTTTTGGAGAATTTGATGTTTCCCCATACAAAGAGATAGGAGCTGCTCTTGGATGCCCAAGTGGTGTTTCAAAGATGGCCGCCGAGTGACAGGACAGGACAGTTTTGTTTACTGTAGAAAGTTGGCATGGCAACTGTTTTGTTTACATTATTGCATCACGTCTCAAGGCCCTCGCATTCTGCGCTTGATGCAAAGACGTGTTTTGAGTGAACGGCCCCCAACAGAGCCATATACTAGAGTAACTGTATCGAAGATTGTATAAAAACTACTCAGATTAAATGTTTTTAGCATTTTTTATTTATTTACTGGGGTTATAGAGTTATGTAACAAAAATATACAGTTATATTTTTTTGACTTTTTAAAAATATCATTATTATTACTTTAAAAATATATCAAAGTAAAAAAATATATATATATTTTTGTCTTTATTCATGCCAAATGTCTTCTGAAATTATTAACAAATTCAGAACAGCAACAAAAATCCATATAAACAAATAATAACCAAAACCAGAGAAAAACATGTAGCTATATGAAGGCATCATACAGTATGAGCCTGTCTGTTCTCTAGTTATCTGTACTAGTTACCTGTACTAACTTACTCGTAACACAGCAGGAGTTTCATGGGAAGTGTGGCTACATCATTCACGATTCATATATGATTTTAAGTTTTTCTCAATCTGTTTGTGTTTTAAGCGCGGCTGATGGGCTTCGTTCGTTAAGCACCAGCAGAAGGAGTGTCTTTGTGGAACGAATCCGAATCTTTGAACGATTGGCTCAGATTCAGCCGGTGCTTCAGGAACCAGGCTTTATGTCATGATGATCATGTTTGAATCATGGCTTGATCGGTGTTGCCAACTTAGCAATTTTGTTGCAAAATTTAGCAACTTTTCAGACTACCATAGCAACTTTATTTTACAAAAGCACATAGCAACAAATGTAGCTATTTTTAAAATTTATTTGGCAACTTTTGATTTTTAACACATCACGTGAATTAAGTTAGCTGCTATTTGCAATTGTTTATTATTTAGTAAAAAATAATTTCATAATTTTGATATTTTTTAATTTATGATACACTTTGTTAGTAGCTTGTACTTGCGCTTGTTGATCAGTTAGTACACTGTAAGAAAAATATCTAGAAAGATGGAAAAGGTACTAGTAATTTTCCAGGACATTATCCGTTATCTGCTGTAACCCGAAAATTAAAAATGCAGGTAAAAAACCTGTGGAAAAATCAATAGAGAATTATTTCATATTAACATAGTAGATTGTGCCCTATTTTTACAGTCTTTTCTTAGAGTGCACCACACTAACTAACTACTAATACACTGCTTAAAACTATAACTGTTCAGAATGTGTAGTTTTACGTGTTTACTAGCTAATAAACAAAAAAAACTGTAATCGTAATCGTTTTCAAACATTTTATGTATTTAAAAACAGTTTACATTTTAATATTATATTATGCATTTATATTATTTTACGAACAAATGTAAATTAACTAGTGCTGTCAAACGATTAATCACGATTAATCGCATCCAAAATAAAAGTTTTTGTTTACATAATATATGAGTGTGTAATGTGTATATTTATTATGTGTATATATATATATATATATATACAAACACATGCATGTATATATGTAAGAAAAATGTTATGTTTATATATTAAATATATTTATATATAATATAAATATATAAATGTATATACGTGTAATATTTTCAAAATATATACTGTATGTGTGTGTATTTATATACACATAATAAATAAACAGAGTACACATATATAATGTAAACAAAAACTTTTATTTTGGATGCGATTAATCGTGATTAATCGTTTGACAGCACTAAAATTAACATACATAAAATGTATTTTTTGCTGAGATTTGATGCAGTGACACAATGTTGCGTCGTGATTACGTAATGATGTCATCGCGCAGTGACGTCACAACGTCATTTAGCAGCTTTTAGCAACAAATCAACCTTTCTTTAGCAACTTCCCCTGAAAAATAGTTGGCAACGCTGGGCTTGATGAATCTGTTTCTCATCTTCACGCTTCAGATGTTGAGATACCGATTGCGCTTCATCCGTCTTTATTTCTCTGATAGTTTCCCATGATGCTTTAAGTTCTGGCAGGTTTTGTCTCTCATGTGTGTGATTGCACTGATCCTGCATGTGTGTGCCATCCATCTTTTGAGTTTGATCATGATTCATCTGCATGTGGTTTTCTCCTAGTGACGAGGACCATAAACCGCTCAAAGGGAGCCGAACGCCGTCCAGCGGAACCGTTAAGCGCGACGGCAGCGACGACAGTCTAGTCGACTACGGAGACTCCGGAGACACGCAGTTCAATGAGGACGGCTCGTTTATTGGACAGTATAGCGGGAAATCGACACATGACAGCTCCGTGCCGCCGTCTCCGGTGAACGCCATGAACTCATTCGTGTGAGATCCGCTGATTCATGAACCACGCTTCAGTTTACTAGAGACTAAACGAGCGCGACTGAAGCGGACTGCTGCGTCTGTATGGATCTCAGAGGGCTGTGTTCACAATAGCACACTATCATACTACTGCAGTATGTACTATTATGCAATCATCTAGATATCAGGCAAAAATATAAACATTTTCAGTTATGATTTGATCACTCAGACGGAATTCATAGTTCCCCCAAGCACTCCCAGGTTATCTGAAATTAGGATGAGTTTGTTTCTACATCAGATTTGCAGAAATGTGTCTCTGCATCAGTGTCAGTGAATGGGTGCCGTCAGAATGAGAGTCTGATAAAAACATCACAATAATCCACACCACTACAGTCCATCAGTTAACATCTGGAGAAGACAAAACCTGAAACAAATCCAGCGTTAAGATGTTTTAACATCCATAATCCATAATAACGCTTCCTCTAGTGAAAAAGTGTTCTGGTCTGAATCAGGAGAGAAATCTGCACAGATGCCAAAACAGCTCTAAACACATATGTGGCTGGATTTTGATGTGAGAGACAACAGCAGATGCACTTTTTTCACTGGTTATTGAGTTATTGTGGATTATGGACTTTTTGTTAAAAATGTCTTGATGGATTGGTTCTGACGGCACCCATTCACTGCAGTAGATCCATTGGTGAGACACTGATGCAGTGATGCATTTCTCTAGTATTTTAGTTATAAACATCTTAATGATGGATTTGTTTCAGCTTTTGTCTTCTCCAGATGTTAACTGATGAACTGGAGTGGTGTGGATTATTGTGATGTTTTTATCAGACTCTCATTCTGACGGCACCCATTCACTGCAGAGCATCCATTGCTGAGACACTGATGCAGTGATGCATTTCTCCAAATCTGATGAAGAAACAAACTCATCCTAATCTCAGATGTGTGAGCACATTTTCATTTCTGCATGAACTATTAGTAGCACACTACGTTCAGTGTTCAGTGTTGATCATGTGATGACGCAGTGTGCTAGTATTATATTACGAACGCAGCTGATGTATTCATGCATGATGATAATATTCTACTCTTCCACTCAGAGGAATGTGTTTCTGAGAGATGGGACGCTCTCACTGTATTTCAGGGCACTGTGTTTAACGGTTAGCTAATAACAGTCACAGACTCTTAAACTCTCCTGTAGACGACGTCAGGTGCTTCCAGAGCATCATCTTGACCTGCATGTGAACCTGTGCTGTTCCCATAGCAACCCAACCCTGTGATGCTGAGAGGAGCCTGATGATGATGATGATGATGATGATGATGCTTCATCTGCATGACTGTAAATGTCAGACATGAGTTCATATGCAAATAGAGGATCGTCATCAGGCCAATCCGAACGCTTTGAAATATTCACATGTAGAAATGAGACTAGAATTCATCACACCGGCTCATATTTCATCCCAAAATCAAAAGAAAAATTTTGAAATTATATTTTACATAAAGAAAATGAACCCTGTTTTTAGAATAATGTTATTTATTAAATTATGACTATGGTAGTTAACTGTTTTATTGAAATTCTCATTAATGGAATTTATACCCATTAATGTGATGCAAAGAAAATAAAAAAATGTTTCTAAAAATATTATTAATTTTCATGTGTAAAATATAAATTCAAATTTTTGGGATCTTCATATAATTCACTCTATTTACACTTTGCCTCGTTCAGTTTTTGTAGATCTGCTCGTCAGAGTGAAGTGTGTGTGTGTGTGTGTGTGTGTGAGAGAAAGATTTTTTGGCTTTTTTCATAACTTGCATCAAGTTTGAATTTGAAATGTTAAATGTTGTTTTGTAAAGATATTTTGTTACTGTAAATAAAGTGAAAGTTTGTGTGGCTTGAGAACTGAAGTGCAGGTGAGAAGTGTGTGTGTGTGTGTGTGTGTGTGTGTGTGTGTGTGTGTGTGTGTGTGTGTGTGTGTGTGTGTGTGTGTGTGTGTGTGTGTGTGTGTGTGTGTGTGTGTGTGTGTGTGTGTGTGTGTGTGTGTGTGTGTGTGTGTGTGTGTGTGTGTGTGTGTGAGTGTGAGAGAGAGTGTGTGTGTGTGTCTCTGTGTGTGTGTCCTGTGTGTGAGTGTGTGTCTCTCTCTGTGTGTGTGTGTGTGTGTGTGTGTGTGTGTGTGTGTCTCTGTGTGTGTGTGTGTGTGTGTGTGTGTGTGTGTGTGTGTGTCTCTGTGTGCGTGTGTGTGTGTGTGTGTGTGTGTGTGTGTGTGTGAGTGTGAGTGTGAGAGAGAGTGTGTGTGTGTGTGTCTCTGTGTGTGTGTCCTGTGTGTGAGTGTGTGTCTCTCTCTGTGTGTGTGTCTCTGTGTGTGTGTGTGTGTCTCTGTGTGTGTGTGTGTGTGTGTGGGTCAGTGTTTTACTCCCAGCAGCAGTATTGATCTCTTCTTTCATTCAGACTCTATTGTACCGCAGCTCTTTATTCTCTCTGAATGTCTTTGTAAAGGGATTTTCTACTTTAATCTCAGAAGTGTTAGATATTTACTAACCTCAAATCTCATTTTATTCAAGTTTCACTGGATGATATTTCAGCCTCTATATATAATATTCATAATAATATTGAATGAATAAATGTATTGCATTATACATCTCTCTTCTGTTTGTGTGGTTTCTGAAGCGCTGATCAACATCTGACTCTATGAGACGCTGTATCCCACAATGCACTGCACTTGTGTGATGAATGAACTGAAGTTTTGATCAGAGTGACATTTTTACACTAATTTTACTTAAAAATGCAGAATAACTTTATTTGATGATGAACTGGACGCCACTCGCTCATTTCAACATCAAACTGATGCCATGATGAAACATGAATTATTACACGCTCTCAGAACATTGTGCCAAGTTTCTTTTAAAGTTATGAACAAACAGACAGTAACATAATCTTTGTTCACAGTTCTTTAATAATAATAATAATACCTTTTTATTTATAGGCGCCTTTCAAGACACTCAAGGACACCGTACAAAACGTAAAACACAAGCATTATAACATTTAACACATTAAACAAGCAAATCATTAAAAGCTATTCTAAACAAATACGTTTTTATCTGAACTTTAAAATGGGAAATTGAGTCCAGCTGGCGAATGTGCAAAGGTAAAGAGTTCCATAACTTCGGCGCCGGAGTAGAAATGGAGAAGATGTGAAAGATAATGAGCTGCCAAATTATGAAGCGCTTTGTATGTAAGAAGTACAATCTTATAATGAGCACGATAACGAACAGGAAGCCAATGCAGCTGAAAAAGAATTGGAGCTATATGGTCAAAAGTACGTGAGTTAATAACTATCCTAGCTGCTGAATTCTGGATTAACTGTAATCGACGAAATTGCTTTTCAGGAATGCCAACTAAAAGAGAATTGCAATAATCAATCCGAGATGTAACCAATGCATGAATAAGCACTTCAGTACTATCTGGAGAAAGTGAAGAACGAAGTCTAGCAATGTTGCGTAAATGAGAAAATGCAGAATGTGAAATATTACTAATATGAGAACCAAACGAATATAACCCCAAGGCTTTTCACCTGGGTAGAAAAATTGACTGGAAAATTATCAATAAATAAGGTAAAGGATTGAGTTTTAGATAAAACCGATCTAGAACCCACAAGAAGAGCTTCTGTTTTGTTAGTATTTTCGCTTATAATATTGGTCATCCAAATATTAACATCCCGCAAACATTTAGTGAGGTCAGGATAAGAAACAATAGGTCTTGTAGAAATATACACTTGTGTGTCGTCAGCGTAAAAATTAAATTAATACCATAAGAGCGAAAAATACGACCAAGAGGTAGAATATAAATGATAAATAAAAGCGGACCCACGACCGACCCTTGTGGAACGCCATGAGTAACTGAAACAGAATCTGATTGTATACAGTCTTAATCTGCACAAACTGTTTTCTGTCACTAAATATGATGAGAAGCAGAGAAGCGCATTATCAGCTATTCATATGCAAGCCAGCCATTCCAATAATACTGAATGACTAATAGTATCAAAGGCAGCACTAATATCTAAAAGAATAAAAATAGACAGAAAACCAGAATCAGCGGCTAGGAGAAGATCATTTATAACCTTAACAAGAGCTGTTTCTGTACTATGTTTGGGTCGAAGACCTGACTGAAAATGCTCATAAATATCATTACTTTGTCTTTAGTCTTTGTGTGTGTGTGAGAGAGAGAGAGAGAAAGTGTGTGTGTGTGTGTATGTGTGTAAGAGAGAGAGAGAGAGAGAGTGCTGTGCACAGTGTGTGTGTGTGTGTGTGTGTGTGTGTGTGTGTGTGTGTGTGTGTGTGTGTGTGTGTGTGTGAGCGAGCGAGTGTGTGTGTGTGTGTGTGTGTGTGTGTGTGTGTGTGTTAGTGTGTGTGTGTGTTTGTGTGTGTGTGTTTGTGTGTGTAAGTGTGAGTGTGAGTGTGAGTGTGAGTGTGTGTGTGTGTGTGTGTGTGTGTGTGTGTGTGTGTGTGTGTGTGTTGTTCTGGGTTATTTTGAGATACTGGGAGAAACGCAAAGGATTCCAGAGAACAGTGAAGCTGAAAGAGAGAAAATCATAAGCGTGCAGCGAGTAACAGTGTGTGCAGAAGCTCAGAGCCGGGTTATTTTAGTCATTGTCATATTTCCAGTGTGGAGAGAGAGCCATCTGTCGTGTGTGTGTGTGTGTGTGTGTGTGTGTGTGTGTGTGTGTGTGTGTGTGTGTGTGTGTGTGTGTGTGTGTGTGTGTGTGTGTGTGTGTGTGTGTGTGTGTGTGTGTGTGTGTGTGTAAGTGTAAGTGTGTATGTGTGTGTGTGAGTGTGTGTGAGTGTGTGTGTGATTGTGAGTGAGTGTATGTGTGTGTGTGTGTGTGTGTGTGTGTGTGTGTGTGTGTGTGGGCGGGTTTATGTGGTTTATGAGGACACAAATTTGTATAATAACATGGGTATGACAGAGGTATTACAATTTGAAGGTGTTTTATGAGGACACTGCCTATGTCCCCGTAATTCAAAAGGCTTAAAAAACATACTAAATGGTGTTTTTTTGAAAATCTATAAATGCACACAGTCTCCTGTGAGGGCTAAGTTTAGGTGTAGGGTTGGTGTAGGGCAATAGCACATACAGATTGTTCAGTATAAAAACCATTACGCCTATGGAGAGTCCCCGTAAACCACAAAAACCAACATGTGTGTGTGTGTGTGTGTGTGTGTGTGTGTGTCTCACAGCGCTGGCACACATTCTGCCGTCTGTTATCTGAACACAAGTGATTTTATCTGGTTTTAGATCATTTTCTGCAGGATTCTCATAGAATCATGAGATGAAGCTGAAGCAGCTGTAAGTGTTCTGATGATGAT
>CM049854.1:28784001-28791501 GCA_027422415.1 Schizothorax lantsangensis
ACTGTGAAAGTTTGACGAGAAAGACTGAAATAGTATTTTCTTGTAAAATATGCTGCAGTATTATTTTATTTATTTACCACTTAGAAAAATAGTGTGGTTTTAGTTTATTTATTTAGTTATTTTAGTATTTATTTAGTTATTTTAGTAGTTATTTAAGCTAAACTAAACAGAAATGAGAAATGGTGTCTTGGCAACGAGCTGAAATATAATAAATCTTATTTTATTTTAAGTAATGTTTTGTTTTATGTTATTATTACTATTTTTATTAATTTATTAATTTATTTCTGTATTTATTTATTGGATGGTTTATTTTTTTTAGTTTTAGTTAACTATAATAACCTTGTGGAATTACCTAATTCATTTTTCAAATACAACAGCCAGTTGTCTCCAGCAGCACTTTCAATATTTCTATTTCTTTGTTAAAAGCAGGTGTGTTTATTAAAATCATACGCAATTTGGGTGTAGCAAGCTGTATATGATCTCATAATACATACATTAGTCGTGCAGTATTGCAGGTTTATGAGGTTGATCTCAAACTGAGGTAATGCTGTGGATGTAAGAAAACACTTTAACCAGAGTCTGGAGACATTAATGATAATTTCACTTATGATAAATATGAATAATGTATAAATATGGTTTGTGTTGATGCTCTGATGATGTTGTGTGGTTTAGTGGAGGCGAATGGTTTAGGACTAGTTTAGGAATGTCCTGATGGGGTTTAATCAGAGTCTGTTCTGTGGGTTAATCAGCTTCCACATGAAGGATCCTTGTGTCTGTGATATCAGTCTCGTTGTGCTTTCCTCAGGGCAGACGTCTCTTCTCTAGAATGTGTGTTTGACCCGGTTTACCCATCAGCCCCGGGCACACGGATCCTCAGCTTCATTAGCAGCGTCAGATCGTTATATCGGTCAGAAAGATGCAAACACATGCACAGTCACAAATACTTTGAGCCTTGAGGTTATGAAGCTTTAGTTGAGTCTCAATGACTAAAATGCTTTTCATTTACAATAAAACTAGCTAAATTGCATGCGGGTCAAAGACGAAAAATGGTTTTCAAGCATCAAAACAATAAGTGTAATACAGCTTTGAATTGTTGTTTTTCAATACATTAGAAAGATTAGTTCAAACATGAACTGAACAGACAGGACTTTAAAACACATGACAATCAGGGAAAAACGAGACACACCTGGAATCAAATTAACACAATCAGACTGGGGAGAAACTGGGTCACAGGGAACACATTGGGGGGACGGACACCCGGGAGGGGGGCGGCAGACAGAGACCAGGGAGGCGACGAAGCAGGGAGGAGCCAGGGAAGAGACAGTAGGGACCCAGAGCAGGAGGCGCACAGCAGGACCCAGGCCACAGCCATGATGATGGCCCACGGTGGAGCCGACGGAGGGAGGAGCCATGGAGGAGAGATGGCCGCCGACTCCAGGGGGCCGACCAACGGCGGCGGAGCAGGTGGTGGAGGAGCCCGAGGTGGAGACGGAGAGCCAACGAGCCAGGAGGATGCCGAGGATCCGGGGGGCCACGGTGGAGCCGATGGCTCTGGCGACCGAGGTGAAGGCGGAAGTCCGGAGATCCGCAGCGGAGCCGGAGCGACTGAGGACCCAGGTGGAGCTGACGGGAGGAAGGAGCCCAACGGAGCTGGTGGGACGGAGCGACGAGGCGCAGCCAGAGGAGAGGAGTCCAGAGGCGATGGCAGGTCAACGCCAGACCAAGGCGGAGCCGGAGGGACGAGGGAGCCCGGTGGAGCTGATAGATAGACAGGTGACGGTGGAGGCGAGGGAGCTAGGAGCTGAGGTGGAGCCACTGGGTCTACGGGCCGAGGCGGAGTCCGGCCTCGGAGGCGGGAGGCGGAGGTGAGGGATACTCCAGCCCCAGCGACGCTGGAGGATGGCAGTCCCGCGGGGCTCGCACCGTACAGATGGGGGGCTGAGGGCGAGCGGAGGGGCTGCCAGACGACAGCGGTGGAGGAGGCAGGAGCGGGTGGGAGGGCGGGCATTTATGAGGAGCGGGCACTGGAGGATCTGAAACCCCCTCAGGGCTGGACAAGGGAACCAAGGACGAAGGAGGGCTGGACGGGACCAGTGGGAACGATGGAGAAAGGAGAGGGGGCAGTTCGGTCTCCAGCTCAGTCTCCCAGTCAATCAAATCCAGCAGCCCCAGATGTATAATCAGCTCACCCTCAGCCACGGTGCAGGGGGCGGAGCTCCCACCGTCCACGGCTGACTCCCTCGTGGTGGGCACTGTCGCCGGCTCTCGCACCAGATCTGACGGGTTGGGCTAAACTTCCGGGGCGATCATCCGCTCAACTTAGCGCTGGCTCGCAGATCGCGGCGGGAAATGGCTCTCCGTCATCGGTGGGCTCGGGCTGGTGCTCCGCACCGTGGGGAGATGGTGGGCTGGGCTCTGGGTCTGGAGTGGATCTGGCGAGATCATCCTCTTGGGAGACTGTGAGGGGCGATCCGTTTCTCGCCAGAGTCCACTCCACGAAGGCGGCGAATTCCGCTTGAGGACCATCTTCGGACGACAGCGCTCTGCACGCGGTGTTGAGGCTTGCGTCATAGAATGAGCAGAGTTATTGTTTGAAACCTTAAAAGTAGACACTTTACTTACATTTAATGTCCTTTCTACTGTATGTATATAAAATTATTTTGATGCGGACATTTAAATGTCTTTGACTCATGTACAAAACACCATAGTATTGTAGAAGATGCAACGATTCAGTTTACAGCACCGTCATGAGCTTAATAAACGCAAAGCAAAACAATGATAGGATTTGTGCAGAAATGGCTCATCACACTCTTCCTCTGACTAAAGTGATCCGAACACATCTGATGTGATTATGACTTCCCAAATCATAAATACGAGCTTGAATGTTAGAGGTCTGCAGCGTGTGATCATCTCTGTAGACTCAGATGATGACGTGTGACTCTTGAGTCTCTGAGTCTGGAAGGTTTCAGCAGATTCTCTGTGTTTCTACACGTTTGAAGAGGTCCAGTGCTGCTCTCCTCATTCAGGATCATCAGCTGTTTATACAAGCTTATGCTTTTCCTTTAACAACTGTCTTTCTGCATCGCATTAAGATTTCATATGTAAGAAAATGTTTTAATATGGGCAAAGCAGCTCTGCAGCGTATGTGGGCTTGCTTTCTCTTCATTTGCTCAGAAGCACTAACACAGCATTAGTGTTCTTAGGAAACATTTTGGTTAAGCAAACTTTTATTATCTTCATCATCATCAGTGATGATAATAAGAGCGGTATCCTCTAGCGCTCATCAGATATCAGCTCAGTGAGATGACAGATGAGTTATGATGAGTTATTGAGTATAAGAGTCCTCTCAAAGCTACAGCGTGTCATTCCTGCAGTCTCAGTGATGAACTGGACACTAATCAGTGTGTTAGCGTGTGAACCCTGCACAGGTGACGTCCTCTCGGCTCTGAGACTGCGCTTCCCAGCATGCATCTGTGCAATCAGTGTCCGGCGGCGGGAGGGGGGGAATGAATCACACAACAAAGGCGCTGCAGTTTGATTGACAGCTCTGACATTTAATGAGCAGCGGGAGACGGACACACACACACACACACACACACTCACACACACACTCAACAGGACACAGACTCATAACGCAGCGACACTTAAACAGAGTTTAATCTTTGTGTGTGTGAGTGTTTCATGTTCAGCACACATTTACACACACAGAGCTCTTGCAGGTTAGTCAGCAATTTCAGCGGCCGGATCGATTCTCACTAATGGAATGGAAGGATTACACACACACACACCGCTGTGGTTTAATTGAATTGTGTGTGTGTGTGTGTGTGACTACACAAATAACAACACTGATTAGATCAAACTGTGCTTGTGAATGTTTATGCAGTATGTGTGTGTGTGTGCATGTGTGTGTGTGTGTGTGTGTGTGTGTGTGTGAGAGAGTGTGTGTGTGTGTGTGTGTGTGTGTAAGAGCTGTAGGTTTATCTCAGAACGGCCTGATCTCACCGTCACAGTGCTACAGCTTTCTACATGGTTGCTAGGGTATTGTGTGTGGTTGCTAGGATGGTATTCTGGTCTGTAGATGTGCCTTTACAACCTGCTGCTCTCAGATCAGGAAGTGATAAGATTAGAGGTCAAAGGTCGGGGAGATAATGTCACCCGAGGTCAAAGGTCAGGTCACTGTGTGTGTGTTCAGCTTTAGTTTGTGGACACAAGTGACTCTTAATATCCAGTAATATGATCAATTTGACCGAAATGAGAGTTTATTCTGAACTTAATTTGAGGGCTCATGGGATTGATTTGATAAATCAATAGATTTTCTATTTTCTCGTGCTTCAACCTGTTTTATATTAGTATCAATGATGTAGTTTTTGTTAATTAGATTATTATTATTTTTTTAATTTTAGTAAAATTTTACTAGTCATTTTTATATTTTTTAAAATGTCTATATAGTTTATTATTATTATTATTATTATTTTATTTATGAATTTTAGTTCATTTAGCTGTGGTAATTTTAGTATCAATGTAGTTTTTGTTAATATTTTTAATTATATATATATTTTTTAATTTTAGTAAAATTTTACTTGTCATTTTTATATTTTTTAAAATGTCTATATAGTTTTATTTATTTTTTATTAAATATTTAAAAATATTTTTTTTTTATGAATTTCAGTTAATTTAGTTGTGGTAATTTTAGTATCAATGTAGTTTTTGTTAATATTTTTAATTATATATATACAGTATATGTTTTTTTTAATTTTAGTAAAATTTTACTTGTCATTTTTATATTTTTTAAAATGTCTATATAGTTTTTTTTATTTTTTATTAAAAAAAAATATTTTTTATTTTTATTTATGAATTTTAGTTCATTTAGTTGTGGTAATTTTAGTATCAATGTAGTTTTTGTTAATATTTTTAATTATATATATATATATATTTTTTTTTTTATTAAAAACATTTTTTAATTTTTTTTAAATGTCTAAATGTTTTTTATTTTTAATTAAATTTTTAATTAATTTATTAAATTTAGTTCATTTAGTTGTGGTAATTTTAGTATCAATGTAGTTTTTGTTAATATTTTTAATTTTATATATATATATATATATATATATATATTTCATTTTTTTGTGGTAGTTTTAGTACTTCAAATTAATCTGAACAAACATGAGAAATGTTGTCTTATCAGCTTAAATGGAAGTTTTCTTGTATATTATGTGAGTTGAGATGTGAGTGTGCTTGAGCGGCTCCTGCAGGATCTGAGTGAGGTTTCTGCTGGATGCTGACACACATCAGAGCAACGGTGGGAGGGTTTCTGTGTAAATGGGTTAATTTCTCTGCGATACTGAAGGGCAGAGCGGCTCATCTGGGTATTTTTAGCGTCTGAAATGCGACGGAGTCCTGAAGGGAGACGAGAGACTCATTTAGCAGTCGATTACAGGATCCGCTGAATCTGAGAGAGATACAGACTGCTGTGAACCAGTAATCAAGAGTATCGTGTAGATCAGACTAATGTTTCTCTTCAGCTCAACTCATTTGCATGTTCACTAATGGTCACACTGACACACAGGTAAACAGATAAAATATCATGTTTTTTAGTAAAAGTTTATATATATTACAGGTTGACCGATATATATCACAAAGCCCGATATATCGGCCGATATCGGCTATTTTTTGCTGCGCTATATCAAGTTTTCCAGCATGTCACATTCACTTTATATGCACTATATGTAAAATTATGGCTAGTGTTTTTATTTGTGAATATATGATCCCAGTTCACACAAACTTACCAGATTACTGAGTGCACTGTTGGTTACTGTGTTATGTTTTGTTCATATTTTTTAAACAATTTCTTTATTTTTGAAAATGCCAGAATTGGAAGAGAATCAAGAAGTCATGGAAACTGGTTTCTACCATTAAACAAATAATAAAAAATAAATAATAATAAAAGAGTAAATATGTATTTTTATCTCACTATTCAGACTTTTTGTCTCTCAATTCTGCTGATTCCAAATTGTGACATAAAAACTTGTAATTACCTTATTTTTATTTTTAATTTTTTATCCCATGGCAGAAACAAGCTTCAATAAACTATAAATCTATTTTTTTTATCAAGTTCTTTTTTTTTTTCTAATTGGTAAAATTGCAGATAATTGATTTCAATTTAATTTTAGTAAATATTATGTAAAATAAATAGAAATCTAAGTCTGATGTAATATATATCGGCTTTATATCAGCCATTGTACACCCTGCTCTATAAGATATCGGCATCAGTTATCAAATAAATAAAAATAAATATATATATATATATATATATATATATATATATATATATATATATATATTAGTGCTGTCAATCGATTAAAAAAATTAATCGCGTTAATCACAGTCATGGACTGTGATTAATCATGATTAATCACAAATTTAAAATACTAGGATTTACCTGTAAATGTGTTGAAATAAAGAAATGCATGACAAACTAGTTTAAGGAAACAGAACCTTTCACACCTCCGCCAGGTATGAGACATAATCCTTATTATTCTTTTGTTTTTATTCAGCCATTATCAGTCTTTATACTGGCAATAAAACGTTTACCAAGCCACATCGCTTCAATCCCAGGATACATTTACTCAACTATTATCAAAAGTATTTCTAAATAAATACAACAAAATATTTTCTTGCGACCTTACATGAAGTATTATGACAAAATGCATTATGAAGAAGAACTGGACCTGTTCTGGTGCATTAGAGCTAATATTAACATCATAAGACAATTTATGAGATTAATAGTACACTTTTACTCAGAACTCACTTCAAACCACCATCGAGTGTTTGTAATAACTTCCTTTTGAGATCACATGTGGAATTTGGTTGTTTACTGTTGTTATAATATGCTTTTTATAGCCTTTTATATCGCTGCAAAAATGAGCATTTCAGATGTAAGTTACATATTCATCTGAAGAAAATCACATAGAAACCATATCCTATCGTAATCGTGTGTTTATTATCTTATATAATCTATAGTGGCTGTTGTCATGTTTATTTCTGCTGTGTTGTATGCTGTGGCTGAAACTCACGTTGTTTGTGATTATAACCGTATCTCCGTTCTGAAGTTGTCAGGTAACGTTATACATTCCAAGTATGATACACATTAGTAAAAGGATCTATTTTAATTTTTATTTGTCTATATACACTTTGGGGCGGCTGCGGTAGATTATATAAATAGCCCGAAAAACCGTAACCCTCGGCTCTGTAATTCTTCCTGCGACGGTATTTTCAAAATAGCCCACGAACACTTGAGCCACAACCGCTACCCTGACAACACTGTTCACTGTATCCTCATCACACACTGATAGATAACCTTCCGCGCTGCGATGACAGGAAGAAGTTGGGGTCAGGTCAAACCTTATCAAACGATTAATTTTCGTAAAAAAATATTAACGCGTTAAATTTTTAAATTAATCACATGCGTTAACGCGTTAAAGTTGACACCACTAATATATATAT
>CM049854.1:28794001-28796501 GCA_027422415.1 Schizothorax lantsangensis
GTTCGCTACCCTTTGCAAAAATGCTCCTCAGTCTCGACCTTAACATTTGTCTCACATGTCAGTTAGCTATTACTCGGACATGAAGTCGATTTGAGAACTGTTCGACCTACAAGTAAAGCATACCGTTTAATGTACAGTAATATTAGTATCACTCAGCTCAAGTGTCAGCCTGTAACAGCCTGTTTCAAGACGGAGAAACACCTCTCGTTTAGCCCGTCAGCTGCTGAAATGAAGATTTACAGAGGTTTATTTGCCCTGACTAAGTTCATGTAACATCTTAACAACAATCCTTGTTGATTGTAGATCGTAGTTGTCACTCAAACGTCTTTTAATTATATAAAGGTGTTTATCCTTGAATGGTGCACTGCAAAAAAATGCTTTCCTACTTAGAGATTGTGTCTTGTTTCTAGTCCAAATATATCTAAAAGTTTCTCAAATAAAGAAGCATTTTCTAGACAAGAAAAAATGATTGTCTTGTTTTCAGAAAAAAAAGTCACAATTAAGTGAGTTTTTCCTTAAAACAAGCAAAATAATCTTATTTCAAACTGAAAACAAGATTATTTTGACTTATATTTTTCTGGAAAATAATAATATTTGATTTAAAGATTAGATATTTGGACTGGAAACAAGACAAAAAATGTAAGAAAAGCATTTTTTGCAGTGTGTAATATAAAGCAGTTTGACTTGCCATAGTGTGTGAAATGTGTTATGTGAATTAACTTGCCTTGGGGGGAGGGGGAGTTAGTTTGTCACCTTTTTCACTCCTGACGAGTTTGCACCCCTGTTATTATTATGGTTGAATTGGATCATCGAAGGTCAGTAGCATAGACATTGGTTCATAAAATGGGATTAAATACATAAATGATATTTGTCTTATTTAACATATTTAATTATTGCAGGTTTGTATAATATTCTGAGTTTGCATTTGACTATTTTTATTGATTGTGATGAACGCTGAATGTGTTTTTGTGCAGGTGAGATGAGTAAATACATGTTGATATTTAGTCTAGAACTACAGTAAGATCATGTTCACACACAACGCTCTGATTTCTGTCACCATGGCAACACCAGAGCTGTCACTCAATACATCACCATGGCAACACCAGAGCTGTCACTCAATACATCACCATGGCAACACCAGAGCTGTCACTCAATACATCACCATGGCAACACCAGAGCTGTCACTCAATACATCACCATGGCAACACCAGAGCTGTCACTCAATACATCAGAAACAAAGCAACTGTTACTTATTTGAAAAAGTAACTCAGATATTTCCTTCTAAATTAAAAAGTAATGCATTACTTTACTAGTTACTTAAAAAAGTAATCTGATTTCGTAACTCACGTTACTTGTAATGCGTTACCCCCAACACTGGTGTGTGTGTGTGTGCGCTTTATATGTTAGTGTGTGTGTGTGTTGGAGGCGACTGAAGAGCACATTGATGTGTGATCATTAGTATTCTGGCGGCTGAAGCAGCAGGTCTCTGTTTCATTCTGGATCTGCTCAGGTTTTCCAGAATCACTCTTACAGCTAAAAGCAGGACAAGAGCGTGACCTCAGACTCCTGCCAACACACACACACACACACACACACACACACACACACACACACACACACACACACACACACACACACACACACACACACACACACACACACACACACACACAGCAGGATCACAGCATTTGTATGGGTGAGTTGTCATTAGAGTAATGGATCTGTGCTGATTTAGTGTCATTAACAGACATTCATTCTTCTGCTTCATACGAGCTTCATTAATCATGAAGAAATGACGCGTGATCCAGAATCATCCACACCAATACATGAGCTGAGGCACATTTCATTATTTAATATGTGTGATTATTTTGATGCATTGTCAGGTCTCAGGTCGAGTAACACAGCGCTTCAGATCGTTAACGACGGCTCACTAACGGAGCGTCTGACAGCAGATGAGTCTGCATCAGTGTGCATGATATGAGCATAAACACCTCTCTCTGACCCAGCTTCCTTCCTCTGTTAGATGACCATCAATACTGATCATTAGTCTTAATGATCCACAGAGACTGATGAGACTCAGCACGCATTACAATCAGCTGATGTTCAGGAGCCATTCCTACACAGCTGTGTGTGAGAGAGAGTGTGTGTGTGTGTGTGTGTGTGTGTGTGTGTGTGTGTGAGAGTGTGAGAGTGTGTGTGAGAGTGTGTGAGTGTGTGTGAGAGTGTGTGAGTGTGAGTGAGTGAGTGTGAGTGTGTGTGAGAGTGTGAGTGTGTGTTAGAGTGTGAGTGTGAGTGAGAGTGTGTGTGAGTGTGTGAGAGTGTGTGAGAGTGTGAGTGAGTGTGTGAGAGTGAGTGAGTGAGTGTGTGTGTGAGAGTGTGAGTGTGAGTGTGTGTGAGTGTGTGAGAGTGTGTGAGTGTGTGAGAGTGTGAGTGAGTGTGTGAAAGTGAGTGTGAGTGTGTGAGAGTGAGAGTGAGTGAGTGTGAGTGTGAGTGTGAGTGT
>CM049854.1:28804001-28816501 GCA_027422415.1 Schizothorax lantsangensis
AGACAATAGAAGTAATTATGAAATTGCATATAAAGATGCACTGCTTAAGTGGGTCAAAACTTTAAATACAATTATTTTTTAATCAAAAACACTCTAAACTTCAACAGTTTGCATTTAATATAAATTTAAACTAATTAATTTTCATTTATTTAGCAATAACATGCAATTAAGTGTCCGAAAAACACTACATTCAATCCACACTTAAGTATGTTAATTAAAAGCATATTATTTCTGTAATAAGCATGCTTTTATCAAAAGTCTGCTTTTTTCACAAGGATGAATCTGTTAATAATTTCTGAGTCTGCAGCTCTGTGTTCGTCCTTCAGGAGGTCATGTGACCCTCAGACGGCCAATTACATTACAGAACACGTTCAGTGCCGCAGCATCAAAGATATGAACACAAAGTAAATGGATATTAAGTATGAAGTATATGATGTGCTGTTATGTACAGACTCAGCGGTGCAGTAATGTCCGCTCGTGACCCCGTGACCCCTGTGTGTACAGTAGCGTCTGTTAGCGTCCGTCACAATCACGTCTGTCTGAGAGCATCATCAATGCATCTGTTGTGTGACGGTGGAGATGTCATTGTCTGGACTCGAGCGGTGTGTGTGTGTGTGTGTGTGTGTGTACGTCATATATTCACTAGTATCCCTCAGCTCAGCATTTCTCATTGAAGCGCTGGTTCCTGGAGGACCGCGTCTCTGCCGTTCAATGCTGTTATTATTCCAGCTGAAATTGGTTGGTTGTTCAGCTGAGTTTGAACACAAAGCACTTTAACACGCTGAGTCAACACGCTAACAACACACTCAAGCACTGAAGGTCAGACCACAAACATCAACTACGGGATTAATGAGGTTTACACTAAAACAAATTAATACTTTTATTCATCATGTACACATTAATTGCTCAAAAGTGACAGTAAAGACATTTATAATGTTACAAAAGATTTATATTTAAAAAAGGTGTTGTTTTGAATCAGAATCAGAATGGCTTTATTGCCAGGTATGTTTACACATACGAGGAATTTGTTTTAGTGACAGAAGCTCCACAGTGCAACAGAATGACAGCGACAAGACACAGATAATAAAAAGAATAATATACAAATAGACAATGTACAAAATAGCAAAAAACACAATATATAATATAGACAATTATGTATGTACAGGTATGATATGTGCAAATTTGAAATGTAAATAAGTATGTGTGATGAATAAATTATGTATAATAGTGTTGTGTGTTCCACGTTGATTGTTAAGTGTTCATGAGATGGATTGCCTGAGGGAAGAAACGGTTCCTGTGTCTGGTCATTCTGGTGCTCAGAGCTCTGTAGCGTCGACCAGATGGTAACAGTTCAAAGAGGGAGTGTGCTGGATGTGAGGGGTCCAGAGTGATTTTGCCAGCCCTTTTGCTCACTCTGGATAAGTACAGTTCTTGGAGAGTGGGGAGGGTTGTACCAATGATTCGCTCAGCAGTCCGGACTACCCTCCGTAGTCTTCTGAGGTCAGATTTGGTAGCTGAGCTGAACCAGACAGTTATTGAAGTGCTGAGGACAGATTCAATGATGGCAGAGTAGAACTGTTTCAGCAGCTCCTGTGGCAGGTTAAACTTCCTCAGCTGACGAAGGAAGTACAGCCTCTGCTGGGCCTTTTTAACAAAGGAGTCTATGTGATTGTCCCACTTCAGGTCCTGAGAGATTGTGGTGCCCAGGAATCTGAATGACTCCACTGCAGTCACAGTGCTGTTCATGATGGTGAGTGGGGGGAAAGCTGGGGGGTTCCTCCTGAAGTCCACGATCATCTCCACTATTTTGAGTGTGTTAAGCTCCAGGTTGTTAAGACTGCACCAAATAGCCAGCTGTTTAACCTCCTGTCTGTAAGCAGACTTGTTACCGTCCTAGATGAGGCCGATGAGAGTGGTGTTGTCTGCAAACTTCAGGAGCTTGACAGAGGGGTCTTTAGAGATGCAGTCATTGGTGTAGAGGGAGAAGAGCAGTGGGCAGAGAAGGGCCCTGAGCCCTGAGGGGCGCCAGTGCTGATCGTATGGGTGCTGGATGTGTATTTTCCCAGCCTCACTAGCTGCTGCCTGTCTGTCAGGAAGCTGTTGATCCACTGACAGACGGAGGTGGGCACGGAGAGCTGAGTTAGTTTGGGCTGGATGAGTGATGGGATGATGGTGTTAAAAGCAGAGCTGAAGTCTAAAAACAGGATCCTCACATACGTCCCTGGTCTGTCCAGATGCTGCAGAACATAGTGCAGTCCCATGTTGACTGCATTATCCACAGACCTGTTTGCTCTGTAGGCAAACTGCAGGGGGTCCAGTAAGGGTCCAGTGATGTCCTTCAGATAAGCCAAAACCAGTCTTTCAAATGATTTCATGGCCACAGACGTTAGAGCCACAGGTCTGTAGGCATTAAGTCCAGTAATTTTGGGTTTCTTTGGGACGGGGATGATGGTGGAGCGTTAGAAGCATGAGGGGACTTCGCACAGTTCCAGTGATCTGTTGAAGATCTGTGTGAAGATGGGGGCCAGCTGGTCAGCGCAAGTTTTCAGGCAGGCTGGTGTCACACCGTCTGGGCCTGGTTCCTTCTCTTGTTCTTTCTGAAGATCTGGCGCACATCATCTTCACTAATCTGCAGTGCAGGAGGGGGGTTGCAGGAGGTGTGAATGGTGTTTTTTCAAACCTGCAGTAGAACTCATTCAGATCGTCTGCCAGTTGTTGATTCTGCACAGTGCTGGGGGATGGTGTCTTGTAATTGATGATGTCTTTCAGACCTTTCCACACTGAAGCCGTTTCACTAGAAGAGAACTGAATCCGTAGCTTTTCGGAATAATTCCTCTTTGCCACCCTGTTCTCCTTTTCCAGTGTGTATTTGGCCTGTTTGTACAAGACTCTGTCCCCATTCCTGCGAGCATCTTCTTTGGCCTGACGGAGCTGGCTGAGTTTTGGAGTGAACCATGGTTTGTCGTTGTTGTACGTTAAATGAGTCCTGGTGGGGATGCACATATCCTCACAGAAACTGATATAAGATGTTACAGTCTCTGTGAACTCGTCCAGATCGGTGGCAGCAGCTTCAAAAACAGTCCAATCAGTGAGAGAGAAGCAGGCTTGTAAATCCCACTCTGCTTCATTAGTCCATCTTTTTACAGTCCTTAATACAGGTTTAGCTGATTTCAGTTTCTGCCTGTAGGTTGGTATAAGATGAACCAAACAGTGATCAGAGAGTCCTAAAGCTAACCGAGGGACATAGTGATATGCATCCTTTATTGTTGTGTAACAGTGATCCAGTATATTACTGTCTCTGGTGGGACATGTAACATGCTGTCTGTATTTTGGCAGTTCCCGGGAGAGATTTGCTTCATTATAGTCCCCTAGAATGATTAAAACAGAGTCTGGGTGTTGTTGCTCACTCTCTGTGATCAGATCAGCGAGTTTCTGTAAAGCTGAGCACACGTGCGCTTGCGGAGGAATGTAAACACTCACCAGAATGAACAAGCAAAACTCCCGCGATGAGTAGAAAGGTTTGCAGTTAATGAAGAGTGTTTCAAGATCGGGACAGCACATCTTCTTTAACACAGTTACATCCGTACACCACCTTTCGTTGATGTAAAAGCACGTCTCGCCGCCGTGTGATTTCCTCGTTGATTCTGTGTCGCGGTCCGCTCTAAACAGCTGAAAGCCCGGCTGACTTAACGCGCTGTCCGGGATGGCGTCGTTCAGCCAGGTTTCCGTGAAACACAGAGCAGCTGAGTTTTAAAAATCCTTGTTTATCCGGGAGAGCAGAAGGAGTTCGTTCGTTTTGTTGGGTAGAGAGCGGAGATTTACCAGATGGATGCTAGGCAGTGCTGTACAGAATCCGCGCTGTCTGAGCTTCACGAGTGCGCCGGCTTGCTTCCCCCGTCTGCGCGTCCTGAAGCATCTGAACAGCGCCGCAGCTCCGCCAACTACAACGTTCAGCAAAACATCGGAATAATTGAAATCCGGTAAAAGATTTTGTGGTGTGTTCTGCCGAACGTTCAGCAGTTCATCGCTGGTAAAACTGATCGTGTTTGAGAAACAAAACACAGGAAAAACTAACAAAAACAGTACAAGCACTGGAGAGCTAAGCACTGTGGCAGCCATGCTCGGCGCCATCTTCTTAGTAATTTTTGAACTTTCTATTCATCTGTGAATCCTGAAAAATAAAAATGCATCACAGTTTCCACAAAAATATTGTGCAGCACAACTGTTTTCAATATTGATAATAATCAGAAATGTTTCTTGAGCAGCAAATCAGCATATTATTATGATTTCTGAAGATCATGTGACACTGAAGACTGGAGTAATGATGCTGAAAATACAGCTTTGATCACAGAAATAAATTACAGTTTAACACATATTCACAGAGAAAACAGCTGTTTTACACTCTAATAATATTTCACTATTTTTACTGTTTTTACTGTATAATGCAGCCTTGGTGAGCAGAAGAGACTCTTTCAAAAACATTAAAAATCTTACTTTATCTTGAATTTGAACTGTGTGTGTTTGTGTGTGTGTGTGAGTGTGCGTCTGTAGCGTGAGTGTGTGTGTGTGTGTGAGAGTGTGTGTGTGTGTGTGTGTGTGTTTTCCTCATTTTTCTCTAATGGAATGATCACATGAGTCTGGACAGGGAAGCAGAAATAATCAGCTGTAATGTGGAAAGATGTGATGATTCCAGATGAAGAGCGGAAAGAACCGGAGCGAATGATCCTGATGGACGTGTGTTTGTGCAGCGGCGCCTTATGACATCATTTACTGATATTACACTACAGCATCAGCTAAACACAGTGTACCGTGGTATTCTCTGAGCAGTCGAGGTGTGTTCATGACACTGAGACGTGATGGAGATCTACAGGAGACACACGTCTTCATTTGAGATCTTAAAGAGACTCGTGTGACTCTCTGCTCTTCTCCTTTATCATCTCCATTCATTCAGCTCGTGTGTGTGTGAGGAGATTTGAATATTAAATAGCTGATTATCATGGTCATGTGACTGTGTCTGTCATCTGCTGCTGAAACGGGCCGTGAAACACATGTGTGTGTGTGTGTGTGAGAATGTGCTCGATTAAGTGGTTAAGATCTCAGTTTGAGCTCGTGGAGCTTTGTCCATCTCAAATGAGAAGTGTTGCTAGGAGACCGATCACATCCCGCCTGTGTGTGTGTGTGTGTGTGTGTGTGTGTGTGTCATAATCCAGCTGCAGTGTGTCGTCTCGCTCTCACACTCATTGTGCCACTGCTAGTTAAGGAGATGGTTTTTACTTGTGTCACTGGTAACCGGCTGATGTTGATCCTGACAGCACAAAAGCATGGAATAGTTAAGATTTGTTTTAATGTTTCTGAAAGAATCTCTTCTGCTCACCAGAGCTGCATTTTTTTAATCAAAAATACAGTAAAAATTGTGAAATATTATTGTAATGTAAATCAGCTGTTTTCTATGTGAATATGTGTTAAACTGTAATTTATTTCTGTGATCAAAGCTGTATTTTCAGCATCATTACTCCAGTCTTCAGTGTCACATGATCTTCAGAAATCATAATAATATGCTGATTTGCTGCTCAAGAAACATTTCTGATTATTATCAATGTTGAAAACTGTTGTGCTGCACAATATTTTTGTGAAAACTGTGATGCATTTTATTTTTCAGGATTCACAGATGAATAGAAAGTTCAAAAGAACACCTTTTTTTAAATAGAAATCTTTTGTAACATAAATGTCTTTACTGCCACTTTTAATCAATTTACCCCTGGTTTCACAGACAAGGCTTAAACCTAGTCCCAGCCTAAAATCTAAGTCTGAGCTGTTTCAACTGAAAGAAACTTGCACTGACTGATGTTAAAATATATCAGTGCCTTTATTTTGTCTCAAAATGCACAGCAGTAATGTTTTTTTCTAAGGCATGTTTATAAGAATTACTTAAATGTCCTAATTGAACTATGGCCTAATCCTGGTTTAGTCTAAGCCCTGTCTGTGAAACTAGGCCTTAATATGTCCATGATGAATAAAAGTATTAATTTCTTTCTTTTTTAAATCATACTTCCCCCAAACTTTTGTAGTTTCCACAAAAATGTTAAAGACATGAATAAATCTTAATTCTGCCTTTTGAGCAGGAGTGTACAGTATATAGTTTAGTGATGTAGATCATGTTTCAGTGTCTGTGTGTTTGATGAAGGACTCGTATCTCTGTGTGATCGTGTGTTTGTGTTCCTCTGCAGCTCCTGATGTCTGAAGATCTCCTGTAGTTGATGATCGCCGCGGCCAGAGCCATGAGCCACACGTCCTTCTGTGTTCTGCTGAGCGTCTCGCTCGCGCTCGTCTGCTGCAGTGAGTATCAGACACACATCAGTCCTTCAGTCTATCAGTCTATCAGCCCATCAGTCCTTCAGTCTATCAGTCTATCAGCCCATCAGTCTATCAGCCCATCAGTCTATCAGACACACATCAGTCCCTCAGTTCCTCAGTCTATCAGTACATCAGTCCTTCAGTCCCTCAGTTCCTCAGTCTATCAGTACATCAGTCCTTCAGTCCTTCAGTCCCTCAGTCTATCAGCCCATCAGTCCCTCAGTCTATCAGTACATCAGTCCTTCAGTCCTTCAGTCCCTCAGTCTATCAGCCCATCAGTACATCAGTTCTTCAGTCCCTCAGTCTATCAGTACATCAGTCCTTCAGTCCTTCAGTCTATCAGCCCATCAGTCCCTCAGTCTATCAGTACATCAGTCCTTCAGTCCTTCAGTCCTTCAGTCCCTCAGTCTATCAGCCCATCAGTACATCAGTTCTTCAGTCCCTCAGTCTATCAGTACATCAGTCCTTCAGTCCTTCAGTCCCTCAGTCTATCAGCCCATCAGTCCTTCAGTCCTTCAGTCTATCAGTCCATCAGTCCCTCAGTCCCTCAGTCTATCAGTCCATCAGTCCCTCAGTCTATCAGTACATCAGTCCTTCAGTCCTTCAGTCTATCAGCCCATCAGTACATCAGTTCTTCAGTCCCTCAGTCTATCAGTACATCAGTCCTTCAGTCCTTCAGTCCCTCAGTCTATCAGCCCATCAGTACATCAGTTCTTCAGTCCCTCAGTCTATCAGTACATCAGTCCTTCAGTCCTTCAGTCCCTCAGTCTATCAGCCCATCAGTCCTTCAGTCCTTCAGTCTATCAGTCCATCAGTCCCTCAGTCCCTCAGTCTATCAGTACATCAGTCCTTCAGTCCTTCAGTCTATCAGTCCATCAGCCCATCAGTCCCTCAGTCTATCAGTACATCAGTCTATCAGCCCATCAGTCCTTCAGTCTATCAGTCCATCAGCCCATCAGTCCCTCAGTCTATCAGCCCATCAGTCCTTCAGTCCATCAGTCTATCAGCCCATCAGTCCTTCAGTCCTTCAGTCTATTAGTCCATCAGCCCATCAGTCCCTCAGTCTATCAGCCCATCAGTCCTTCAGTCCCTCAGTCTATCAGCCCATCAGTACATCAGTTCTTCAGTCCCTCAGTCTATCAGTCTATCAGCCCATCAGTCCTTCAGTCCCTCAGTCTATCAGTCTATCAGTACATCAGTCCCTCAGTCTATCAGTACATCAGTCCCTCAGTCTATCAGTACATCAGTCCTTCAGTCCCTCAGTCTATCAGTCTATCAGCCCATCAGTCCTTCAGTCTATCAGTCTATCAGTACATCAGTCCCTCAGTCCCTCAGTCCCTCAGTCTATCAGTACATCAGTACATCAGTACATCAGTCCCTCAGTCTATCAGCCCATCAGTACATCAGTCCCTCAGTCTATCAGTACATCAGTCCTTCAGTCCCTCAGTCTATCATCCCATCAGTCCTTCAGTCTATCAGCCCATCAGTCCTTCAGTCTATCAGCCCATCAGTCCCTCAGTCTATCAGTACATCAGTCCCTCAGTCTATCAGTACATCAGTCCTTCAGTCTATCAGCCCATCAGTCCTTCAGTCTATCAGCCCATCAGTACATCAGTCTATCAGCCCATCAGTCCTTCAGTCTATCAGTACATCAGTCCCTCAGTCTATCAGTACATCAGTCCCTCAGTCTATCAGTACATCAGTCCTTCAGTCTATCAGCCCATCAGTCCTTCAGTCTATCAGTACATCAGTCCTTCAGTCTATCAGCCCATCAGTCCTTCAGTCTATCAGCCCATCAGTCCTTCAGTCTATCAGCCCATCAGTCCCTCAGTCTATCAGTCCTTCAGTCTATCAGCCCATCAGTCCCTCAGTCTATCAGTACATCAGTCCTTCAGTCTATCAGCCCATCAGTCCTTCAGTCTATCAGTCTATCAGTCTATCAGTACATCAGTACATCAGTCTATCAGTACATCAGTACATCAGTCCTTCAGTCCCTCAGTCTATCAGCCCATCAGTACATCAGTCCTTCAGTCTATCAGTCTATCAGTACATCAGTACATCAGTCCTTCAGTCCCTCAGTCTATCAGCCCATCAGTACATCAGTCCTTCAGTCTATCAGTCTATCAGTCCCTCAGTCTATCAGTACATCAGTCCTTCAGTCTATCAGTCTATCAGTCCCTCAGCCCATCAGTCCTTCAGTCCCTCAAATAACACATTTACAAAATCAGTGCATAATTGTTCAAAATTCCGATTTACGATTCTTTATTTTGTTTATTTTACATTTATTTATTTTTTCATTTGATTCCCTACTATTTCAAATTTCAAAAAAAAATTTTTAAAGTTCAATACAGAGATGTTTCCAAAGTCATTGCATAACCATGTTAAATAATAATTTTCATTGATTTACAATAATATTTTTTATTTTACATTTTTGTAAATTGTTTTTCAGTTGAATTATATTTAAAAATCAATCAAATCCACTGTAACAATGTCTTATTTCAAAAAGTTTATTTTTCAGTTCAATAACTGCACAGTATTTCCAATACAAAATCATGTTTAATAACATTATTGAAATGGTTTTTAAAAATGTCAAATGCATGTTTCCATAATCGTTTTAAATAATCATAATCTCAGTATTGACCATAATATTAATATCTTTGTGATAATCCAGCATAATCTGAACACTTCAGTCACTCGTAAAGATCTCTGCATGTCATTCTTCATACAGAAATATGCTCACTTTATGTTTTTGCAGTGATGTTGTCATTGCACTCATACTGTAAATCAATCCAGCAGAAATAGAGATGCATCGCTCATTCTGGGATGTTCAGATGAATCAGGACTCTACAGATGACGTGTCTTCTGTGCTTCTCTTTCAGTTTGCTCAGTGTGTGCTGATTTCCCAGCAGTCTTTGGAGGTGAGTCTCTACTGTTTGTTTACAATGTGATTCAATCAGGTTTATTTCAGTTAATATCATCCCAAAATATGAAGCCATGTTGTGCTTTAAGTTTGGACAGATGTTCAGACATTACAACAGTCTTCATACACAATTACATAATAATTACACACAGTTTTACATATTAACTGAAAACAAGTAGGCTGAAGCATTTTAATGAGGGTCTTATGAAATCTGTTTTATTTTTTCCCAAATTCCTTTTTTTTTCTTCTGGATTTTTCCCCCCAATTTAAATTTTTCTGGATTCCATTTTAATGGTTTAAATCATTTATAATAATTAAAAAGCATTTCTAATTACTTGAATTCATAAAACTTCAACAATTTAATCACTTATTATTATTATTTCATTTAATTTATTTTTATTTTTTTTACAATAAAAGGCACTTATAAAATGTTTTATTCTTTGAGAATTTCTGCATTGTCCATTTTAATTGGTCTGGATTTGACCTTATTTTACATAAGAAGCATTGCAGAGTATTTGTCGCTAAATTTAATTTATACAAAAATATACAAAAACAAGACCTTTCTACACAACTGTACATGACAGCGTTTATACACGGATGCAGTTGTTTGAAGTATTTGATGAACAGAAGATTGATTCAGAGTGGTGTATTTGTTCATCGCCTCCAGTGGAGTTTGTGTGTGTGTGTGTGCGTGTGTGTGCGTGTGTGTGTGTGTGTGTGTGTGTGTGTGTAAGTGTGCGTGTGAGTGTGAGAGTGTGTGTGTGTGTGAGAGTGTGTGTGTGACTGTGTGTGAGTGTGAGTGAGTGTGTGTGTGTGTGCGTGTGTGTGTGTGTGTGTGTGAGTGTGAGTGTGTGCGTGCGTGTGTGAGTGTGTGTGTGTGTGTGAGAGTGTGTGCGTGCGTGTGTGTGTGTGTGTGTGTGTGAGTGTGTGTGAGTGTGAGTGTGTGCGTGCGTGCGTGTGTGTGTGTGTGTGAGAGAGTGTGTGCGTGCATGCGTGCGTGTGTGTGTGTGAGTGTGAGTGTGAGTGCGTGCGTGTGTGAGTGTGTGTGTGCGTGAGTGTGTGAGTGTGTGTGTGAGTGTGTGTGTGAGTGTGTGTGTGTGTGAGTGTGTGTGAGTGTGAGTGTGTGCGTGCGTGCGTGCGTGTGTGTGTGTGTGTGAGAGTGTGTGCGTGCGTGTGTGCGTGCATGTGTGAGTGCGTGTGTGTGTGTGTGAGTGTGTGTGTGTGTGTGTGTGTGAGTGTGTGTGTGTGAGTGTGTGTGTGTAAGTGTGAGTGTGAGTGCGTGCGTGTGTGAGTGTGCGTGTGTGTGTGCGTGTGTGTGTGTGTGTGTGAGTGTGTGTGAGTGTGAGTGCGTGCGTGCGTGTGTGAGTGTGCGTGTGTGTGTGTGTGCGTGTGTGAGTGTGTGTGTGAGTGTGTGTGTGTGTGTGTGTGACACAGACGTTACAGTGAATCAGGGCTCATAATAGAGAGGCAGGTTGAGGAGCAGGGCATTGTGGGAGATCAGAAGATTAACCCGTTCTCCATCAAAGCCTCGGGAGCCCGTTTGCTGATTCCTGGAGAGGCTTTGATCTCTGCACGACTGCATGTGGTTTACAAACCTTACAGAGCTGAGACCCGTCAATCAAACACCTGTGACCCGCCCACAACGCCTCAGCCACGCCCCTCGCTTCAGTTCACCAGCAGAAACAGTAGAAATATTGATTTCAGCATTAATATTTAGTATATAGTTCATGTCAGAGTTGCATTTTGTTTCCATATGTGATGAAATGATAACGTTTTCAGATTATTGGATTCATTATTGATATCAAATTTCTGTGTCGTTTACCCCGGTAACATATTTTATGTTACAAATGAAAAGCTTGTCTGGTGTTGTCAGGCGGCGACGGTTGCTAGGGTGTGACAGGTCTGTGATGTTTTGCTCACACGCATGAAATATTCACGTGTGTTTGACCGGAGCTGCAGGTTGCCATGGAAACCGGGTCAGAGGGTCAAGCGTAGGTTGCACTCAATCACTACATTAATATGAAACATCATCATAAATGCTGTGTTTGTGATGGATTATGATGATATTCAGTCAGGTCTGACATCTTCTCACAGAGTCAGTGTTATTTTACTATCATTAGATAATATTATAGAATTTTTAATATATTTTATTTTTTATATTTTATGATTACATGTTCATTTTAGTTGATTCTGCATGAAATAAATTAATTTTAATTGCAGTATTATTTGAACTTATCTGCTTTATTCAGCCTCTTCATATATTATTTAACGTGTCAAATATTCATACATCATGATATCATTAGATTTAATCCCTTTATTCTATGCTGATTTTAATCAAATATTAAAATGCTGCACATTAATGCGAATTGGGGGGTGTAAAAAAATAATGTCACGATAAAAAAAAACTATAAATGTTCATAACAATACGTTTTCTTTAAATACATGAGTGTTATAACTCACATCTGTGTTTGTGGTTTCTGGACGTTCTGTATGATAATCAAGAAACAGTAACAGAGCCGTGGACGAGTTAATGACATCGAGTTATGAGTGAAGTGCTGATGAATAATTAATATCTGATCAGACGCAGACGGCAGATTCCTGAAGCCAGCGTCAGTTTAATCATCGACTGATGCTCCACAGAATATTATATATTACAGTTAATATCATCAACATCAACATTCATATAGATTCATGCAGTTTCACTTTAAATTAATTCATTAGGCTTGGTGTTCATAATAAATATCACTGCAATTCATATTTGTTTTAAATGTATGCTTTTCTGAATACAGTTACGTTGAATTAATTTGTCGTGGTTAATAATAATAAAAAGTGATTTATATACTTATAAAATATATTTTTTTTTAATTTTTTTTTTAGAAAATATGGAACCAGTCATAATTATTTTTATTGACTATAAAACTGTATTTTATTGGAAAAAGGTCATTGCAGCTTAATTCTGACTTTTTTCTTGCAATTGTGAGTTTTTTTGTTTTTTAATGAAAGCAATATCTCAGATCCAGATCTCAGAACTATAAATATAAATATAAACTTGCAATTGCAAAAAAGATCTGAAATGAAAAGTCATAACTACCTTTTTAATTTTTTATTCCGTGGCGGAAAGAAAAAACACATAATTGATGTAAAAACGTCAGAATTGTGCAATAAAAAAATCACAACTAGTGTTTTATTTTTAATTCAATGTCAGAAATTGGCCTCTGTAGTATTG
>CM049854.1:28821501-28911501 GCA_027422415.1 Schizothorax lantsangensis
TGTTTTTCAGTTTCTGAATAAAATGTGAGGGACGCTTATGCAGAGGTGCTGCCAAGACAAAAAGAGTGTTGTTATATCCAGTGTTGGGGAAAGTTACTTTTAAAAGTAATGCATTACAATATTGCGTTACTCCCTAAAAAAGTAACTAATTACATTACTTAGCTACTTTTTATGGAAAGTAATGCATTACGTCACCTTTGCGTTACTTTTTAAATATGAGCAGGGCTTGATTGTTTTTAATACAAGAAGTTCTAATTATAGCAAATGTAAAAGCCTTTTCACACCAAAAAGTGTAATGAATAAACCTCAGGCTGAAGGAAAAGTAAATTCAAGTCTGTACAGTAGAACGCAGGAGAAGAAGGTTCAACACTCTTCAGCAATAAAAAAAACAGTGAAGCACAATTGTTAGTTTATCTAAAGTCATTTTTGCTTATTGGTATGATTGAACTGGATCATCAAAGGTCAGCAGCGAAGACATTAGTTAATAAAATGGGATTAGATACATGTGTTGTTTAACATTTAATTATTGCAGGTTTGCGTCATATTCTGAGTTTGCATTTCACTGTTTTAATTCATGTTGATGAATACTAAATCTGTTTTTTGCGAGTGGGATGAATTAATGCACATTCATATTTAGTCTAGAACTACAGTAACATGTTCACACAGCGCACTGTCAGTCAATAAATGGGAAAAAAGTAACTGGTGTTACTTTTTTGAAAAAGTAACTCAGATATTTTCTTGTAAATTAAAAAGTAATGCCTTACTTTATTAGTTACTTGAAAAAAGTAATATTATTACGTAATGCATTACCCCCAACACTGGTTATATCGTCCATGGTAGAAACCACTCGATAGTGTTACTGAGTGTAAAACTGAAAGAGTGAGGAAGGAACAGCAAAGATCTGAAAGACAAAACAAAATGTCTGTGGTTTCTGAAGTATTTCTGATTGAGCTGGTGCTTATTTTAGGTCTGTTCAAGATCAAATAATCTCCTCCAAGGAATCTGCTCCACACACACAAAAACAAGCTTTCACACAGATGTTCGTTCAGGAATAATAGTATCCCACTATATAGTCCTACTTCATCATGATCTCTTCACCATAACTAGACGAGACAAGTTTCTGATCACTCAGTAGTTAATGCTCTTCTGTGTGACAACAGAAGACTGTCCAGAATGAATCGTTTCTACTGTTCAGTCTCAAATAAAGGCTCGTTTTCAACTGTAGAGAAAGTTTGAGGTCTGAAAGTGACAGTATATCTCAGTATATCAGTAACAGTATATCTATAACAGTATATGTTTCTCCACTTCAGCAGCACTGACATACACCAAAACTTAGAGTTTTATTGCTTTCTATATTCTGAAGGTTTTTATTGAGGGATTTGTTCATATATCATTCACACTGATTTATACAACATTTTATTTCTAAAAACATGGTGAAAATGCCTATATTTAAAGGTAATGAGTTTGTATCTTTACTTCAGAAGCACTGACATACACTAAAACTTAGAGTTTTATTCCTTTCTATATTCTGAAGGTTTTTACCAAGGGGTTTGTTCATATTTCATTTACACCGATTTATACTTTTTTTTTTGCCTAAAATCATGATGAAAATGCATATTTTTTAAAAGTTTGTCAGTTTGTTTCTCCACTTCAGAAGCACTGACATACACCAAAACTTAGAGTTTTATTCCTCTCTATATTCTGAAGGTTTGTACTGAGGGGTTTGTTCATATATCATTCACACTCATTTATACAACATTGCATTCTTAAAAACAGGGTGTAAATGGACTTGTTTTCTGTCTGTTGACAGTATTTTCTGATTTATGCAGTGATAAAAAGAGAAATCCAAAATCTCCTCTTGAAAAAACTTTAACTCTAATATGTTAACAAAATCAAGCAAGAATTTTGAACCTGGATTCATCCAACCTTCAGATTTATTTTCTGTAAATGCATACAATTAGGGCATATATAACTAGGAATTGCCCTATTTTCATATTTAAACATAACATTTAACTTGAAATAGAAAACAATATTTTAATTCTTAATGTACTGTGATCAGCTGGTGAGGTATGGTGATGTCTGTTACTTAGTTTTTACCCTTTTCACCTGCACTGTCCTGCTTTAATTCATGATCATTTAATATCTAAAGCAAATCACTAGAGTAGAACTACATTCTCTGTTCAGTCCCAACACTGCATGCTTGTGATTCATACATGTGTGTGTAATATTACAGTTGTTTGTGACTGTCACAGCATCATGAATGTGTTGAGTCAAAGCACCTCAGAGCTGATAAACAAACAGGAAAGTCTCACTCGTTCTGCTGGAAGGAAGAACGAATCCATGAGGACCTCAGTCATTCAATGTCGTCTCATATCTGCACTCTAACAGGTTCTCTGAGGAAATATCCCGCTGATATCAAAGTCAAATCTCCAGACACTTACACGCTGGTGGGGAAGAACGTCACGCTGGAGTGCTTCGCGCTGGGAAAGTAAGAAAAACGCCACACAGATGACTTCTCACTGTTTGCAAAGCAGCACTTCAGTCATTTTCCTCAAACGCTTCATTATCCAGCACAATTTTCTGCAAATATTTCAGTTTGAATCGATTAACATCCAGATTTCACTCAAACTGCATTTTGTAGATCATTTCAGCTTTATGCTGTCTGCCTGTGCTCTATATAAACTCTTTTAAAGCTTTCATTTTTAAAGTACAAATGGAGAAAATCTTCTATTAACTGACACTGATACAATATTCGGTATTTAGTAAAGCATCAGTGACATTATTGTAATATTTGCATACTGAATTACAATTGGATGTCTTTACATTTACATTTACATTTACATTTATGCATTTAGCAGACGCTTTTATCCAAAGCGACTTACAGTGCATTATACATGGTTATACATTTTTTTATCAGTATGTGTTACTGCATGTATTTTCATACTGAATTCTGATGATTATGTTTCTTAAAGTACAAAGATACTTTGCATGCTGAATTACCATCAAGCTTTTTTTTTTGTTCTAGCATTTATTTTCATACTGAATTATGATTACATTTATTAAAAGTACAAAGAAAATCTCTTATTGACTTAAATTAATCAGTTGTACAGTGTTCAAAATAAGATCAGGGACATCAATGTAACATTTTTGCATATGCAATTATAATTGGATATCTGTCTTGAGTTGTTTCTGTTGTTTAGTCTCAATAAATGTTCATTTGGGATTGAAGAGGAAGTTTAAAGTCTGAAAATGACAGTATTTCTCATAGTACAATGAACAGAAACAACAGTGTTTTTCATGCACTGATCAATTTTGGTGTATTTTGCTTCTATAGCATGTCTTTTTCAGACTAATGGAAAGAAAACATCCAAAATACACATTAAAGTGTTTATTTTATAACACACTATCTATTTGCATCTGTAGATTTCAATCTCAGTCCATATGTTTAAAGAGTTTTTCCTCCACTTCAGCAGTACTTACACATATCAAAACTTAGAGTTTTATTCCTTTCTATATTCTGAAGGTTTTTACTGAGGGGTTTGTTCATATTTCATTCACACTCATTTATACAACCTTTTATTCATAAAAACATTTTTTTTTCTGCCTGTTGCCAATATTTCCTTATTTACTGAGTAGTAAAATGAGAAATCCAAAATCAGTGAAATTCAAAAACTCTAATATGTCAATGAAATCAAACAAGAATTTTGAATCTGGCTCTATCCAATTTTCAGATTTTTTTTCCTCCTGGAAATATATGCAAATTAGCACAGATTTAGTTAGATAATGCAATATTTTAGAAAATAATGTTTGTCATATGTTATAATGTAAGTAATCAGCTAGGGACAGTGACATCAATGTCATATTTGCATACTCAGTTACTGATTGGTTGTCTCTTACATGTATTTTTTATCATCTATAGCTGATGAACACAATGTGGTGAAAGTTGAGGCTTTTGTAACATTGATTATGTTTAACAAGCAGATCTCACCATGTTATATATTGTGTGTGTGTGTGTGTGTGTGTGTGTGTTCAGCCCCATCCCTCAGATCCGATGGAGGAAGGTGGATGGTGATCTGCCGGTCCATCGCCACAACATCAGTATGTCAGGAAGTCTCCTTCATCTTTATGACATCCAGTACGAGGACGAGGGTTTATATGAGTGTGAGGCCGACAACTCCAAAGGCAAAGACAGACACAAAGTGCATCTGTTTGTGGAGGGTGAGAGTCACATGACCTTATGAACACACCGCAATGAGACATTACTGAGAAGAGCAATACCATATGCACACAAAAACATAAAAAATAACAGTAAAAATGCTGGTTTCACTTTATTTTGATGGTCACTTTAACACATTGAGTTGACTATAAGTAACATTGCACCTATATGTCTACTAACTCATATTAGAGTGTTAGTAGAGTATTAGTAGACTGGTAGAGTTAGAATAAGTTTAAATGTGCTTGAAAAGTTACTTATAGTCAGTAGATTATCTGTTGGGAGAGCATCTCATTAAAGTGTTAGCAGATATGAAGCAGCCAGACTACTAATACTCTTATGAGAGTTACTTGACATGTAGGTGCAAATGTAGGTTATTGTCTACAGAATGCTTAAAAGGGACCATCAAAATAAAGTGTTACCAAAATGCTTAATATATTAGGATTTGCAAGAATTGTCCCGTAAAGCATTGCTTGTTTACATCAGGGTTTATTATAGTTAACTGAAAGTAAAATCATTTAAAAAATGGTTACTTGAAATTAAATAAACATTAACTGAAATAAATAAAAAACTTAGTATAAAAAAACTTCAACTTATTTTTAAGCTAGTTGCCAAGACAGTGTTTTTCATTTTCATTTAGTTTAATTGGACGTACAAAAATAGCTAAAACTAAAAAAATATTAATAAAATATATATATATATATATATAGCTATATAGACATAAAAAAAAAAAAATCTAGTAATATATTAATAAATACTGTAATAGTATCTAAATGATACTAAATAACACTGGTTTACGCGTGTGTTTGTGTTTGTCTCAGGAGCTCCTGAATGGATGGAGAAGATCAGTAGCTCGGAGAGAGACATCGGAGGCGATTACATCATGTCCTGTCTGGCCAGCGGGAAACCCAAACCCCATGTGCACTTCCTGAAGAACGGACGAATGGTATCACTGATATCTTATTTATAATCATTAATTTTCACACAAATTCAAGCATTTAAATCACATCAGCTGAAAAAAGAAGTCTGCATTCGGCAGATGCATTTATTCAGAGTGACTGATGTTGCATTTAGAGCTTTATACATTTAAACAGTTAATGCATTCAAACCCATTCCTTTGGTGTTGCTAGCATCACGCTCTACTCTTTGAGATACAGGAACACCACAATCTCCCTATTTTGATGTCAATAAAAATAGCAAACATTGTCCCAGTCAGTAAAATGCATTAGCAAACTCCTTGACTTCAGCAGTGCATGTAAATAGATGCAGCAGATCAGCGTAATGAATGAGCGTGTTGTGAGGCATTGAGCGCTGGGCGGCCGGACTGCTGGCTGTGTTCCCGTCTGGAGCGAGGCCTTCCCATCATGCTTCTGGTTACATAACAATCACGACACCAGATGGTGCTGATCCAAACACCTGAAGTGTGTTTACAGCTTATATCACAGGAAGAGCCACAGAATGCAAATCAAACACGACTTCTAACAGAATAATAATGCCAGACAGATGTTAGTGTTTTACAGTGTCTTCAGTCAAAATCAACTTTATATTAACTATGAATATATTTTTATGATTTTTTATATAATTATGGTTTTATTTTGGTTTATCAAATTAATAAATAATCAAATACATTAATTAATTTGTTTTTGTATTAATTAGAATTAAAATGTATTTGTACTGCATTATTCTTTTTGCTTTTATGCCAAAATGTTTTATTTGTGTTATTTAAAAAAAAAAACATTATCATTATGATTTTATTTTCATTTATTTTATTTTATTAAATTAATTAAACAAATATATTTTTTATATATATATACATATTTGCATTAAATTATTTAGTTGTACTTTTTACATTTATATGTATTATTTTAGCTTCAATGAATTATGTATAAATACACACACATTTATTTATTTATTATTTATTTCTATGAATGTTATTTTATTTTTTTACAGTTTTTAGGGATTCTTCTCATTGATAGATTTCAGAGGCTTTTTCAGAGGCTTATAATAATCAGTAGAAATATGATGATGTTGATATCATCTGATGAAAGCGGTCTTGAGTTCTGACGGATGAATCTGTTCTCTTCTTGCTTCTCTTCTATCAGTACGGCAAGAACCACGAGTTGCGTTTCACAGACCTGACGTTTGATGATTCAGGGATGTATCAGTGTTTCGCTGAGAACCGTCATGGCACGATATATGCCAATGCCGAGCTCAAGGTGTTCGGTGAGTATTCATGGTTTAGTATGAATATTTGCTGTTAAATGTGGTTCTGAGATTTAGGACTCACAGAGTTAAAGATCTTGAGGAGCACTGCTAGTTCTTCCACTGAATGTGTTGTTTTCCCAGCCGGCGCTCCTTCGTTTGAGTGGAACCCAGTGAAACCCAAACTTCTGGGGGCCAAAAATGGGCACGTGGTGATTGACTGCAAACCCCGAGCGGCGCCACGGCCGAGCATCTCCTGGAGCAAAGGAACCGAGCTCCTGCACAACTCCAGCAGGTCAGAGCTCACGCAGAGGTCATCTCACGGATCCCTGATCTCTCCAGAACCGTTCAAAATCAGTCTGTCTTTCATGATTGCAGGATCTTCATTTGGCCAGACGGGAGTTTAGAGCTTCTGAACATCACCAAATCAGACGAAGGCAAATACACTTGTTTCGCAGAAAACGACCGAGGCCGAGCGAACAGCACCGGATCGCTGTCAGTCACCGGTACGACACGGAAACAGAACCCTAACAATAGCTCATCCTGATTATTACTGCTGTTATTGTGTTCTCTTGAGAAAGACAATGTACTGTTCACCCTGGCAACCACATAACAACTTTCCAGCAGCAACACAGAACACTCTAGCAACCACCTTGCAACATACTAGTAACCACCAATCACCATAATACCCTTCTAGCAACCATCCTGAACACCCTAGTAACCCCATAGCAACCATCTAACAACACCCTAGCAACCATCCAAAACACTAGCAATTATAAAGCAACAACCATCCAGGATGCTCCTGTAACCAAAAAACATTAGAAACTGCAAATTAACACCCTAACAACCACCCATACCACCCTAGCAACTGCATAGCAACACCCTAGAAACCACACAGAATACTTTACAATACCCTACAACATCCTAGCAATGCCCTAACAACCACCCAGAACATCCTAGTAACCACATAGCTACCTCCTAGCCTAGCAACCACCCAGAATACCTTAGAAACTGTAAACACCCTAAAACCTATTCAGAACACCACAGCAACACCCTTGCGACTACCCAGAATACTTTACAATACCCTACCAACACCCTAGCAATGTCCTTACAACCACCCAGAACACCTTGGCAACTCCATAACAGCACCCTAGCCTAACAACCAACTAGAATACCCTAGAAACTGCAAAGCAACACCCTACCAACCACCCAGAAGACTTGAGCTACTGCATAGCAACACCCTAGAAACCACCCAGAATACTTTACAATACCTTACATCACTCTAGCAATGCCTCAACAACCACCCAGAACATCCTAGTAGCCACATAGCTACCTCCCAACCTAGTAACCACCCAGAAACTGTAAAATAACACCCTAATAACTACACAGAACACCCTAGCAACTGCATAGCAGCACCCTTGCAACAACCCATAATATCCTACAATACCGTAGCAATGTCATAACAACCACCCATACCACCCTAGCAACTGCATAGCAACACCCTAGAAACCACCCAGAATACCCTAGCAAAGTTACACCCTAACGACCAACTAGAACAACTTAACACCTGCATAGCAACATCCTAGTCTAACAACCACCCAGAATATCCAAGACGCTGCAAAGTTACACCCCAGCAACCATCCAGAACACCCTAATAACTGCATAGCAACACTCTAGAACCACCTAGAATACCCTAGAAGCTGTAAAGTTACACCCTAACGACCATCCAGAACACCTTAACACTTGCATTGCAACATCCAAGTCTAACAACCACCCAGAATACCCAAGATGCTGCAAAGTTACACCCTAACAACTGCATAGCAACATCCTAGCAATCACCCAGAACACCATAGTAACCTCATATCTACCTACTAGCCTAGAAACCACCCAGAAAATCTTGGAAACTGCAAAGTAACACCTTAACAACCATCCACAACACCATAGCAACACCCTACCAACCACCCAGAATATCGTACAATACTGTAGTAATGTCCTAATGACCACCCAGAACATACTAGTAACTGCAAATCAACACCCCACCAACCACTTATAACATAGCAACTACCTAGCAACCACACAGAATACCCCATCCAGAACAGCCTACCATCTGCAAAACAACACCCCAGCAGCCTCTCAGAACACTCTAGCCTAGTAACCACCCAGAATACTTCAGAAACTGCATAGCAACACCCTAGCAACCATCCAGAACACATCTGTTTGTCTGACAGACTGAATGGCATTAAAACCTTCTAACTTTAATCTTTAAAACCTACTTCAGATTTTCTTGCTGGGCTTTTCTCACATGAACGTAACAGTTTGGAATCTAGTTGAGTTTGTGTTTGTTGGTTGCGTGTGATGTGATGGATAAGCATCTCACTGCTGCCCTCTGCTGCCACAAGCATGCGACTGATGGTCCTCAGCAGAAGTGAGAGGCGTTCTCCTGCATTCAGAGGATAACAATTGTCTCTCTCCTCAGACGCCACGAAGATCACTCTGGCCCCATCCAACGCTGACGTCAGTGTGGGCGAGAGTACCAGGATGGAGTGTGCTGCATCACATGACCCCACCCTCGACCTCACCTTCATCTGGACCCTCGACGCGATCATCATCGACTTCGACCGAGACAGAGAGCATTACGAGCGCAAAATGGTTAATTCAGTCTTCAGCTGTTTAATACTGATGACAAACATCTGATAATTATTCATTTAGTTTTAATGAATCAAGAGACTCTTCATTAATAGTACCATTGTGGGTGCCTTAGCACCAAAAACAATAACTATTATGACAACTATTATGATAACTATAATAATTATAATTATAATGATAACTATAAAAGTAACCATAATGCTACTTATGATAACTGTAATGCTACTTTTAATGGTCTCTATGACAATTAGTATAATGAAACTGCATAACAATAATTATGATTATAATGATAAGTATAACTAAATAAATATCAGTAACTATAATGATAGCTGTCACAATAACTATACTGATAATTATAACAATGTTAACTACATTGTTTATAACTATAATAATGAATATATTGATAACCATAACAATAACTGGCAGGAACAATAACTGTAATTATAACTAATGGTATCCTTAACAATAACTATAATGATGATAACTATAATAATAATTATGAGAACAGCAATGATAACTGTAATGTTAACTATAATAATAAATATTATAACAATAATGTCCAGTGGGGTTCCACAAGGATCCATTCTCGGCCCAATCTTGTTTTCATTATATACTGTATGTTACCCTTAGGTTCTATATTTCATAAGCATGGAATATCTTTTCATTGTTACGCAGATGACACTCAGGTGTATCTACCTTTGCAGAAACGGGATAAAAGCTCTTTTGAGTCACTATTGAGTTGTTTATGTGAAGTTAAATCTTGGATTTAATTGTGCTTTATAAATAGAATAAACAAACAAACAAATAACTATCACGAAAACTGTACCAATAACTATACTGACATCTGCTGGATGAATCACTTCGAGGTGATTCCAGTGATATCTTTCCTCTGTGTTGTTATCATCATAGTTGTGCTGTGGATGCCACTAGTCAGTAAAGACGATCTTTACTGACTAACTAAAAAAAAGAAGGAAAAAAGAGCCTCTAACACCAGCTTTCTCTATTATTTTTCTATTCTATCTACTTGTTTCTTTTTATTTATATATAAAGTCAAACCCAAATTTATTCAGCCACCTTCAACATTTCTCACATTATCACAGTTTATTGCTATAGTTTAGAAAATGTTAATAAAATATGACAAGAACTCTTGTCATCTTGTGTTAGAACAAATTAATCTTAATAATGTCAGATAACTTTGATAGAAAGGTATGTAATGGATTACAATCAACCAAAAATTATTCAGATGTTAAATTTAAGTACTTGAGTAATTTAGCTCAACCAATTACCAAGCAATGCTTCATTTTGTTCAGTCTGTGGTGTAAAAAGCTCACATTAGCAATTAAAGATAAAACACTGAAGCAAAACATGCTCAGGTCAAAGTGTCTGAATCATTTTTGGTTTCAAATTTTATCAATTTTACTGGTAGTCCACTGTATGAAGAATTTTTGGGTATAATATGTCACCTTTCACTTTATTTAGCTATCCTCACTTACATAAATGAACTATAGTGTCCTGCACCCACTAGTAAAAAAATATCAAAAATTGTGACCCTGGATCGCAAAACCAGTCATAAGGGTCAATTTGTTTGAAATTGAGATGTATGTATCATCTGAAAGCTGAATAAATAATATTTCCATTTGTTATGATAGGACAATATTTGGCTGAGATACAACTATTTGAAAATCTGGAATTTGATTATTACTAATCAAAAATTAAGTTTTGATGTATTTTCAGTAGGAAATTTACAACATATCTTCATGGAACATGATCTTTACTTAATATCCTAATGATTTTTGGCATAATAGAAAAATGTATAATTTTGACCCATACAATGTATTGTTGGCTATTGCTACAAATATACCTGTGTTACTTATGACTGCTTTTGTGATCCACGGTCACAATTATATCTGGTGTCTGAATCATTTTGACTGTATATACAGTTAAAAACCTAACTGAGACTTGTCATATAGCACTTGCATATTACTGCTCTTTTGTTGGTTTTGATTGCTTCTATTGTCCTCATTTGTAAGTGGCTTTGGATAAAAGCGTCTGCTTAAATGGCTAAATGTAACTGAAGGTTATAGTTATCATTACAGTTATTGTTCATGGTTTTGTGTATTTAGCAAGTGTATTAATTGAAATGATTGTTGCTCAGGATGTTAATCAGGAAGGTCAGGTCGGGACGTCCAGCTCAGAGCTGGTGATCAGTAACACACAGCTGAGACACGCGGGACGTTACAGCTGTACAGCACAGACGCCGGTGGACAACATCACAGCCTCCGCAGAGCTGGTGGTCAGAGGTCAGACTGAGACTCTTTATCTTCATATAAAGCTTCCATGAACTGCCATCAAGTTTCCATGAACTGAGCTGCTGTTCCCCGTATCCCAGATTGTTTTTACATTACTAGCTCTCCTCATTCTCAGGTCCCCCTGGTCCTCCCGGAGGGGTGCGTGTGGACGAGGTGATGACCAGCAGCGTGAGGGTGACCTGGAGTCACGGGACGGATAACTTGAGTCCCATCTCCAAATACAGCGTCCAGTACAGAGACGTGCGAGCGCAGCAGGACTGGAGAGAGGCCTCCACCTGTGAGTACATCAATATAGTGTTGACACGTGTGTGTGTGTGTGTGTGTGTATGCATGTATAATTAATATATTAATGTTTTTCTGCACATTTGAGATGATTATTTAATTTGATAGTCATCTTGACTAAAGCACTAGTTTAGATCTAAACCAGTCTCAGTGAGTCTGTGTATTTATCCAGTGATTCTGTGTGTCTTCAGCTCCAGTGAATGTTGAGGGAAATGCAGAAATGGCGACCGTGATCAATCTGACGCCCTGGACGGAGTATGAGTTCAGGGTCATCGCCACCAACACGCTGGGCACCGGACCCCCGAGTGACCCCTCGCCCAAAATCACCACCATAGAAGCCAGTGAGTTCCTGAGGAAATAATAACCTGCGGTTTATTGCCATTAGTGTGTTTGTTTAACCCAGCTACTGCATTCAGCCCGTTTTGTCCTGGAAGCAATGTTTTAGATCAGGAGGCAAACTTTGGAAATGAGTAAAGACTATCAAAATACATATCATTTATTTTTTAATGTAGATGTGTCATTACCACATCTCACACACACATTTAGGACTAAATTATGCTAATAAACAACACACTAGATGAACCATTGCAGCGTGGAGAACCTCTTCATGATAAAATGAAAGTGTATGCAGGTGAAAGGAATATATTTTGTTTTAAAGAATTCCAGGCTAATATTGATGTTGTTTTATTAGACTATTTTTGAGCAGTTATGCATTACAAGTAAAAAAAAAAAAAAGTTAATTCCAATGGAGTTAATACTGATAATTCTTAGCATCTCTGTATGTTCTTATAAGTTTCATAAAATTATATATTCAGATAAAGATTCTCATAAATACTGAAATGCATCACAGTGGTTTTCATGCATAATTCATGTATAATATGAAATTTTAAAGAATTTCTCATATTTTTAATTAGTAAAAAGGGGGCTAAATGTAGTAAAAACATTGTAATAACAGTTACTGCTGTGTGTGTGCACTTGGATGGGTGAAATGTATAATAAGCTATTTAAATATATTAAATGATTAATAAGCTTACGCTCCACCAGGTCCAAACGGAGAAGGCATGCAAAATGTGCAGGCAGTTTTTGAATGTATTATTATGTGTATGTCAATCCTCAGTAGTAATATTGCTGATAGTGATCTGATTAAACCACTAACACTAAGTATTAAGCATCAGTGTGTTAGTCCTCCAGCAGCATTCTGGGAAACCACCCACAACATACAGTAGCACCGCTGGAATCATCTAGAATACCATAGCAACTAGTAATTGCATAGGAATGCCTTAGCAAGCATAATGACGGTAATTTCTCTCTCTGTAGGGCCTGCTGTGGCTCCGTCAGACATCGGTGGAGGAGGAGGAACCAGTCGTGAGCTCACCATCACATGGACGGTACCAGTGCTCATGTTTCTCACATGAAGTGTCATGTATATTCTAGAAATCAGAAAAATCCCTCTCCAAATAACAGCAAAAAGCAATTCTCTCTTTAAATTTCAATTTCAATGTAATCTAAAATGCACATTTAAGTGTTTATTTTATTGCACGTTATCTATTTGCGTCTGTAGATTTCAATTCATATCTTTAATCATTCAATCCATATCTTTAAAAGTTTTTTCTTCACTTCAGCAGCACTGACATACACCAAAACTTAGAGTTTTATTCCTCTCTATATTCTGAAGGTTTTTACTGAGGGGTTTGTCTTAGAGTTGCATTATTCACTCTCTTTTCTGAAGGTTTTTACTGAGGGGTTTGTCCGTATTTCACATGGCGAAAATGCATATATTTAAAGGTAATGAGTTTGTTTTACTCCACTCAACATGGCGAAAATGCATATATTTAAAGATCATGAATTTGTTCCTCCACTCCAGCAGCACTGACATACACCAAAACTTAGAGTTTTATTCCTCTCTATATTCTGAAGGTTTTTACTGAGGGGTTTGTTCATATTTCATTCACACTGATTTATACAACATTTTATTCCTGAAAACATGGTGAAAATATTTTCTGTCTGTTGACAGTATTTTCTGATAAAAAGAGAAATCCAAAATCCCATCTGTAAAAACCTTTAACTGTAGTATATCAACCAAATCAGACAAGGACTTTTAAAACAGATTATATAATGATAATGCATCATTTGTGCATTTACACAACATTTGATTTGTATATTTAAACATAACTTGTAATGCAACATGTATTAATGTATCATGATTAATCAGCTGGGGAAGTAAGGTGATATTAGTTTAAGTGTTTACTCTATTCACCTTTGCTATCTTGCCTTCGGTTAAAACCAAAAACTGTTTTGATGTGGTTTGCGTCTGCAGCCGGTCCAGCCGCAGTACTACTACGGCAGTAATTTTGGCTACATCATTGCATTCAAGCCGCAAAACGACCCTGAGTGGATGAGGGTGACGGTGACCGATCCTCAGGCCCAAAAGTATGTCCACAAAGACTCGAAAATACCCCCGTCCACCACGTTTGAGGTGAAGATGAAGGCCTTCAACAGTCAGGGCGAAGGGCCGTTCAGCATCAGCGCCTTCATCAACTCCGCTCAGGATGGTGGGTGACGCACGGCTGCAGATTTACAGAATTAAACCACGTGAACTAGCAACCTTACTGATGTGTGTTTCCATCTCAGTTCCTGCGGAAGCTCCCACCATCATCGAGGCGAGGACGCTGTCGGCCACAGAAGCCGTCGTGTCCTGGGTGCCTGTTCAGCTGCAGACGGTTGAAGGATACCAGGTACCAAAGCACTAGTTCACCATTAACCTCAGAACGAGCCAATCACATCAGACTATCCTATCACACGTCTCAGGTTCACTTGCTGATGTACTTCCTGTTGTTTAAAGTTGTTCATTTAGCAGCTGGGTCATTATCATGAACTAACTTCCCATTACTTACAATACAATGGTAACTGAAGTAAATTACAATATATAAAACAATTACTAAAATAACAAACTAAAAATGAAATAAAAATTAATAAAAAACAATATTGATTTTTAAAAAAAGAAGAAAAAACACTTAAATGAACAAAATTAAGTGATTTCCAAAGTCTGGCGATAATTTTTAAAGAGGAAAAAGTGGGGTGGTTAATTTATATATAAATATATTTAATATATTAACATAACACATTTTTCTTAAATATATACATGCATGTGTGTGTATTTATATATACGTAATAAATATACAGAGCACACACACACATATATTATGTAAACAAATACTTTTATTTTGGATGCGATTAATCATTTGACAGCACTAAATTATTCATAATTATTTATTTTGAAGATAATATTTTATTCTATTAATTTTTGTTACTATACAGACAGGGTCAACTAAAACTAAAACCCACAAAAAACATTCAAATAAAATATAAAAACTTAAAATTTGTATTTCAGCTTAGCTGCCAAGGCAACATTTCTCATTTTCATTTACTTGATGTAATAAAATAATTAAAACTAAGTAAATCTAATAAATAAACATGAATAAAAACTATACATACATTTAAATGTAAACTAATTAAAAAATATAAAACAGTACTTACTAAAATTTCAACTTAAAAGGAAATGGAAAATTTTCAAATAAAACCTCATTTAAAATATGAATATAAACTATAATAGTATGTTAATTTCTGGCCTGTTTTCTCTCAGGTCCGGTACTGGAGGGAGTCGGTGGAGAACGAGGCGTCTGCGCAGCGTGTTCTGGTTCCCAGTCGAGAAAACCACACGCGTCTGGAAAACATGAAGCCCAGCTCACATTACCTCATCGAGGTGCGGGCGTATAACGGCGCCGGATACGGACCCGCCAGCCAGCGCCACAAAATCTACACCAAGAAAGCACGTAAGTCCCAAAGGAGCCCATTGATAGTTTTGACGTGACGTCACACTCTTATAGGAGCGCCCCCTGGAGGACAAAACCTAGCTTTGCTCCACTGACCGCCAGCTATTTTTATACAGATTGCATCAAGTAATAATGTAGTAAAATGCAGATATTAAAAGGCGAGATTCAGTGGACACCTTATTGATGATGTATATTTTGTACAGGCAAGAAGATGAACCCAGAATATAAACACAATGTGCAAAGTTTCACATTAAATGCTTACCATAGAAAACCATTAGAAGGAAAACACTGAACCGTTAAATGTTCCCGGCCTCATCTGCTTGTCTGTGTAAACTATGCATCATTAATGTGGTGATTACTGAATTTGATATTTTAATATTACTGTTTTAAATATATTAAGGCACTTTAAGTGTTTTTACAACGTTTTGTCGCACCGTTTATGATTGAAATATTGCTGCGGGTGCTTAATATGGATCGCAAATGGCCAAAACTTGCATTTTGTTCAGAAATACCTTTGTTTTATTCTTTTGAGAGGTGATCTAAATATTTGCGGCTGGGAAACATGAAAAATTGACACTCTTGTGCAGCAGTTCTGTGTATGTTTTGCCCTCCAAGTCTTCGAGCCAGTCACGTGACTGAAAACTATCAATAGGAAGAGTATTTTAGGACACATTCTTACAGTGTGAGGAGAAAAAAAGAGTAAATGTGATGTTAAAAATAAATAATTGACATTTATGTTACTGTTATTTTCTGATCTGATTGTGTGTGTTTTCTCAGCTCCTAGTCGGCCTCCTAAAATCATCGGCACTAAGGTGAACCACAGCGGCACGACGATCAACATCGCCTGGGAGCAGGTGGAGCCGCTGGCCAACGAGTCGACGGTGGAGGGATATAAGGTCAGAAAAACACAGTAAAGAGGTGTTTAAACTGACTGATGCTTCCTTTACCTGCTGCTCAGTGTCTCTGAATGTGTGTTTGTCGTACTGGATTCATGGAGTTAAATGTTCACATGCATATGAATAGCTCATTAAATATGAGCTGAAGCATGAGTGTATATGTAATTGTTTTAGAGGTACGACTCTAAGCCTTCAGAAATATGTGGTTTTGGATGGGTTTTCTGTCTCTCTGTCTCCCTCTGCTGCTGCGTGTGTCAAACTCAAGCCACTGATGAGGTTAATGATGTTTAATTAGTGCTTGCAGCTGATTCACAGCAATGAGAGACCATAAAATCCCCTGTATGTGTGAGTGATGAAGGAATGAGAGATCATTGAGTCAATGAGAATGTGTGCTTGAAGGAAGAAAAAAAAATCACTTCAAAATCATTATAGATGTATTCATTCAGTCCTTATGTAGTGATTTGACTGACATTATCAGCCTGTTCACCTCCAGATCTGGCCTTTGACCCCATAATGTCATCAGAAAGCAATATATACTGTACACATCCACAAAGTTTAAAAAAGATAATATAGTAGAATATGATTCTTTGGGTGTAGATAACTTTGGATACCATGTCTATATCATGCATTTTATAAAATAATATTGAATGTGTTCCCTATGACTATTACATCATCAGTTTTGATTTTTTGTTTTTTCAGGTTAAGTTTCATAGAAGTAACGTTAGGCTGTAGATGCACATTTATTCTTTTAGGCTTTTCATGAAGACATAATGTCAGACATCCCTGTTTAACAGCTCCTTTAAAACTGTGTTGATAACATTACAGGCCGAATCAAAACTGGAAACTGATTTGATGCAGATGTCAGGTTACTCAAGAGCCTGAATATGGACAATATACTCTAAAACCCTTATAAATTTGGCAATGTTTCAAATATAATCTGTCTGTCTGGGTTCACATTGGACAGTCTGATTTTGAAGCACCACACTCTCTTACCAACTAAAATGCATACTAGTACACAGTATTACTCTTATTATTTTTAGCATATTTATTTTATGGCAGAAATAGCACTTGGTTCATTCTTAAATGAATCGGTTATATTGGTAAATCAGGGATTCACATCAAAGATACTGTGTGATTTGCCAACACTAAGTGGTGGTTATATTTCATATGTGGTGGTTAAAGTATATTTGCATAGTTCTATTTAGTATATTTTGGATTTAAAACATTAATCTGATAATGTTATACATGCAATTGTAACTGCAGTGTAAATGCATTGATTGCATCTCTGAGCTGCATTAAACAGTCTGTGCAAATCCATCTAAATATCGATTTCATTTGACTGGCATCAGCCATAAAGTGGCTTAATATTCCAACTGCATTTATTGAGTAAAATGAAGAATTTGTGTCCTTGTGAAGGTAAAAATGCCCCTGGAAATCAGTTTATCAAGGGGGTAAATATCACTCCTGAATGGAAAAGTTCATTTCTGTCTCTGGTTTTGCATTATTTTTCAGTTTTTATCTTGGCTTCACTGAATCCTGCACAAAGTATCCTTCTTTTTGGTGTTATAGAGATGTGTGTGTAAATCTCGTGGGTTCAGTCAGCTCTTGATGTTGTGCTGTTCTCACTCAGGTCCTGTACAGGATGGAGGGGCAGCCCAATGGCATGCTGTACACCACAGTGAAGCAGTCCATCGATCTGCCCATGAAGGAGGGCGAGTACCTGGTGGAGGTGCGTGCTCACAGCGAGGGAGGAGACGGAGCCGTCGCACAAGTGCGCATTGCAGGTAAAACCACATTTACATTAGAGCATGAGGACATTACGCTCCTTATAGGAGATTTTGGAGATGCTTTTATGCTAAAGTGACATGCAAATGAAGATTTTTGTCATTATATTTCTATGTATTTATGCATTTGTCAGATGGAGCGGTTACTCATGAAACACACATGATTTAGTGTGAATGAATATAACCCTGATAGAAGATAAACACATGATAATGCATAATGAATATAGCAAAAAAAGCAGTTGATGGTTTGTATGCAAGTCCATCAACCTGAGAAACACAAGACTGTCATGATGTTTATGTTTAGATTAAGTTATATGTTACTGTACATTTAGTATTTTTCTTGGACTCATCGTCCACAATGATTCACAAATTGCATAGAAACACAATAAAACAACATTTGGAAATCAACTAAATCCTTCTTGACAAATTTACACTTAGATGCTTTTATGCACAGTGACTTATAAATGAGGAAATTCATAAGCAGTTTGTCAAGATATTTATATATGTATTTATGCAGATGCTTTTATGCATTGCATTCAGGATATACATATAATCAGTGCAAACGGTGCTCACATGAATCAAATAATGATGAGATTCACTATCATGAATGACCAGTAGATGGAGCGGTCACTCAGATAAACACACAGATGATCACATGACCTCAGATGATGTTTGGGTTTCACTCAGTTCTGGGGTCCGTTCTTCATACGTCGCTATCCAGCTAACGCTGGATTTGATTGTTGATGATTTCGCTTGATTTAGGATGATTTGGTTCTTCGAAGCTCATCCTGGAGTTGTTGTCATAGCAACAGGTCTGTAAGCTTAAACCTGCTCTGGAGCAGCTTATTTCATGTAAACAGGATTAGATTGTATCTTTTTAAGCAGAAATGATACTTAATATCTGCCCCAGCAAATGCTACTTTATTACAAGAGTACCCTACTGGTCCAGGGACAATAATTAAAAATAATAATCATTTAAAAAAAAAAATTGAAAATAATATAACAATGTTGTGTAGTCTATAATACTATAGACACAGCCAGTTTTACTCATTGAAAGATTTATTAGTGATGAAATAATTACTTTATAACTGTATTGGAGTCTTACACACATGCTATACAGTTAATCTGAGCTGTGCATTATGATATGAGTATATGATATTAATATGAGTTATGACAGATATTATGGGATGTGGCTTGATGGAGCAGATGCAGATAACTCTAAGAAACTTTAATTAATGCTGTCACGTAATAAATCTGCTTCAGAGATAAAATTAAATTGCTAATTACAACATTGAAATAAAAATGTAAAGCCTGTACTAATACTAGAAGTCATAAATATAAATAATTGGGAATCATGTAAAAAAATTACAAATAAATTAAAAACAGTGCACATTTCATTTATCTATTTATATCTATATACATTTATGTAGTTTTGTCCACTTGGCTGTTTCCTTATAAAGGTCCAGCAATTTGTCAAGTTTTTCGTCAGGTGTCTTTTTTAATGATATGATGTCATTACGTTGCCGTCAGCCAATCACTGCATTCGAGTATCGATACATCTGCCCTTATCAGGGAACACGAGAACACGCAGTAATCTTAGACGACTTAATCCAGATATTTTAATCTAATACGCAAATTCATTTAAAGAACAAAATTAGCCAGAGATCAGTTATCAGGATCAGAAGATCTGGCATCTTTCAACGGGATGATGCCAACCCCTCAGAGGACCCCTCAGATGATGCCAACCTCTGATCCCCCAACAACATGCAGAATTAACCACATTTTGCCACAAGTTAATATATTAAGTTTCTACAATGTATAAAAATTGTAAAACTTAATTTCCTGTAAAGCGCTTTGCAACGATTGTATCGTAAAAAGCGCTATACAAATAAACTTGAATTGAATTGAACTTGAATATTTACATTTAGATTAGATTATATGTTATTGTCCTTTCAGTATTTTTCTTGCCAGTGATACACAAATAACATATAAACATCCCACATGAAAAAATACTATAGTAACTTATAGTAAATACTATAGTGTTTTTGAACCATACTACAGTAAAGTACTTGAATGAATTTGTTGTGGTAATTCTATAGTTGCTGTGATAATATAACAACTATATAAACAAATGACTTTACTCAATACTGTACTAAGTCTTCTACAACTATAGGGTATATTATACTACAATACACTGCAGTTTACTGTAGTAAAAACTAGAGTATACTACAGTATTTATTACAGTTTATCAGTTCACTATATAGTATGCTGTAGCATTCATTAACAAAGTGTTGTAAATATTATTATATATATACAGTATAATACACTATTATAGTATGGTTCAAAAACACTATAGTAATTTAATATAAATTACTATAGTATTTTTTCATGTGATGTGACAATACAATATATAATCAAAATTAATAAAATAAAGCTAAATTCTTAGAACAGACTTCCAAACACAATATTCAACTAGACAAATTTCTGCTTATTCATTTTTCAGATGCTTTTTATGCAAAGTACCTTACAAATGAGGGAAATCAAAAGCAGTTTGTTGTGCTGTTTAGCGGTCAAGCTCCTTATGTAATCGTTAGTTTTCATAATTTCACTCTGGAAGTCTGTGGGACCACATTAAACCGCTTGAAGGAAAGTTATGAAGTCTGGCACACAGATAGTGGACATATCAACATTAACCACAGTCTCTAACTCAAACCCTCCAGCGCCACCAACAGCTGCACTCGTGTTTATGCTAATAACTTCTTAAGATTCCTCTTAAACTCCTCTTTTTCTAACTTATCTTAAACAGTTCATCTGAATTTCACCAAAGCTGGTTCAGATCATCTTCAGACCGTGCTGGAAATGAGTTTTAAAAGATTTTCAACAGACCCAGTCCTTCTCTTATAGAGCATCAACCAATATGGCAAAGAGTGCGCCGAAATGGACATGAGGCTATATCTCCACAACACTTTATCATAGCCAAACCAAATGTGGTGCGTGCTATAATAACCAAGAACTGAGTATTCATGAGCAGTTTCAGCACAGCGCCACCTACTGGTCAAGAGATATCAATATTTGACATTTTTACCTATAACTTCTGAACAGTTTGGCCAAAACGCACAAGTTTGGTCTCTTTTGATTCAGAGTAATGACAAAAACACACAAGTCAAGTGTGCATCATCGAGCTTAATTCAGTTCAAGTTTTGTTCTCAACCAATGGCGTCAGTCCCGGTCATATCGATAAATTACTGAAAGTCCCCAACTAATCAATCCAAAAAGCAAGAAACACAATAAAGATGACTAAAATGAAAGTGAAATGTAGTACTAAAGCCACTAATGGTGTGTCAGTGAGTATAATAAGAGTGTTTTGTGATGTTTTTGCAGGTGCGGCCGTTCTGGCGTCTCCGTCTCTCGGCTTCTTCTCTCTTCTCCTCACGGTTCTGTTGAGTTTGATTCTCTGAATGTAGTTTCATCCTGATTCAATGAAGCTGAACTCTCACAGGATGAAACACACTATTCAGAGTCCACGCGGCTCTGGAGAACAAAAGACTGGAGATTCAGGACAGAGCGTGTGTTTAATGTCTGAACGGTTCAATATGCCTTACTCTGATCTCTTACTGAGCGCTGATTGGTCCAAACGGAGCGGAAACAGGAAGTGCTGCCGTGAGACTTCCTGTGTGTTTTGGTGACAGATCAGCGTCTCACGTTTGTCTTTATGTCATTGTCCGATCAGTGGCTTTCTCTTATTTCTGTGGACGGATACAGTCAAAGCAAACCAACAATTCACATTCAACTCCATTCAGCATTCATTCACTTTTAGAGGATTATTATATATGCAATAATTTATAAGATATTAGTCTATTCAACACTGTATCCCTTTTTTTTATATTAGCATATCTGTGATAGATTTTTGTTTTTAAATTAGGATATATTTTAATATCTGTCTTGGGTTCATGTGAGGAACATCAGCGGCTGAATGAAAAAGGACGTTTCTGTTTTAGTTTGTGTTCATTTACGAGCTTCCGTGTCAGAAATGTTATGAAATATGATCAGCTGATTAACAAATACTGCGAATGCATTTGTGTTTTACTGAGATTTAATATGATTTCACACTGAACACGTCCTAGTGATCACCAGTGCTGGGCAGTAACTCATTACCTGTAATCTGGCTCGATTCTAAACGTTAGTACTTGTAATTAGATTATATTACATTTAAAAATGCTCATTTGGCTTTTTTATGGATTACATGATTACATATTATTCACACAATGGCATTAAATTATTTATAATTTAGGTATTCTCATATGTATGCGATGAATAATTACGCAAGTTACTAAACACTGACAAAAATATTTAATACCTGGAAGACTTTGTCCATGTCATTGCTGTTTTCATGTTTATTAGTGTTTAACCCATTTGAATATTTACTTGAAGTCCCCCTGAGAATTATAGTTAATATTTAAAATAATTTAACATATTTGCATTTTTTGCATTTAAATCTATAAACAAATTAGGTCAAAAGTAATCTAAAAGTAATGCAAAAGTAGTCCGAATATATTACCTGAAAAAAGTAATCTAGATTACATAACTGCAGTTTTTATCATGTAATCAGTAACAGACTAGAGATTGTACATAATCTAGCCAGCGCTGGTGAACACAGATTCATTGAGTTATTAATGCATCAGATTCAGTTACATGGTGAACGTTTCATTACGTTCATTAATAACCACATAACATAAGCAGAATCATGATGCACTGATTCTTGAGCACAAACCGCTTTTGTTTTGACTGTATCATTCAGATCTGTGTCAAATGCAGGTGATTTGTGACGAATGTTGTTTTATTTTCATAATAATGTTAGTTACAGTTGCTAACTTTAAATGATGATTGAACACCGCAGTCTGTTTATATTCACACAGTTTTATCTATTGGTGCAAAAATCATTTCTGTGAGTTTCATACTGGAGTGTTTGCTTGAATATATGATTTATATTCTGTTAACTCATGCATCTGTATGTCACATGCTCCTTTATGAACAGATAATATGATCTGCCGTTCATCTGATGATCTGTAGATTTAGTTTTATTGATCAGGATTTGAAGGTTTTACTCGTCTTTGAGAAACTCCGTCAGGATCAGATTGTTTGTAACGAAGCAGTGAATTGATGTGATTTGATGTGTTTGAGCTGAAGTTTCTCCTCATTTAAACCACCACTAAGTGCTTTTGCTCCTGATGTTCGTCTGCGTGAGAGAGTTTTGCCAAATGCATGGATGCCTTGAGCTTTAGCGGCCTGCAGTTATTCAGAGGCCAGATGCATGATGGGATTGAATGGACTGATCGTCATACTCACTGGTTCAGTTCAACAACAGGTCAGACTCTTTAACTAGACTAACCTGTCAGTTATTACCTGCTTCATTCAACTCAGTCTTCGATTAAACTTTATAGAGACCAAACAAACAAACTCGTCTGCTGTGTGTTTCTCGCTCTCATAGTAGCTTATAAACCTGATAAGCTACTACTAAATATAATGTAGAAACTTTAATTTTCTGTAAAGCTGCTTTGCAACGATTTGTCTCATGAAAAGCTGTACAAATAAACATGAACTGAAATTAATTGTATCCAGCAGGGACTGTTGATTCCTCACGTCTGTGTTTAGTAACTTTTGGGTTTCAATTATTGGGTTGCAAATTTATTTACATGACAGTTGTGAATATAGTTCAAGCTGAATTCTGTGACAGTAGGATTTTTAGAAAGCAAAATTTAGAATCAGTTATTATTTACTGCCATTGTGTGTGAATAACAATCATGTAACCCATAAAACAATAACTGTAATCTGATTATGAGCATTTTAAAATGTAATGTACTCTAATTACTAGTACTTAACTCATGGAATCTGATTCCATAATCCAGATTAGTTACTACCCAGTACATTCATAATTGTGAGCACCGTCGGTTTACAACACTGGTTGGGAAACTAGGCTGGAAGGGCATACATGGTTCTTTCAGTGATTGCCTATGAAAAAAATAAACCAAATTCTGATTAAGAAATCAAATCCACTGTGTCGATTCAAGTAAAATTCCAATATATTACATATAAACTAAAGAAATCAATTCATTGATGCCCATTTTTCATGTGCGCCATTGATTGGCATATTATACAAGCTCAAATTTCATTGGACAGTGTGAAATGGCGCTGTAATTTCTCAGTCTTGATCATAAATCGGTTGAAAACTACATATCAGAATCAGAAAGAGATTTATTGGCAAGCGTGTTTACACACACAAGGGATTCATCGGTGTTAGGAGCTTACAGGACAGAAAGTCCTTACACTGTGCACACATACATATAATTAAGGTAATAAAAGCACTAATAATAAAAAGAATAGACAATAAATTATAAATAATTGTAATAAAAATATAGAGAAAAAGAAAATAGTCAGAATTGTAAATGTGCATATGTGCTATTTACAGAGGAAGGTTTGATGAGTTGTTTACAGATGTACAGTCCTGGGATGTGTTATGTGTTGTTCAGGTGGGATATGGCCTGGAGAAAAAAAACTGTTCTTGTGTCTGGCTGTTTTTGTGCTCAGTGCTCTGTAGCGCCGGCCAGAGGGCAGCAGTACAAAGAGAGAGTGAGCTGGGTGTGAGGGGTCCAGAGTGACTTTCTTAGCCCTTTTCCTCACTCTGGAGGTGTAAAGTTCTTGGAGGCTGGGCAGAGGATAATCCTCTTAGCAGTCCTGACTGTCCGTTGTAGTCTTCTGATGTCTGTTTTGGTAGCTGAACCAAACCAAACAGTTATAGATGAACACAGGACAGACTCGATGATGGCGGAGTAGAACTGTTTCAGCAGCTCCTGTGGCAGGTTGAACTTCCTCAGCTGGCGGAGGAAATACAGTCTCTGCTGGGCCTTTTTAACAATGGAGTCAATGTGATTGTCCCACTTCAAGCCTTGAGAGATAGTGTTGCCCAGGAACGTGAATGACTCCACTGTTGTTACAGTACTGTTCATGATGGTGAGTGGGAGGAGTGCAGGGGGGATTCTCCTGAAATCTACGATCATCTCCACAGTTTTGAGCGTGTTGAGCTCCAGGGCCCGTATTCCTAAAGATTCTAAGAATCCTTTTAGAGAGCTTCTAATTTAGCTTAAAAATGTCTAAATAGGAGTCTTAGCTTAAAAGTGATTCAGGACCAATCTGAGAGCAACTCTGAGCGAGGAAAAGATGAAAACTTTTATCTTAGTGAGGAGGCGGAGCTGACCCCGTTGCTAGCTATGACACATTCTTCTGAAGACTCTGATTGGTTGCTTGTCCAAAAAGGAAATAAAAGAGCGATTTTAAGAGTAGGGTTTATTATAAGCCTTCACTTTGAAATTACAGGCGTAATATTTCCTGTTTTACCGTACTCTCTCTTGCTCTCTCTCTCTCACACACACACACACACACACACACACACACACACACACACACACACACACACATTATATATGTATATATATATATTCTTTCTTTTTTTTATTTACCATGCTGTCATACTTAACGTATTTTATAGGAAATGAACAGCGACATCATAAGTGCAGTAACGGACCCAAATCATCACTGCTGCATAGTTGCATTTTTCCAGTTGCCAAATATGTTAATGTAGTGATTACGTCCATTTCTGGCGCTATGGCATTTCAGCTCAGTGTCGGAGATAGATGTTAGCATGTCTTTAATAAGATCGGTCACAAACATGATCCCTGCACGATCTAATGTGTAGCGTCTTATTAACTCACTGTCATGCATTGTGTGCAACACATTTCTTCTCCCTCTTCATGTTTCGTCCATTTTCTCCACTGCTAAAGAAACTCTTAAGCCCCTTAAAAGTCCTCGTTCGTACTCCTAACAATTTTGGACATTAAGACCTCTTATAAGGGTTAAGATGCTTTCTGAATTACTTTTTTCTTTACTAGGATCTTTTCTTTAATTTAAGAGGAAACACCCACATTTCTAAGAATATTCTTAGAATATTGTTACCAGGAGCAACTCTTAGCACTAAGATTTTTCATGAATACGGGCCCAGGTTGTTAAGACTGCACCAGACAGCCAGCTGCTCAATCTCCTGTCTGTAAGCAGACTCGTCTCCGTCCTTGATAAGGCCGATGACTGTAGTGTGATCCGCAAACTTCAGGAGCTTGACAGAGGGGTCCTTTGAAGTGCAGTCATTCACGTAGAGGGAGAAGAGCAGTGAGGAGAGAACACATCCCTGAGGGGCACCAGTGCTGATGGTGATAGTCCAGTGATGTCCTTCAGGTAGGCCAGGACCAGCCACTCAAATGACTTCATGACCACAGACATGAGATCAACAGGTCTGTAATCATTAAGTCCAGTGATTTTGGGCCTTTTGGAGACTGGAATGAATGGTGGAGTGTTCGAAGCAGCAGGGAACTTCACAAAGCTCCAGAGATCAGTTGAAGATCTATGTGAAGATGGACAGCACAGGCTTTTAGACAGGCAGTAAAACACATTCGGATCGTCAGCCAGTTGTTGATTCTCCACAGACTGTGGGGGTGGTGTCTTGTACATGGTGAGGTTCCTCAGACCAGTCCATACCAGCATCAGGTCGTTGGCTGAAAGCTCTTTTCTCAGCTTTTCAGAGTAGTTCTTTTTAGCCACCCTGAATCTCCTTTGTTAGTCTGTTCCTGGCCTGGTTATACAAGATTTTATCCCCACTTCTATAAGCGTCCTCTTTGGCCTGATGAAGCTGTTTGCGTTTCCCTGTAAACCATGGTTTATCATTACTGAATAGTAAAAATGTCCTGGTGGGGATGCACATATCCTCACAGAAACTGATACAACCCCAATTCCAGTGAAGCTGGGACGTTTGTAAAATGCAATGAAATCAAGAATATGTGATTTGTTAATTCTCATCTCAAACATTTATTTAATTGACAAAAGTACAAAGAAAAGATTTCCAAAGTTTTCAATGACCAATGTAAATGTATTTTGTAAATATGAACAAATTTTGTTTTTGACGGCTGCAACACATTCCAAAAAAGTTGGAACAGAGGCAAAATAAAAGTGAAAAGATTATAGAATATCAACGTTAAACTGTTTTGAAACAGTTCACAGTGAGCAGGTGAATTGGTAATAGGTTAAGGTATCATGTTTGGGTATAAAAGGAGCATCTCAGTCTTTGCAAGCAAAGCTGGATCATGGCTCATCACTTTGTGCCAAATTTCCCCAAAAAAGGGAAGTGTAAAACAACTTAAAAAAATATAAAAATAAAAAATAAAATAATAAATATATATATATATATATATATATATATATATATATATATATATATATCACATTTCGCAATGCAAAACTTCAAATAATTTAGATTTTTCACAAAGTGCCATAAACAATATTGTGAAAAGATTCAGGGAATCCAGAGAAAAAGCACAGTACATGTAGGGCAAGGCAGGACATCTCAGGTGAATGTGCTTGACCTTTGACCCCTCAGATGGCATTGCATAAGAAACTTATGCTGTGGTGTTAATATAACCACATGGGCTCAGGCGTACTTCAGAAAACTGCTGACACTTAACAGTCTGCTGCTGCATCAAGAAATGCAACTTGATTATCTGTTACTCTAGGAGAAAGCTATACATCAATTCTATGCAGCGATGCTGCTGGGTTCTCTAGGCCAGAGCTCGTCTCAGATAGTCAAAAAGACAGTGGAAATGTGTGCTGTACTCAGATGAGTCCACATTTCAACTTATTACCGGGAAAAATGGATTTCGAGTTCTCAGTCCCAAAAACCAAAGGGTCCATTCAGACTTTCATTAGCGACAAAAGCAAAAGCAAACGTCTGTCATGGTATGGGGGTGCAGCAGAGCAAACAGCATAGGTGACTGCCATATGTGCAGCTCATGCACCAGTCCACTTTGCCCTTTATTAATAAAGACCACAGCCATCCCATCATCTGGCCGACTGTGTATGTGAATCTGCAAAGAAATCTTCATATTTAATAATGTTGCTTTCATAGAGCTCTGGAAGCAAAAAGGGGGAATCCACGATTCCACACACAAAAAGAGTTCAAAGACCAAGATACACGGAGAGAAAAAAAAGTTATAATGAAGAGTCTCATATGAAAATGACAACAAAATACAAAAGTGAAAACTACTAAGAAAAAGTGACTCTGCACAAAATTAAAAAAGCAAATGATTCAGTGCATCTTGGATGATCTTCAGTGCTTAAATCTCTTCTAAACAAAGCAAGACTTGGTTTCTTCACAAAGCAGCAGATTAGAGACTCACCTGAATGATGATCACTTCCAGCTGAAACTCCTCCAGATCTTCTTATATAACGAGTGATTGTCAGATTGGATCAGCTGTGCCTCATAAACCAATCACATTACAGACCGACTCACTGAATCACTTCAAAACACCATTTTATCACTGTTAACTCTAGACATTAATCAATCCAAAATCCATGATTAAAGTGGAAATGTGTGGTTTTTGACACTGGTAATGTCCAAAGAGAAATGCTCAACTCGGATCAGCTGTGTCTCATAATCAATCACGAATCGATTCGCTCCTGAATGAATCAGCTGTTTGAACGAATCGTTTGAATCAATGACTCGCTCATGAAGACAGCGACTCGCCACCTGCTAGGCGGTACCATTAAAACAAATCCTATTTTAATTTTCAGTGTTTTAAAAACATTGATCTCTTTCATTCAGCATTGTTAATCAGTTGAGTGAGAGGTTTTTAATGATGACTCACTTATAAAGTCAATCCATTGTAATAGTGATTGTCAGTCTAGCACTGTTACTGCTGATATATCAATACAGTCAGTGACAAAAGAAGGTCTTAAAATGACAATAACATTGTTTCTCATGATTATTTCTGGGGCAATACATCACCAAAAAAAAATACCAGTACCAGTGGACCTGACACCAGAAAAGCTAAGAGAAATAGACAACACAGACACACATCAATATCAATGGTGGATGTGTGAGGGAGGGGCGATGGTTTGAGATATTATGGGGGATCCAGTACTCAAAAAAGCTTGAGAACCTGTGCTAAAGCACAGCGAAGAGCACTGCAGTGAGACGCTCTTGCGTTCCTCCCCCATTCTACAGACACCTGCTGATTACAAACTATTACACATACACACATATATAAAGATATGCATTCACCTCCCCACCCCCGATCCCTCGCCTCCGTCGCTTTGAACCACCAGCCTGACAAGCGGGTCTGTGACCAGCGCCGGGAATGGCTGCAGGACCGGATGGCTGCTTGCCGGAGCTGGATTACCTCCCTGTTGCAAAGTCGTGTGTCTATGGTGTATTATGTGCTTTTGTTGCTGAGGTGTTTTTCCTGTTCTCACACTGTACTCCCCAAGGAGCATAGTCTGGGGGTTATTTTTTTTCTCCTCACCTTCCTCATGTTATGCTGTATTTTTCTTCAATTCCCTGTCTTCCTGTCCTGTCTACCCCCTTGTCATATATGTATGTTGTGTATGTATGGACAGGTTGATGGCTAATTTCGCTGGTACTTGTGACTAGTGACAATAAAGGGCTACTACTACTACTACTACTACTAAATGAGTAAGATACTGGTTTATATTCAGTGTTTATTAGGTCTTGATGCTCAGAATCACATGTGGAGATGAACTGGAGGATCTGGATGAGAGCACTGATGAATATCTACAGAAGAAAAGCAATGCACATCTATTGATGTTTATAAACTACACTGTCAATGCAATTTTTAGGTGTTTTTTTTTTTCTTCATAGAAAGGGGATGTTTAAATGGACACTGTTTGTGAAAACAGAATGTGTAACTCTTGACCCGACACAACTGAATTAAACAAGCGAATGGTTCATGAAATGTGAAATGTGTCACTGGCTGCAGTATTTCACTTTTCAAACTGATGTCAATATTGATTTACATTAGTTGGAGGATGATGATGTTTTAAATTGCCAGTAAGCTTTGTTAATTATGACCGGCGCTCAATCTGCCCGGGTCTGAGTGATACAGTGTAATTTACTCTATATTAAATCTGCTAAATATGATGAACAGAATAACAGGCTAAGGTAAATCACATTTTACTAAAATAAATCTCCTTATGATAAGTCGTTTTCTCCTGATCAACACATAAAATAGCTGGAATCGCGTGAAAGGAAAAACTAAATAACTGGATAGTTAAAAACACCTCTGAAAAAAACCCTAAATTTGTAAATGACCCTTCTTTGCTCCACAAAGACTGTACTTGAGCTGGATTCAGAGGTGGACAGTACTGAAGTATTTACTCAAGTACATTAAAAACTATCTGTAGTTTATCAGTGTTTTTCTTTGGAAAACATTACTTTACTATATTCCAAAGCATAATGTCATAGTTTTTACTGCACTATATTTCATAAATAAAAATAGTTTGTTTTACCTTTAATACTCTGTCACCGTCCCGTATACGGGACGCCTAAGTTTACTTCACTATATTACACTTAAATCCTAATGTAATCATGACAAACTATATATCATTGGAAAGGTCTAAGTCTCCTAAATAGATATATTACCATTTTTTGTTGTTACAAATTATGTAGGAACAGTAATAGATTAATTTATGACAAGAGTGCACCAAGCGTCTATGATAAATCAACATCACCAGAATTAGTCACCAGAAGAGAAGGACGGCAGCTCGCGTAAGTGTTGTAATACTTTTTCGCAGTTCTGTTGTTTAAATTATTTACTTGCTGCTAGGAAGGAATACTTCGTTTCCTACCTATTTCTATTGTGCATTTTCGTTGAGGTTTATATGTTTGATTGCGCTTACTGGTAATTAGAATAATTTGCGCCTCAGCTAAGAACGAGCCTGTGTGATTGTGCGAAGTGTTTAGTTTCGTATCCAGCAATTAGCAGTCCTTTAAGGTTATTGGCTGTGCTGAGCAGAAGCCGGCCTCAGCTGTTTTCACTGTAGTCTCCTAGACCGTATTTATTTGATGTCAGAGCGCTGACGCGGAAGCGTCTGCGGAAGCATTCAGCCATCGTGCTCAGCCTCCTCGTGTGAAGACCAACGAGTGTAAAGACAGACGACTTTTCCTGCGCGACTTCAACCGAGCAACGACACCGAGCACACACTTAAGTATCATTTCTATCTTCCCTCACACACTCTCCTTCCCTATCCTCTATCCTTCCACCGCAAACATGTGTTTCCAAACCATTCCGGTTCTCTCTCAACCACGCTCTAAAAACACACGCAAGACGGCAACGTAATCCTGCTAACCTGCGCCCGATCACTACATCTTCTACTACACCTCTTTCTTTCTCTGTGGGTCTTTGGAATTGCCAGTCAGCGGTCAACAAAGCTGACTTAATTTCTGCTTTTTCCTTACAATCCACACTCAGCATCTTGGGCTTGACTGAGACCTGGATTCGTCCAGAAGACTCCGCTACCCCGGCTGCTCTCTCTCACAATTTCTCTTTCTCTCACAGCCCAAGGCAAGTTGGCCGGGGTGGGGGCACTGGTCTGCTCATTTCAAACAATTGGAAATACTCAACCCACTCTCCCCTAGGCAATCACAACTCATTTGAATCTCATGCGATTACGGTAATGGCTCCTATAAAACTCCAGATAGTAGTAATCTACCGTCCCCCTGGCCAAATTCTAGCCACCTTCCTAGAGGAGCTGGACGGCCTGCTGTCCTCTTTCATGGAGGATGGCACTCCACTCTTAGTCTTTGGCGATTTCAACATTCACCTAGACAGGCCTTATGCTACAGACTTCCATTCACTCCTAGCTTCATTTGATCTCAAACGCCTTACCACTACTAGCACACACAAATCAGGCAACCAACTTGATTTAATTTACACACGCAACTGTACTACAGATAACATTCTGGTACAACCACTACATATCTCTGACCATTTCTTCATTACATTTTCCATACATTTTGCTACCCGGGTGCCACCAGCTCCCTTACCGGTTACTTTCAGATGTAACCTACGCTCCCTTTCCCCCACCCTTCTTTCCTCTGTAGTATCCTCCTCTCTTCCCTCACCTACCCATTTCACATCTCTGGATGTGAATGCAGCTACTGACACTTTATGCTCTACCTTAACCTCTTGTCTAGACGACATTTGTCCTCTCTCCTCCAGGCCAGCATGGGCTGCCCCTTCTAACCCCTGGTTATCCGATGTTCTTCGTGAGCATCGGACCAAACTCAGAGCGGCAGAGAGAAAATGGCACAAATCAAACGATCCGTCAGACCTGACTAGGTATCAGTCTTTGCTTTCATCTTTCTCTACTGAAGTCCACACTGCCAAATCCTCACATTTCCACAACAAGATCAACAGCGCTCCAGACATGCGTAATCTCTTCAGAACATTTAATTCTCTCCTCTGTCCCCCTCCACCACCGCCCACCACTTCTATAACAGCTGATGACTTTGCCACTTTTTTCACAGACAAAACTAGAACAATCGGTAACCAGTTCTCACCTCCACACACACAGGACCTCCAACCAACCACATCCACTGCTCAAACTCCCATCTTCTCCTTCTGTCCCCTCACCGAGGCGGAAGTATCCAAACTTCTCCTCTCCAGCCATCCTACAACATGTCCTCTTGACCCAATCCCCTCTCACCTTCTCCAAGCAATCTCTCCCACACTCTTACCGGCACTCACACACATTATCAACACATCTCTCCACACTGGCATCTTCCCCACAGCGTTCAAGCAGGCCCGGGTAACCCCACTGCTCAAAAAACCTACATTAAACACTTCTCTTTTAGAAAACTACAGACCTGTCTCTCTTCTTCCATTCATAGCGAAAACACTCGAACGAGTTGTCTTCAACCAGCTCTCACCGTTTCTTTCACAGTACAACAAACTGGATGCTAAACAGTCAGGTTTCAGGAGTGGCCATTCAACAGAGACTGCGCTACTCTCAGTCACTGAAGCCCTGCGAGTCGCAAAGGCCGATTCCAAATCATCAGTCCTCATTCTGCTGGATCTTTCTGCTGCTTTTGACACTGTCAATCATCAGATCCTCCTGTCCACCCTCTCATCGCTGGGCATCACTGGGATTCCACTTCGCTGGTTTGAATCCTTCTCGATTCAGTTAGGCACATCAATAATTACCCCATCAACTTCGGTCAGAAATCTTGGTGTAATCTTTGATGACCAGCTGACCTTCAAAGAGCACATTGCAAAGACTGCTCGATCTTGCAGGTTTGCGCTACACAACATCAGAAAAATCAGGCCCTTCCTGACAGAGCATGCTGCGCAACTTCTTGTCCAGGCCCTTGTCGTTTCTAGGCTGGACTACTGCAATGCTCTTCTGGCTGGTCTTCCAGCAAACACAATCAAACCTCTACAAATGATTCAGAATGCAGCGGCACGACTGGTCTTCAATGAGCCCAAAAGAACCCATGTTACACCTCTCTTCATCTCACTGCACTGGCTACCAGTGGCAGCTCGCATCAAGTTCAAGACACTGATGCTTGCATACAGAACGACCACAGGCTCAGCACCCTCCTACTTCCACTCACTATTACGAATCTACATCCCCTCCAGAAGTCTGAGATCTGCTAGTGAGCGACGCCTTGTGGTACCATCACAGAGAGGCTCAAAATCACTCTCCAGAACATTCTCATTCACCATTCCTGGATGGTGGAATAATCTTCCCACCCCTATCCGGAATGCTGGATCCCTGTCAATCTTCAAGCAACAACTGAAGACTCATCTCTTTCGGCACTACTTGACTTGAAAAAAAAAAAAAAAAAAAACTTTCCCTTTATCTTTCTCTCCTTCCCTTGCTAGCTTGTACTTATTTGAACAATGACTGAGACTTGGTGTTACGAGCACTTCCTCTGTCTGATTGCCTCTTCAAGATGAATCGCTTTATGTATTCCCCAATTGTAAGTCGCTTTGGATAAAAGCATCTGCCAAATGACTAAATGTAAATGTATCATAACAGGAGTTCTGACCTTTGTCACAAAAAGTCTTTATATCCTTACCTTTTTCCCCATCACATGTTTTAGCAATCATCATAAGTTATATATCATTTGAAAGCTTAAAATCTCAAAATTCATCAAGTGAAAACCATTTTGAAATCGGACATTGCGTTACCATAAAAATGGTACTTCAAAATGTTTTGGCGGTCTCCTCCCCCTTAGCGGTGGTGTCATATTACAGTCTTTTAGAATCAAAACTTTTTATAATCTTGACAAAATACATATCGTTGGAAAGGTCTGAGTCTCAAGATTCCATATTTGGTGGAATTATTTTGTTATAGATGTAATATTGAGAGATAAAGATATTTTTTTTTGTGGTATAACGTCTAAACAAAATTGCATATGAACCTCAATTTTTTTTATATCAACTTCAAATTTGGAACACAACTTATGTAAACATATGGCTTTAATTTTATAGCAATTTTAAATTTTTAACTATTTTTTTAAATATTTATTTTATATAAAATACAATAAAAATTGTATAATACATTTTCTTTACAGTAAATTTAAACTTCTATAACTTTTTAATACTTTAATTTTATTAAATGATTTCACATCTGTAATAATCTGCTAATTGTCTTCTTTAAAAAATGACCAACCTTAGGTATGTATTCAAAAGCGTTCATGAATTATAATAATTTAAGTTTGGATAGTGCACTTTCTCCTGAATTTTCAAAAATGGGGGGGTGACAGTTAAGGGGTTAAGAACATTAAAAATATAGTACTTGCTTGTACACTTTGTATTACTCTCACTTGAGTTAAAGTAAGGAAGTAATAGTTTTGACCGACTTTTTCCACCTCTGATGTCATTTCTAGTGATACATTAGTATTGTAGTGCGATACATTTCTAGATTTTTCTTTGCTTCCATATTGTATATTCTCTATTTTACATATTTTCTATTTGCAAGTGTTGGCCTTCAGTATTTTCTCTGTGTGTGTGTGTGGCTAAACTTCTGTCAGCATTCCTGTAACAGAGAATGGCTTACAGCCAATCTGAGGAGATAAAGTGAAGGTCAAGATCCTTGGACAGCTTTTATCAAAGAGACTGAACTCAACAGCCTTTTGTATTTCTCACACACACAGGGTCTGTGTTTCTCACTCTCGGTCTTAGAATTGATCCACGACCGTACTAATTAAATATTCTCTTATTTCTACGCAAAGCTCTGTTGTTGTAGTTCATTACAGTGTTGTGCTGCCCCAGAAGTCTGTCTGAAATCAGGAACCGTGTTCAAAGAGTCCTCAAAGCTTTGGGACGGAGCCGCAGCGAGTCTTCTGAGCAGAGGTGAGTCTGCTGATTTATATAAACACTTAGAAGCACAGGCAACAAACATGTGAAGAAAACAAGTTCATTAAGATCAGAGCGAGTTTGTGTTTTTATATGTTCATGTGAATGACTGCTTCAGTGTTTAGAGAGCGTGATATAGTTTAGTTTTGATATTCACTGTATAATAACTTGCTGTTTAAGAGACCGTCTGCAAATTCCAGCCTCAGTTAAAACACGTAGCTCCAATCATTCATTCAAATTAATGATTTTTTAACGTTGGAGTAAAAGCTAGTGGCCAGACAGACTTACTGAATGTAAGCTACACTATTTGAAATGTAAATTATGGTATATACAGTGAGTGCATAATTATTATATTCAGGGCCGCTGCTGGCCAAATGGGTGTCCTAAGCAGGATTGTATTGTTGTGCCCTCTCCCTCAAATATTATGGAAGTAAAAAAATAAAAAAAATACTATAGGGGTCAAAATAGAACTTTAATAAAATATAAAAGTAAATAATTAAATAAATTGTAATTAAATTGCATTATTTAAAAATTACAATTGTAGCTCCAGACAGTTACCTATGGCTATGATTTTATTAATACAGTTGTCTGATTGATTTTATGCTCTCAAGCATTCAGAAATCACGCAAAAGAAAATTAAGCAGTTTTACTACGATAAAACCATGGTAAATGTTTGTAAGGGTTGTGATGTCCACATGTTTTTTGTTGAAGAAATTATAGAGGCTGTGTCATCTATAGCAAAAAGGTGGCCAGAAATTAAAGATTACATGGATATTTTAATTAAATGTTTGGTAAATAGCCTATTAAACAAGGATATGATATGAGCTGTAAGTGTAACAGCAGCAATGACCAGGCCTTTGGTGCCCTTTACAGGCATTTATAACATGTAATGTTGAGACAAAAAACAATAGACACATCACAAAATGTGTAATGGTTTTACTTGAAACTTGGTTATAATGGGACTTGTATTGGTTTTAATGGAAACTGTAATGGACCCTATTGGTCTCTGCTGGTAATTGGTCACCTTCTATTGTTGGCTTGTTAAAACCAATACATCTTAATGGAATATGTCCAAAAACACACTACAGGTTTGTAATGGTATTTGTGATGCTATTAGAATTTTCTGTGATGATTCTATTGTTTTTTCAGCAGGGTTGCCTTATTGTTTTTATATAATGCATTTTAAGTCATTTTAAAGGCTGTTGTTGGCTTGGGTTTGTTTTTCTAACCACAAAAAATATTATCTAAATACTTCTTTGTAAATTATTATTTGAAGTAACAAAGCCATGGTTAATTTGCGGTTACAATGGCTACAAGAACCATGAATATATATTTATTTTTATTCGTGTTAAAACCATGGCTAACTTTCATAAGGGAACATGGGAACTCGGAGAGAATATTAGATGCGTTGGTGGTGGAGAAATTATTACCGACATTAAAACACGCTATTAACCTCAACACCCAAAAAAAGTTTCACAGGATTATGAATGTAGCCTAATGTTACCTGAAAGTGATGCACGGGCTTCGTTTTCATCTTTTTTTTTTTTTCTTGGCAGCGGATTGCTGATGTGTGTTCACGGGCATAGCTGTCCATCAATTATGATCATTTGCATTCAGGAGTAACTGGGATGGTGCCCCCTGGGGGAGTTGGTGCCCTACGCAAACTGCGTACTCTGCATATAGGGAGCGGCGGTACTGAATATTATTATATATGCATTAAGTTGATATTCTGATTTTCTATTCAAATCTGACCAATTCCAAACCACATCAGTCTTAATAACTATTATTAATTTCACATAATCATTTGTAAGTTATATATAACTGTTAACAAGGGCTGGAAATGAAAACTGTCTTATATTCAGCTGTGCATAATTAAGCAGGTTTTTTAAATAGTAAAATGGGCCAAAAAAGAAAATAAAAAAATGATTAAATGTCCAGAAGAAGGATGAAATACTAATGCACTACTAGAGATTGCAAAATTAAGGTTTGACCACTGGACAGTGAAATGCACTTTGGGTCAGTATAATCACAAAAAACAGCTTGAGAAGAAAAAAGACGCATGTTAACCTCAAAATAATTAAGAAATAAGGTGAAAAATAAGGGTTGAAACCATCAGGAACCATTTAGTCTCCAGTTTCACCATTTTCCAGAAATGCAACCTACAATTCTCCAGAAGCACAAGGAATCAGGTTCTCAGAGACATTTCTGAGGCAAAGAATTATGAATCACCTCCACTTAATAAAACTCACAAGATGAAGCGTTGTGAAATACATCAATTCAAGAAAAGGTTTTTTTCTTCTCAAACTGTTTTTTTTTGTATTATTATACTGACCCAAAGAGCATTTCACTGTCCAGTGGTCACGTCTTAATTTAGCAATCTCTAATACTGCATTAGTATTGCATCCTTCTTCTGGACATCTAATAATATTTGACTTTTCATATAACAATAACCCTGCTTAATATTTATGCACACCTTAATATAAGGCATTTTTCACTTCCAGCACTTGTTAACAATCATATATAACTTTGATTTATAAGTAAGGGCTGGAAGCGAAAAAATGCCTTAATTTAAGGTGTGCATAATATTATATGCAAAATTATTTAAAATTATATATGTAGTGGTTATTAATATTGATGTGGTTTGAAATTGGTCAAATGTACTTGGAAAAAAAAAAAGGATCAGAATATCGACTTGCATAATAATTATGCATGCACTGTATATATATATTTTTATTTTATTTTATTGAGTACTGGTATAAAGAGAGGTAGCCTAAATTGAGTACTGCCCTTCTGTCACCTGTATTAAGTCAGTCTAGCCTAGACACTAGGAATGTACTACAAACTTACTTTGGAATGGGAAAATATTTTGGTGAATTATAATAATTTTATTAAAAAATAAATACAAATATTTATTTAAATTAAAAATTGAAACAAACTCACCTGTAGTAAATAATTCTTGTCACTAGGAACCTATTACAAGCTTGTGAGTTTTTAAATAATTTTTTATGTTAAAAGTAATTTTAATCAGGCTAATTCTTGGACAGCTTTGACGTTTTAATGTAATTGGTGGAGCGCTCTTACGGGGAAAATACAGTGGATAGTGCTTCAAAGGAATTACACTGTAAAACGTGAATCTGGGTGTAAATTGGATTACGATAACTATTTGAGTCTACTTAACTTGACTTTCTGCTTTCCAAATTGTAACTCAGAATTGTAGATTCTTTCAACTTAAATGTGTAGAAATTCATCTCAACTTCACATCTACTCATATATTTCAGTTTCAGCCCGCGTCAGATTTTGTATTTTTTGACATCATGACCAGTGTTGGGGGTAACGCATTACAAGTAACGCGAGTTACGTAATAATATTACTTTTTTTCAAGTAACGCATTACTTTTTAATTTACAAGAAAATATCTGAGTTATTTTTTCCCATTTATTGACTGACAGCACGCTGTGTGAACATGTTACTGTAGTTCTGGACTAAATATGAATGTGCATTAATTAATCTCACTCGCAAAAGATTTAGTATTCATCAAAATGAATTAAAACAGTGAAATGCAAACTCAGAATATGACGCAAACCTGCAATAATTAAATATGTTAAACAACACAAATGTATCTAATCCCATTTTATTAACTAATGTCTTTGCTGCTGACCTTTGATGATCCAGTTAAACCATACTAATAATTAAAAATGACTTTAGATAAACTAACAATTGTGCTTCATTGTTGTTTTATTGCTGAAGAGTGTTGATCCTTCTTCTTCTGTGCTCTCCTCTTCACACCTGAATTACTTCAGGTTTATTCATTACACTTTTTGGTGTGAAAGGGCTTTACATTTGCTATAATTACAACTTCTTGTATTAAAAACAATCAAGCCCTGCTCATATTTAAAAAGTAACGCAAATGAAACGTAACACGTTACTTTTTTAGGGAGTAACGCAATATTGTAATGCATTACTTTTAAAAGCAACTTTCCCCAACACTGATCATGACACACAAGCTTGTTTGCTGCGTGGAAATTTCTGCTCGACCGCCATTTTCTTTTTATCCCCGGACTCAGATGAAAGGTAGGTTGGAAATTTGTTTTAATTAATATACTCAATAATGCAACGTTTGGATGTGTGGTTCAGTTGATTAAGTGTTCATGCTTGACTTCAAATTGTACATTTACTTAACTTGATTATTTATCTCAGAAATGAAGTAGTTATAATTAATTGCAGCAACATTTTAAAAGTATATATTAAAAAGCAATACTCAATACTCAAGTCATACTGTTGTCTGTTGACCTGCATTTTATCCTCATTACCAAACTTTAGACTTATTTTAATTTACAAATTTTTTATTAACTTTGCTTATGCTTCCCCAAATGCATGTGACTTTATTTGCTTTGCTAAATATATCAGTTCTGGTTTCTCCATGCAGTGTAAGCCAGTGAAGCAGGAGTCTGTGAAGGATTTTAACGATGAGGTGCCTGGGATTTTCAGTCATTATGGGGTGTCCAACAAAAAGGTTAAAGTTCTGTTTTTACTGTCTAAATGCATTATTTGGGATGATATAATACATGCTTGTGCAGTTTGACTGTTGCTGCAGTTTGTTTTTCTTTTTGATTTCAGATCAGTGTAGAGTTCTATAGACTTATGTCTGTTCCACTGTAAACATCAGGATCAGCTGCGTCTGTGTGTTTTACATTACTATCAGCTACACAAGCTTATTTTAGTCACAGTATGTTTAACAATACCATTTAATTGTAAATATGTGTTTTATGGCAAATAAATTATAACATTTTGTTGTCACTACAAATTTAAAAATACATTTCTTAATCAAGAATGATTAAATTTATCAGAGTGTAAAGCTAATTCATGATTTGTTAATGCAAGTTTAAGTTAAAAATGTGACCAACACCTGAATCAGATGTCTTTCTTATCTGCAAATCTGGGCAGTTATTAATACCAGTTATTTTAGGTTTGCAAGTTTTTTTATTTTCTTGTCATTTGCCAGCACAGAAAAAACTGATTCCCTATTTCAGATTATTCAGATTTTGTTTTTAAATAAGAAAATAACCACACTTTATCACAGACTGAAAACATTCATCTGAGAAGAGAGAGAGTGTCCTGAAGGTCCTTATCTTTTTACTGCGAGAAAATCCTTGAAGACTTCATCAAGGGAGTACTGTGAGAGTTGAACATTGATATTCTATTTTAATTTATTGTTCAGAACAAAAGCCTAAATGTGTGTGTTTTGTAGACATTATAGTAAAAGGTTTTTGTATTCCTTTATTTTCTTGTACTCTGCTTTAGAAGAAGCAGACAGATAGTTTCTGAGCTGAACACTGCTTTGATAAGCTGAGCTCAAGGTCGTTATTCAGAAGAACTTCATGAAGCACCTGATAACATTGACGTCATGATCGAGGGAGTCAAAGCTGGAAATCTTTTGAGTAGACTACAGTAAACACAGTAATGATGATGTTTGAGTTTATTTATGTCTAGTCTGAGTTTGAAAGAATAGAGTTTTAGTTGATAGATGCTTCAGTTGTTTTGTGTGTTTGTAAGAGTATCCAGTTGTATGTTAGTGTATAAACTTAATGAATGTTAATACATATTTATAAAGCAATTTTGTGATGAAACAATTTTTTGCTTTTTTAGGAAAAATAAATATAATTCAGAACTAATGGGAAAATATTTGTATTTTTAATCAATATTACATTTAAAATCATGAGGATTTTACTTAAGGTTTTAGCAGGTAATTAAAAATTATTTGTGGAATAATTCTTACATTTAACTTGGAATGCAGTAAATTAATTTTGGCTAATGTAAATAACAGAGGTGGACAGTAACAAAGTACATTTACTTGAGTATTGTACTTAAATACACTTTTTGAGTTTCTGTACTTTATTTGAGTATTATTTTTTTCTGGAAACATAAATTTAACTACATTTAAAAGACAAATATCATATTTTCACTCCACTACATTTCTTTTAAGGTCCTGGAAGTAGAAAGTCGTTACAATGCAGCAGCTTTGAAAGTCAGCGGGTGATATTATTATTTTTTTAGACAGTTTATCAGTAATCACTCTTGTTAGGGCTACATGAAGTGATTTCCCAGCATTTTTAACACTGACCAGCTGAAAATGTGATATTTATTTACAGCAATTCAATAATAAGTAGTTAATTTTGTGGTATATGTTAGACAATATTGTTTGATTTTACTAAATAGTGTAAATGAAAATATTACCTCTAAAGCCACAGAAGAACTGTTTTGCGTCTCCTAACAAAGCACAATACTGTAGGTGTTTGACTTGAAGCAATAACACACAATAAAACAATAACATAAAAAGGAAAATTTACTTTTGGTCTTTACAACTTTCACTTGCAATGGAGTAATATTTGACCAGCAGTATCTATACTTTCACTCAAGTAATGGAATTGTGTGCTTTGTCCACCTCTGGTAAATAATAGGATTGTATTGTGGCATTGTGAGAGGTAGGGTATCATCAAAATGTGGGTTGCTTCACAAATTGAGTCAAGTAACAAGTTTCTTTTCTTTTAATCATCAACTCCAAAAGCCAAACGTTACAACAGAGGAAACCCTTCTCCAGCTTCTCCCCACATTCACACACAAGAAGAATCAAAGTCCCCTTTTGTTCCCAGCTCCTCATCAGCTTTTTTCCTTCACTCCCAACAGCTGTGCCTCCCCCGCTGAGGAACATGGTAACTGTAGTTCGGGACCAGGTGGCCATCTTGGTTTGTAGTCCCCATTGCTGCAGCCATCTAGATGGCACATACCTTCCCTCTATGACACAACCTCTCACGATGCCACAGTATGAACTCAAATAATATAAGTATCACTGCCCTAGTGCAATTAAGTTGATAAAGAGTAATAAATTCAGCTGAAACAACATAATTTTTTAGGTGTTACCAATTGAAAATTTTAAAATTACATAGTTAAAACTAATTGTGGTATTGAAGACTTCGTAAGACTATCGGCTCTATATAAAGGGCAGAGGAAAGCAAATATCAGACGAATATCGAACCTAAAACAACCCTTAACTAACTTTATACAGATATATAGACACTGGAAACATTACAAGTTTGCGTTGTTCTGTTTAAAGTTTCAGTTTCTTCACATGTTAACCTGTTAACCAGCACCCCCCATATTGGGAATCACAGCTGAAAATGACTAACTAACTTAAAATGGTAACAGCTCCTGACTTCAGTGTGCCCCACACACAATTTTGGTGTCTTTGGAAAGAAGACACTTTGGGCTTTACTATCCATCATATCCAACATCCAGAGTTGATAATGCTCAAAAATATAAAAAGTTATGGACACTAAAGTGCCTTGATAAAAATTGTAAAAAAAAATTATACATGTTTTGATGTGTACTGCTTACACAAATTTAGCAAATACATTCCTTTATAAGCTTTCTATCGAAAAACAGCGATCTATCGTCAATGCTTGAGGCTTTGACCTTCAAAATGATATATAGTTTGTCAAGATTCATTTTGTCCCGTTTTACTTTATCTGTTTGAAAACAATGACATGTGCAAACAAAGAGCTTTCAGTGCGCCGGCGTCCTGGTGCATGTTAACAGGTTAAACTACTATATGTTAATAAATGTATTATTTTATTGCTCTGAAAGTAGTTATTAGAAAACCAAACTATATTTAGATGTTATGTGCTCTAATGCAGTTATTTACCTGTAGTTAATGAAGATTGGTGTCATCAAATTTCTGTTTTTGCTTTTTCATTCCTACTGTTATTTATGTTTTAAAGAATTTACAATATATTCTTTTCTGTATTTGTTTACAGATATCATCTTACAAGTTAATACAGGGGGCATAATGGAAAAACAATATGGATAGACATGTTAACTCTAGAAAGACAGACAACACAGAAATGCATAGAATGCACAGAATGTGTGAAGGCTATAGTCTCTTCTGCATCACTTACAGAAATGCTTAAATGTGTAAATTAGTTTGAAAACGTCTCATTTACGTATGTAACAATGTACATACCTACATGTAACAATGTAACAATGCATGTATGTTTACGTCAAGTAACTGACGTAAATGGGATCTCGCCAAAGAGCCCAATCACCTTTGAGTGTTAACAAAACAAGCCAATGACAGTTGACGTGCATGTTTTTCGCTGAGGAGCCAAGACTGTGTGCCCCAACCGTACAGCGGTGGTACAGCAACTGTGGCGACGGGACGTTACGTCTCCGTTCCCTCGTTCAGGGAACGAGGGTTACATACAAATCCGAGATGTTCCCTTTCAGTCAGTCACATTCGATGTAACGTCAAGTGACTGATGTAAATGGGATCCCTATGAAAACGCCACTATTGCTAAGCCCCTCCAGTGCCCTGCGAAAGCCGGCAAGTCCCCCCACACCAGTTGGGATGGAAGATAGGACGGGGCTTAGGCAGAGATGTCAGCCACTGCTGTTCCATACAGTGGGTATGGATAAAACTGGGAAAGCATACTCCAAAGTAGGGGAACACTACGAAAGCCACGTCCTGCATATAGTAGGTACCATGTGGAGATTACACATATGGACTGGCCAAGGGCAGTACTACATATGAAAGTCTCTGAGGTAGACTCAGCCAGCCTGGGGTGAGATCAATACACAGCAGAGACAGCAGAAGGTCTCTGCCAGGGAAAGACACGGGCTCACCGTGAGGGGAGCCGTACCGTGGAAGAATACACATGTGGGATCACCCGAAGGGGAATCACTACACACGGGCACCTAGCCCAGCACAAGGGCTGACCTTGGGCAAACACACGAGTGCTGGACCTGGTGTCTGTCGCTTCGCCACGCCTGACTGCCGAGGGTGCGGGAGGAACTTCAACAGGGTTCGCCAAGGGAACTGAACTGAGAAGCAGTAAAAGTGCATGTATCCGATCCATAGAGGGGAATGGCGCAGCAAGCATGATCAACACAGAGCGGGTCCGGTGTTACTGGCCACCTGAGGCGAGTACACGGGAGACACAGGCTCTACACGGAGATTATGTAGACTATTATGCCATACTTGGCTGGTATGCCAAGACTATTGCCTCCACTATCCAGTGGGCAAGTCTTTGTTTGGAGACAGTCTTTCCCTTCTGCTGTCCTCCAAAGCAGACAAAGAGCTGGTCTGAGGTCCTGAAGCTCTGCGTGCGGTTCACGTAAAAGCGCAAGGCGCGGACAGGACAGAGCAGAACATTGGCTGGGTCTGCCTCCTCCCCGGGCAGCGCTTGCAAGTTCACCACCTGATCCCTAAAGGGCGTGGTGGGAACTTTGGGCACATATCCAGGCCAGGGTCTGAGGTATGTGAGAGTTACTCGGTCCAAATTCTAGACACAAATCGTCGACCGAAAATGCATGCAGGTCCCCTACCCTCTTGACCGAGGCCAATGCAGTGAGGAGCACTGTCTTCAATGACAGAAACTTAAGCTCTACAGACTGCAGAGGCTCAAAGGGCTCCTCCAAGGCCGTCAGGACCGAGGGGAGATCCCAAGAGGGTACCAGATGAGGGTGCGGAGGATTTAACCTCCTCGCCACTCTGAGCAACCTGATGACCAAGTAGTGCTTCCCGACAGACTTACTGTCTACTGCATCGTGATGTGCGGCAATAGCGGCAACATACACTTTGAGGGTGGAGGGAGACAGCCTTCGCTCCAACCCATCTTGCAGGAAAGAGAGCACGACCCTGATCGGGCATCTACGGGGGTCTTCTCGGCGGGAAGAGCAACAATCGACAAACAGGTTCCACTTCAGCCTGTAAGCGGGTCTTGTAGACGAGGCTCTAGCTGAAGTGATGGTGTTTACTACCGCTGGAGGTAGCCCACCTAGAACCTCCGCGTCCCATCCAGGGACCACACGTGGAGGTTCCACAAGTCTGGACGCGGGTGCCCCCTCTCTGAGAAAGGAGATCCCTCCTCTGTCGCGAGGAGCATCAGTTCGGGGAACCAAGTCAAATTGGGCCAGTATGACGCCACCAAGAGGACCTGCTCCTCGTCCTCCCTGACTTTGCACAGTGTCTGTGCGAGAAGGCTCACTGGGGGAAATGATTGTGCTCGCCTGGGACATGAATGGCACGAAGCAACCTCAGATGCTTCTGACTCCAAAGGAGGAGATGGCGGTTGAGTTCCGACATGCGACGGGAGCGTAGACCGCCTTGGTGGTCGCAGTGTTGTCCATACGGACCAGTACATGCTTGTCGTGTAGCAGCGATTTGAAGCGGTGCAGAGCAAGCCATACTGCTAGCAACTCGAGGCAGTTGATGTGTCACTGCAGTCGGGGCCCTGTCCAGAGCCCCGCAGCTGCATGCCCATTGCACATGGCACCCCAGCCCATGGCAGAGGCATCTGTTGATACAACAATATGCCTGGACACTTGCACTAGGGGCACTCCTGCCCGAAGAAAGGCAATATCCGACCACAGGCTGAAGGTCTGATGGCAGGACGGGGTGACAGAGACCCAGTACGTGCCTCGTCATGAAGCCAACGCTGAAGCGGTCTCATATGAAGCAACCAGAGCGGCATGACAGCAGCTGCGGATGCCATATGCCCCAGGAACCTGAAACTGTTTCAGTGGAACTGCCCTCTTGCACTGGAAAGACTCCAGGCAGTTCAGCATCGACTGAGCACGTTCTATTGAGAGACGTGCTGTGAGGTTGACCGAGTCCAACTCCATGCTTAGAAAAGAGATCCTCTGCACAGGGGAGAGTTTGCTCTTTTCCCAGTTGACCCAAAGCCCCAACCGGCTGTGGTGACTGAGCACCGTGTCCCTGTGTTTGCACAACTGCGCACAAGATTGGGCCAGTATGAGCCAGTCGTCGAGGTAGTTGAGAATGCGAATGCCTGCTTCCCTTAATGGAACAAGGGAACCACCTTTCGTGGGTACGATGAAGTAAGGACTGTAAAACCCTGACCTCATCTCGAATAGAGGGACCAGCTGTATCGCGTCTTTCGCCAGCAGTACCGTGATCTCTGCACGCAAGACAAGAGCATCTTTGTCCAGCACAGAGGTGAACCGAATGCCCTCAGGAACCAATTGTGCAGCCTCGAGCATTCTGGAGAAGAAGGAGGCCTCCAGTGCAGCCTGACGCTCTCAGTGGCCCGGGAAAGCATAGCAGTCAGCTCTGGATCTGACTCGGGCAACGCTACTCTTCCTGACGGAGGCAGCACAGCAGAATCGTCATCTCCAGAGCCTAGCTCGCCCTCCGATGCAGCGATCGACATCCTGTCATCTGCTGGCTCTCCGAACGAGATGCTGGGCCCCACCCTGTCCGAGGGTCCAGCAAGCTCGTCCGGGAACACCAGATGGCGCGATGTGCTGGAGGAATGAGAGGCCCGCGGAGACGCACTCGGTGGGTAAGCTCTCACTCTGATCCTCAGATCACCCTGACCATGAGCCGAAGTAGCCCTCTGCGAGACAGAGGAGCCAGAACGGGGCATGGCAAGGGGGATACCCCCCGTTTGATGAGGAGGTATCTGGACCGCAACATCGCGATGGTCATGTTCCCGCAATGAGAACATGACTCATCCACGAGCGCTGCTTCAGCGTGCTGATAGCCCAAGCACGAGACACAGCGATCATGACCGTCAGATGAAGCCAGGAAACGACCACATCCAGAAACGCACGAGCGAGAAGCCATCTTTAAAAAGATGCCTGTCACTCGTGGAACTCTTTTAGATTTTGCTCTTTTAGAAAATAAAGTGTTGAAGTGCCACAGTTTCATGAGCTGCAGCGCGCCGTCCAACCCAGAAGAAGCAGCAGCACTGGATCGGCAACCCCCACTGATGAGCCATAACGCCAACACACTTGCTGTCTGTAGACACTCTCTTCGGTGATTGCACAAGCAGGAAGGCTTGGCTTCGAAGCGAAAAGCTGATGTGCGTTTGCACGCGCACCCCGCACCGCAGCGCGGGTATAAAAGGATGTGCAAATGCACATCAGCTTTTCATTTCCAACTGTCATTGGCTTGTTTTGTTAACACTCGATGGTGATTGGGCTCTCTGGCGAGATCCCATTTACATCAGTCACTTGACGTTACGTTGAACGTGACTGACTGAAAGGGAACTGATTTATTGTTGATTTTGACAAATCTGCTTCTTCCAGACAGAAATTCATGTTCAGTGAAGCTCCTCCCTCAAACCCTGCAGAATGAAACACACTGAAGATACCGAAGAACAAACAGGTTGGTGTTTATTCTTGATTCTTCATTAATGAGGCTGAAGGTTATAAAGCTTCAGGAAGATTTAGATTTAGATTTGTTGGAATAGGAAAAAAAATCTTTAGTTATTGAATAATCTTGCTGAAGCATCAGATAATAAGGGATACTTTCTATGATCTGAGATAATTGTGTAGTTGATCAAACATATTTAATAATTCTCCTTATAGAGACTTGTTTAATACTTGTTTTAAAAATAATGATTTTAAAATCAATGTATCTCATTCATGGGAAAGTTTCAGGGATGTATAATTTATAAATTGTATCAAAATGATCAACTTTTTTATAACAATTGTCTATTTTCCACTGTTACATCAGGGTTCACTTTTAATGTTCTTTCATATTTCTGTTTTTTATGAGTTCCTGAAAATGAACCGTTTTTACTTCTATTTCAGAGTTGGTTGAAGAAAACGAGGAGAATGAAGAACTGAGTAAAGTTGAGAAGAAAAATCACATCAGAACTGGAGAAAGACCTCTGAAAGATTTAAAGAAAAGAAGAGCCAAGAAATCTTTCACCTGCACTCAGTGTGGAAAGAGATTGACAAGCAAATATAATCTTGATGTTCACATGAGAAATCACACTGGAGAGAAACCGTACAAGTGTGCACACTGTGACAAGAGATTCAGTCGGACAGGAGACCTGAAAACACATGAGAGGAGCCACACTGGAGAGAAACCGTACACATGTGATCAGTGTGGAAAGAGTTTTGCACAAAAAAGAGGCCTTATGTTGCATATGAGAGTTCATACCGGCGAGAAGCCATTCTCTTGTGATCGATGTGGGAAGAGTTTTACAAATACATCAAGCCTTAGGCATCACATAAAAATACACTCTGGAGAGAAGCTGTACGCATGTGATCAATGCGACAAAACATTTCTGTGGACTTCAGCCCTGAAGCAGCACCTGAGAGTTCATACAAAGGAGAAACCACATTCATGTTATTTGTGTGGAAAGAGTTTTTCATGTTTACAATATTTGAAATTACATCAGAAAGTTCATACTGGAGTGAGAGAGTACATGTGCTTTGAGTGTGAGAAGACTTTTACTTCAGCGAACCGTTTAAAACTGCATGAGAGGATCCACACTGGGGAGAAACCTTACAAGTGTTCACACTGTGACAAGAGATTCAGTCAGTCAGCAAATCTGAAAAGACATGAGATGAGCCACACTGGAGAGAAACCGTACAAGTGTACATGCTGCGATAAGAGATTCAGTGCGTCAGCAAATCTGAAAACACATGAGATGAGCCACACTGGAGAGAAACCGTACAAGTGTTCACGCTGCGATAAGAGATTCAGTGCGTCAGCAAATCTGAAAACACATGAGAGGAGCCACACTGGAGAGAAACCGTACAAGTGTTCATACTGCGATAAGAGATTCAGTGCGTCAGCAAATCTGAAAACACATGAGAGGAGCCACACTGGAGAGAAACCGTACAAGTGTTCATGCTGCGACAAGAGATTCAGTGCGTCAGCAAATCTGAAAACACATGAGAGGAGCCACACTGGAGAGAAACCGTACAAGTGTTCATGCTGCGACAAGAGATTCAGTGTGTCAGGACATCTGAAAAGACATGAGATGAGCCACACTGGAGAGAAACCGTACGCATGTGACCAGTGCGGAAAGAGTTTTGCACGAAAAGGATGCCTTACGTTGCATATGAGAATTCATACTGGAGAGAAGCCGTACTCTTGTGATCGATGTGGGAAGAGATTTACACATTCATCAAGTCTTAAGGAACACATGTACATCCACAATGGAGAGAAACCGTACGCATGTGATCAATGCGACAAATTTTTTTTGAGTGCTTCAATCCTGAAGCAGCACCTGAGAGTTCATACAAAGGAGAAACCACATTCATGTTATTTGTGTGGAAAGAGTTTTTCATATCTACAAAGTTTGAAAATACATCAGAAACTTCATACTGGTGTGAGAAACTACATGTGCTTTGAGTGTGAGAAGACTTATACTACAGCGAGCGGTTTACAACAGCATGAGAGGATTCACACTGGGGAGAAACCTTACAAGTGTTCACACTGTGACAAGAGATTCAATCAGTCAGGAGACCTGAAAACACATGAGAGGAGCCACACTGGAGAGAAACCGTACAAGTGTTCACACTGCAACAAGAGATTCAGTCGGTCAGCAAATCTGAAAAGACATGAGATGAGCCACACTGGAGAGAAACCGTACAAGTGTTCATGCTGCGACAAGAGATTCAGTGCGTCAGCAAATCTGAAAACACATGCGAGGAGCCACACTGGAGAGAAACCGTACAAGTGTTCATGCTGCGACAAGAGATTCAGTCGGTCAGCAAATCTGAAAAGACATGAGATGAGCCACACTGGAGAGAAACCGTACAAGTGTTCATGCTGCGACAAGAGATTCAGTGCGTCAGCAAATCTGAAAACACATGAGATGAGCCACACTGGAGAGAAACCGTACAAGTGTTCATGCTGCGACAAGAGATTCAGTGTGTCAGCAAATCTGAAAACACATGAGAGGAGCCACACTGGAGAGAAACGTACAAGTGTTCATGCTGCGACAAGAGATTCAGTGCATCAGCAAATCTGAAAAGACATGAGATGAGCCACACTGGAGAGAAACCGTACGCATGTGACCAGTGCGGAAAGAGTTTTGCACGAAAAGGATGCCTTACGTTGCATATGAGAATTCATACCAGAGAGAAGCCGTACTCTTTTGATCGATGTGGGAAGAGATTTACACATTCATCAAGTCTTAAGGAACACATGTACATCCAACACTGGAGAGAAACTGTACGCATGTGATCAATGCGACAAAACATTTTTGAGTGCTTCAATCCTGAAGCAGCACCTGAGAGTTCATACAAAGGAGAAACCACATTCATTTTATTTGTGTGGAAAGTTTTTCACATCTACAAAGTTTGAAAATACATCAGAAACTTCATACTGGTGTGAGAGTCTACATGTGCTTTGAGTGTGAGAAGACTTTTACTACAGCGAGCTGTTTACAACAGCATGAGAGGATTCACACTGGGGAGAAACCTTACAAGTGTTCACACTGTGACAAGAGATTCAGTCGGTCAGGAGACCTGAAAACACATGAGAGGAGCCACACTGGAGAGAAACCGTACACATGTGATCAGTGTGGAAAGAGTTTTGCACAAAAAAGAGGCCTCATGTTGCATATGAGAGTTCATACCGGCGAGAAGCCATTCTCTTGTGATCGATGTGGGAAGAGTTTTGCAATTTCATCAAGCCTTAGGCATCACATAAAAATACACTCTGGAGAGAAGCTGTACGCATGTGATCAATGCGACAAAACATTTCTGTGGGCTTCAGCCCTGAAGCAGCACCTGAGAGTTCATACAAAGGAGAAACCACATTCATGTTATTTGTGTGGAAAGAGTTTTTCCATGTTTACAATATTTGAAATTACATCAGAAAGTTCATACTGGAGTGAGAGAGTACATGTGCTTTGAGTGTGAGAAGACTTTTACTTCAGCGAACTGTTTAAAACTGCATGAGAGGATCCACACTGGGGAGAAACCTTACAAGTCTTCACACTGTGACAAGAGATTCAGTCGGTCAGCAAATCTGAAAAGACATGAGATGAGCCACACTGGAGAGAAACCGTACAAGTGTTCACACTGCAACAAGAGATTCAGTGCGTCAGCAAATCTGAAAAGACATGAGATGAGCCACACTGGAGAGAAACCGTACGCATGTGACCAGTGCGGAAAGAGTTTTGCACGAAAAGGATGCCTTACGTTGCATATGAGAATTCATACTGGAGAGAAGCCGTACTCTTGTGATCGATGTGGGAAGAGATTTACACATTCATCAAGTCTTAAGGAACACATGTACATCCACACTGGAGAGAAACCGTATGCATGTGATCAATGCGACAAAACAATTTTTGAGTGCTTCAATCCTGAAGCAGCACCTGAGAGTTCATACAAAGGAGAAACCACATTCATGTTATTGGTGTGGAAAGAGTTTATGTTTACAATATTTGAAATTACATCAGAAAGTTCATACTGGTGTGAGAGACTACATGTGCTTTGAGTGTGAGAAGACTTTTACTTCAGCGAGCAATTTACAACAGCATGAGAGGATTCACACTGGGGAGAAACCTTACAAGTGTTCACACTGTGACAAGAGATTCAGTCAGTCAGGAGTCCTGAAATCACATGAGAGGATTCACACTGGAGAGAAACCTTACAAGTGTTCACACTGTGACAAGAGATTCAATCAGTCAGCAAATCTGAAATCACATGAGAAGATTCACTCTGGAGAGAAACCTTACAAGTGTTCACACTGTGACAAGAGATTCAATCAGTCAGCAAATCTGAAATCACATGAGGGGATTCACACTGGGGAGAAACCGTATCACTGCGCTGCATGTAGGATGCGTTTCACTCATTCATCTTCTCTACACAGTCATACAAAAAACAATCATAGTAAGTAGATCATCTTCAGGTCTAATGCTGCGTCCTCATCAAATGTGACAATAATGCATCAAGCAATAAAATATCATCTGGATAAATCTGTCCTAACCAGTCATTACAAGCGACATGACAAAGAAACACCATCTAGAGTTTTCACAGTGAATAAAGTTCATCTTCATCTTCAAAACCAGCAGATTCAGCTGTGAGATTCAGATCAACTCAAAGACGGAGTTCATCCCCAAAGAACAATGTCAAAATTGTATTATTTTATATTACTTTGCTTCATGATAAAAATGATATCATTGTGCTTTATGAGTTTCATATTATGTTCAATTGTCTTATAATGCATGTGTCACTTGTAGTTTGCTTACTCTTTCATGAAGGAAAGTATAAGTTTTTACAAACTGTGTGTGTTCACTACTCACTGCTGTGTGTGTGTGTGTGTGTGTACTTGGATGGGTGAAATGCAGAGCACATATTCAGAGTATGGGACACCATACTTGGCCACACGTCACTTTCACTTAAACCTGCAGCTGTCTGTGTCATTAAAGGGTTACTCCACCCCAAAATGAAAAATTTGTCATTAATCACTTACCCCCCATGTCGTTCCAAAGCCTTAAAAGCTTTGTTCGTCTTCGGAACACAATTTAAGATATTTTGGAAGAAAACCGGGAGGTTTGTGACTGTCCCATTGACTGCCAAGCAATTAACACTGTCAAGACCCAGAAAAGTATAAAAAACATCGTCAGAATTCTCCATCTGCCATCAGTGGTTCAACCGTAACATTATGAAGCTACGAGAATACTTTTTGTACGCAAAGAAAAAAAAAAGACTTTATTAAACAATTCGTCTCCTCTGTCTCTCCGCGTCACCGTAGCACCATTTTGGAGAATATCCGCTGGACGCAAACTGTGTACGCTGTTCTGTGTCAGCCGCACCGCACGGATACATCTTCTACGTTTATTTCCGCTTTGATTTGAACAAAAACAGCGTATCCGTGTGGTGCGGCTGACACAGAACAGCGTACACAGTTTGCGTCCAGCGTCCAGTCCAAACTTTTGGATATTCTCCAAAATGGCGCTATGCTGACACAGAGGAGACTAATTGTTGAATAAAGTCGTTATTTTTGTTTTCTTTGCATACAAAAAGTATTCTCGTAGCTTCATAATGTTACGGTTGAACCACTGATGGAAGATGGAGTATTCTGACGATGTTTTTTATACTTTTCTGGGCCTTGACAGTGTTAATTGTTTGGCAGTCAATGGGACAGTCACAAACCTCCCGGTTTTCATCCAAAATATCTTAAATTGTGTTCCGAAGACGAACAAAGCTTTTACGGGTTTGGAACGACATGGGGGTAAGTGAATGACAAAAAAAATCATTTTGGGATGGAGTAACCCTTTAATGATTATCAAACAACAAAAGAAATGGGACACATCACTCTCTGCTCTTGACTGAATGGCTTTAGTTGCTTTAATAAGTAATATTTGTAGGCTATTATTTAGATGAATACTACTGTTAGACATTAGTTGGCCTAGTATATATATTTTTTTCTTTAGTATCAAAATTTAATTTAAACTTTCTGTATATAAATCTTTAACACTAAAAATTCATTCATACTGGTGCATTTACAAATAGATGTTTTATATACATCTGTTTTTTTATAATTGCAATTTGTTCAAGCATGCTGTTTCTAATCTTTTAAAGGGGTCATATGATGCGATTTCTTGTTTACCTTTTCTTTGGCGTGTTATGTAGCTGTTTATGCATGTAAACGATCTGAAAGAGAAGGCTGATCCAGACCGGGCTAAAATGCCTCATTAAAACACGCCCCACATGTCTACGATGTGGAAATATTTGCGTAATGCCGCCTAAATGTTCACACAAAGAAAGAATGCATGGTTTCAGTAACCGCAGTAGTGTTGATGCAGCCATGTCAGGGAGACGCTGTGTGCTTCTATGCCAAAGCAAAAGCACTTTATTTGGCTTCCGAAAGTAGATGCAGTTAGGAATCATTGTTAAGATTTGTTTACAACAGAATAGCACAACCCAGATGTTTTTATGGACGACAGTTTTATGAACCTAGTAGAGAACAAGGTTGGCTGCACGAAGGCTATTTCTAAAAAAAAAAGGTCAATTCTGACTTTGCTGTGACAATCTGGCGCTTCTGAATCAGCGGCTAAGTATGTTTTATTATTAGTTTAAGTATTTGCTATTGACTGTTCAAATGCGGAGTTTTGCACGTAACGTGTCGTGTGCGTGTGTGGGGGGAACAGGGTCACATCACAGCGGAGTGTACAGCCCGTCAGAAATAGTCTTAACCGCGGCTTGTGTGCAAATACAACATACGAGCATCATCACTGTGTCTGTCACACGACTCTGTTCCTCTCTCGAGCGTGAACTGATGGTAAAACTAACGATATTATTAACTGTCTTTATATTTACTTTGAAAGCTGAAGCTAGCGTTTATGGTAAGGGGCGTATTTCTGACATGTTCTTGTGGTGTTCGGCCAATCACAATACACTGGGTCAGCTGGCCAATCAGAGCAGACTGTGCTTGAAGGCGGGGCTTGTAGAAAACGAAGTGTTTGAGAGAGGCGGGGCATAGAGGACCTACAATAATGTACAATATTTGAAAAATAATGTGTTTTTTGAACATTAAAGCATATCAACATATACTGTTACACCAAATACACAAAATAATGATCTTTAAAATAGCATCATATGACCCATTTAAATCTTCTAAATTAGCTTTTCTAATCTTTTTGTATTCTATCTATTCGTCTTCTTTTTATTATACAAATAACAAAAGCAAAAAAAGGCCTCTAACACTAGCTTGCTCTATTCTTTTTAATTTTTGAGTGATGAAAAAAAAAAAAATAATAAAAGTACTATTATATCCGTTTTTCTTTTAATTTATTATATAATTTACAAAAAAAAACAAATAATAATCTTGCTGTGTGTACTGTTTTAAGCTAACCGAGACTTGTTATAGCACTATTGCTCTTTTGTTGATATTGATTGCTTCTATTGTCCTCATTTGTAAGTCGCTTTGGATAAAAGCATCTGCTAAATGACTAAATATAAATGTTTCTTTGCTATAAATTTTAACATTCCAGATTTTAAAGCTATTTAGTGTTTTTGTAAAATTTTGTAAAAAAACAAAAACAATAAGCTTTAAAACTTTAACAATACCCCCTCCCTTCTTGAGAGATATCCATCTCATTTGTTTTCACTGTTACTTAGCTGATTTATGTATTTGCTTTCTATGATTATATTAATACATTGTTCTTTACTTATCAACAATGTCTTTTAATGTCTGTTGATTGTATTTACATCTTGAAAAAGTAATTTTCTAATTTTAGTTTTAATATCTGACAGCAATGAAATATGTATGCTTTTTGGGTTTTCGGTTTTAAATTTCTCAAAGCTTTTAATCGCCTAATAGAGTATATCTCTCTTCATTCATGACTGAGATTGAATGAGATGGCTGTGTGTTTGTGTTAGCAGAGGTAAATGTACATTTAGTTGGGGTCCTAGGCTAAATTAATAAATAAGGCTCTTCTAAAATATTTTTTTATATCTTCGTTACTTAGAGATATAATTATACAACATACAAAAAGTAGTCAAAACACATCTAACAGAACATAATTTGTATTGATGCATGATATTATCGGAACGTTATCGGAATCGGCCGATAAAGGCTTAAAAATGTAAACATCGGCATCAACCCAATATGAAAAATACACAGATATGTCTTGCTGATAAAACAAATAATAACTCGCATGTGCTGAGCGTGTGCTAGCCGTAAGATCACGACAACAGTGTGATCATTCTTGAAGCGAACATTTGCCTGAATGATTATTACATTCACTGTTTTGGATCACTGCATTATATTTACAGCGCTGGCCAAAATGATTAGAACACTAGTATTTTCAACAGCTAAAATATGGTTTTAAGTCAGTTATCTCTATCTTTTGCTGTAGTGTGTCAGTAGGAAACCTCAATCTAGCTGATGAAAAAGGACAATTAAAGCCTTAATAATAATAATAATAATAATAATAATAAATTAAAGATTCTGCAACTCGGATAATAATCAAACTTTAAGAATGATCAAAGAAAAAAAAACTAATGACATACAGTATGATGGAAAAAACAAAAACAAATGACATTTGGACACATGAATGTTTAATAATTTAGACTTTTAGAAATGTCCCTGAAACTAATTCTGTTCATGAAAAGATATTGCTAGGAAATGACAGTTCAACTTTATTCCACATTTCAACCATCGATAGTTACAGCAGCTACTTCAGGTATCTGTAACTTACAGTAGAACTTATTGCTATAATACTGATTTAGCCATTTATTAAATTAGGTTATTTGTTACCAAGCATCACTGTGAAGCAACAGATATAGATATTTAATCATAGAATTATATGCAGTCTTCCATGGACACACATTTAGAGCGATTATATGAGCAGTTTGGTTAGCATGGTCTGTGGCAGACTTTTCTTCGTGTCAGCGCAACAATTCAATAAACAAGAAATAAATATTAAATTACAAATTGTAGAGACAAAATTGTCTTTTTTGCTCCATTTTGCAAAAAAAAAAAAAAAAAAAAAAGTTCCAAACAAAACCATGTTGTTCATCTCTGCAGAAACACAGCGATGTTTCCTTACTGAATGAATCAGTCTTTTTGAACAAATCGGGTGAGTCAATGATTCACTGATCCATTCATAAAAACAGCTTCTTACTTCATTCCTGAATGAATCAGTTGTTTTGAACAAATCGAGCGAGTCAATGATTCACTGATCCATTCATTAAAACAGCTTCTTACTCCATTCCTGAATGAATCAGTCGTTTTGAACAAATCAGGTGAGTCAATGATTCACTGATCCATTCATTAAAACAGCTTCTTCATTCCTGAACGAATCAGACGTTTTGAAAGAATCAGGTGAGTCAATGATTCACTGATCCATTCATAAAAACAGCTTCTTCATTCCTGAACGAATCAGACGTTTTGAAAGAATCAATTGAATAAATGACTCAGCAACTCACTTAAGACAGTGGTTTGCAGCCACCTACTGGTAATTTTAATTTCAAATTTAAAAGTATCTTCAATTTTTTTTTATCCGTTTCATATTTCTATATTCCAGTTTTTATATTTAAAATATTAATCTCATAATATTATTAATGCAATTTGTAAGTGCACTGTAAATGCATCTAGAAATATAAAATAAGTGCAAAGAATTAGGTCTTTGTTTAATTAGGTCTATATTTGGCTTTTTTTGTTCTTTAATAAGTGTACCCCTACTCTGACACATACATGCATGTCTCTGGGCTAAACAGTAGAAAAAGTACAATGGTTCCCTTCAGCACAAAATATTTAAAGAATGATCAGAAACAATGTGAATTTATTTTTATTAAATATAAATGTGAGTGGGTTTATTTTTGTATCCTCCTCTTCTTTCACCTCCGTCTGAAAAGTGAATCAAACTGAAGTGAATCATTAGCACAGAAGCAGATCTGAAAGTGACTCAAACTGAAGTGAATCATTTGCACAGAAGCAGATCTGAAAGTGACTCAAACTGAAGTGAATCATTTGCACAGCAGCAGATCTGAAAGTGAATCAAACTGAAGTGAATCATTAGCACAGAAGCAGATCTGAAAGTTAATCAAACTGAAGTGAACCATTTGCACAGCAGCAGACCTGAAAGTGAATCATAATCACAGGACGAGCTAAACTCTGAACTACAGACAGACTCACTGGGCCTCATTTACGAAACGAACATACAACAGAAAAGTGAGCATATGGTCGTTTCAATGCATAACTTGTAATTTTTCAACATGGACGTGAGTGGTGGCTACGATCAAATCTCAGGTCAGGTCTCCGCTCATGTATGCAGTTACCTGAACTTTCGTGCAGCATAGTAAATCTGGTGGAGAATTGTGTAATGACAGCATTTTGTTCATTTAGATTATTTTCCTGAAGCTCATTAGTCAATCACTAACCAGTAAGATTAGAATGTAATTGTTTTCCATGGCTTTAGCTTTATATCAGATGAGTGTTAACCCTTTCCTGATCAATTGGTATCACTCTTTTCTAACCAGCCGTACTCGGGTTGTGAAGATCAATAACACCCTATCAGATCCAAAAATGATGCACACAGGTGCTTCTCAGGGCTGTGTGAGCTCACCTGTGCTTTTTACACTATATACTAATGACTGTACGCTCACACATGGAGAATTAAATCTTCAAATTCTCAGCTGACACAGCCATCCGGAGTCTACTGTATAAAGACAGTGATGCATCTTTTTATCGTTCTGAGATAAAGAAATTTGAACAGTGGTGTGATGCCAGTAAATTGATCTTAAATGTCAAAAAGAGATGGTTTTTGACCCCAGAGCAGTCCTGTTGTTATTTACAACACTCAAATCAAACAGGTGTATTCCTACAAGTACCTATGCATTCATATTGACAACATGTTTATATGGCAGATTCATGTTGATGATTTATGTGCCAAACTTCAACAAAGATTGTACCTTTTGAGGAGACTCGGACTGTGTGGTGTCAATAAAAAAAAAATAATGACTGTTTTACCAGGCTCTAATCGGGTACGGGATTCCAAGCTTGGTATGACAACCCCTGTACAAATATATATATAAAAAAAAAAAGTAACTGGATGGACATGAAAATTGTGGACCTCAAAGACTATCCATCTCTCCAAACATTATTTGAGCATTCTGTGCACAGAGGAGCTCATAAGATACTGTCTGATCCTTCTTACATCTTACACCCCGAGTACGTGCTTTTGCCTTCAGGAACAAGGGGTAACACTTTATTTTAGGATCTCTTAACTAGCATGCATATTACTAGAATATTAGCACAAATTAATGCCTTATTCTACATCCCTAATATCTAAACTTAACAACTATCTTAACTATTAATAAGCAGCAAGTTAGGAATTTATTGAGGGAAAAGTCATAGTTTATAGTGAATAAGTGTTCCCTATTCTAAAGTGTTACCGGAGAAGGTATATGTGCCCAAATGTTGATTCAATCGGTTCAAAAACTCTATTGTGCCTGCTTCTATTAGAGTTTTGAATGATAAGCACAATGACCAGTGACTTGGTTCTGGTTAGCGGTCATCATTTAACTCTTTGCATTGTTTGATATGTTATTTAATATTGGTTTTACGGGTTAGGATGTGGTGTAATAGTGGTTGTTCCGTTGTGCACTGTGACCTTTGATATACTGTCTGCATGCCTTGCCCCCTGTATAGTATGTTTTATGTGTGATATCTGTGCTTTGGTTATTTATGTGTATATGCAGCATTCACTAAGCCCAAGAAAAATTCCCCTAAGGGGACAATAAAGTATATCATACCGTAATGCGCAGTCATCGCATCGTGCGCCTGCAGTGCTTCTGTGAATGGAGAAAGACAGAAATTAAGTCTATAAAAAGAATAAAATAAACAGGAGTACACAAAATATATATATTTCTCTTAAAAAAATAAAATAATAAATTGCACCAAGTTCAGGCTACACTCATTTTTGTGACACTTAATGCATTTTTTTTTTTTCCCCCTTGTTTCTTATAGTACACACTAATATATCACTTCTATGCAAACAGGCCTCGTCTGCACACACAGTGCATTCACACATCAACATCCAACAGCTGGATGATGTCAGATTACACTCCAACAACACTCGCACGTCACGGGATCGATTCCTATCACTAGCACGCAACATATACCAATACCAACACAAAACCAAAAATAGTGGAAAAGTAGTGGAAAAGTAGCCCGGAGTCAGACCCACCTGCATCGGCGGATGCGAATTGGAATCACAAACGGCTGTATTCAATCTTATCGGCATTTTTGGACATGACATCGTCAAGTAAGTAACTTTAACGAATGTTACAGTATTCACTGTAGTTGTCTGCTAGTAAAAACAGTTTTATCAGTCATTATCCGTGGATCAGGAGGCGCTGGCTGGAGGAGGCGGGGCTAATCTGCATATTCATAGACCAGCATAAGGTAAATGAGGCAAGGGTGTAGAGTTCAAGCTATTTTAAGGCATTTTCACAAGAAAAAACATTTAAATATGTCATTTTGATGATCAAAGAGGAGTTTTAAGGGATAAAATATTTGACTACAGGGGGACTTTAAAAGGACCTCTCAATTCTGTCCACAGTGCAAGTCATCATTAACATTATTCAGTGATATTCAGATGACGATTGTTTTCTTCCGCCACATTTATCAACATACGATCATTTGTACGATGAGATTGGCCACATACGAAAGCTTCATGAATCACGCATTAACTCTGTCGTAAGATGGTTTGTGCGCACAGATCTGTGCTCATTTCTACGTTAGATTGATAAATGAGGCCCAATGTTTCTACTTCAGCAAACAAGAGTCAAAGAGCTCAAAAGCTTGATACTGATATTCAAGATGATAATCTTACCTTAATAAGCTTCTGTGAGGTGGAGCTGCTGCTGGACGGCTGTGAACATCAGAGATCAGGTGTTAATGTGGAAAGGAATTGAGCTTCAGTGTGTGTGTGTGAGAGCGAGAGAGTGAGTGAGTGAGTGTGTGTGTGTGTGAGTGAGTGAGAGCGAGCGAGCGAGTGAGAGGGTGTGTGTGAGAGAGCGAGCGCGTGTGCGAGAGAGCGAGCGCGTGAGAGCGTGTGTGCGAGAGCGAGCGCGTGTGTGTGAGAGCGAGCGAGAGGGTGTGTGTGTGTGTGTGCGAGAGCGAGAGGGTGTGTGCGAGAGCGAGAGGGTGTGTGCGAGAGCGAGAGGGTGTGTGCGAGAGCGAGAGGGTGTGCGCGAGAGAGCGAGCGGGTGTGCGCGAGAGAGCGAGCGGGTGTGCGCGAGAGAGCGAGCGGGAGCGAGCGAGAGAGCGAGCGGGAGCGAGCGAGGGGGCGTGCGCGAGCGAGCGAGGGGGTGTGCGCGAGCGAGCGAGGGGGTGTGCGCGAGCGAGCGAGGGGGTGTGCGCGAGCGAGCGAGCGAGGGGGTGTGCGCGAGCGAGCGAGCGAGGGGGTGTGCGCGAGCGAGCGAGCGAGTGAGTGTGAGGGTGTGTGTGAGAGAGCGAGCGGGTGTGTGCGAGAGGGTGTGCGCGAGCGAGCGAGGGGGTGTGCGAGAGAGAGTGTGAGTGTGTGTGTATACCTGAGGGGACAGCCTCTCCTCTTTCACCTCTGTCTGAAAATGAAAGTGAATCAGAAACTCAAGTGAATCATTTGCACAGCAGCAGATCTGAAAGTGAATCATATCACAGGACGAGCTAAACTCTGAACTACAGACATACTCACTGTTTCTACTTTAGCAAACAAGAGTCTGCTGAATGAAAGAGCTGATAGAAGAGCTTGATGCTGATATTCATGTTAATAGTAATCTTACCTTAATAAGCTTCTGTGAGGAGGAGGAGCTGCTGCTGGACGGCTGTGAACATCAGAGATCAGGTGTTAATGAGCTTCAGTGTTAAACATGTTTCTGACAGCAGATTCAGAGCTTCAGTGTGTGTGTGTGTGTGTGTGTGTGTGTGTGAGAGAGAGAGAGTGAGAGTGTGAGGGTATGTGCGTGTGAGGGTGTGTGCGTGTGAGGGTGTGTGCGTGTGAGGGTGTGTGCGTGTGAGGGTGTGAGAGAGCGAGGGTGTGAGAGCGAGGGTGAGAGAGCGAGGGTGAGAGAGCGAGGGTGAGAGAGAGCGAGGGTGTGTGAGAGAGAGAGCGAGGGTGTGTGAGAGAGTGAGCGAGGGTGTGTGAGAGAGTGAGCGAGGGTGTGTGAGAGAGTGAGCGAGGGTGTGTGAGAGAGTGAGCGAGGGTGTGTGAGAGAGTGAGCGAGGGTGTGTGAGAGAGTGAGCGAGGGTGTGTGAGAGAGTGAGCGAGGGTGTGTGAGAGAGTGAGCGAGGGTGTGTGAGAGAGTGAGCGAGGGTGTGTGAGAGAGTGAGCGAGGGTGTGTGAGAGAGTGAGCGAGGGTGTGTGAGAGAGTGAGCGAGGGTGTGTGAGAGAGTGAGCGAGGGTGTGTGAGAGAGTGAGCGAGGGTGTGTGAGAGAGTGAGCGAGGGTGTGTGAGAGTGAGCGAGGGTGAGCGAGGGTGAGCGAGAGTGAGCGCGAGAGTGAGCGCGTGTGCGCGCGAGAGTGAGCGCGTGTGCGTGCGAGAGTGAGCGCGTGTGCGTGCGAGAGTGAGCGCGTGTGCGTGCGAGAGTGAGCGCGTGTGCGTGCGAGAGTGAGCGCGTGTGCGTGCGAGAGTGAGCGCGTGTGCGTGCGAGAGTGAGCGCGTGTGCGTGCGAGAGTGAGCGCGTGTGCGAGCGAGAGTGAGCGTGTGTGCGTGCGAGAGTGAGCGTGTGTGCGTGCGAGAGAGTGTGAGAGAGCGAGCGAGAGTGTGAGGGTGTGTGTGAGAGCGAGCGAGAGGGTGTGAGCGAGAGAGTGTGAGGGTGTGAGCGAGCGAGTGTGTGTGCGCGAGAGTGCGCGAGTGAGCGCGTGTGCGAGAGAGTGTGTGTAAGAGAGTGAGTGTGTGTGTATATGAATCAGAAACTCAAGTGAATCATTTGCACAGCAGCAGATCTGAAAGTGAATCATATCACAGGACGAGCTAAACTCTGAACTACAGACAGACTCACTGTTTCTACTTTAGCAAACAAGAGTCTGCTGAATGAAAGAGTTGATAGAAGAGCTGGATGATGATATTCATGTTAATAGTAATCTTACCTTAATAAGCTTCTGTGAGGAGGAGGAGCTGCTGCTGGACGGCTGTGAACATCAGATATCAGGTGTTAATGAGCTTCAGTGTTAAACATGTTTCTGACAGCAGATTCAGAGCTTCAGTGTGTGTGTGTGAGAGAGTGAGAGAGTGTGAGGGTGTGTGTGTGTGTGTGAGAGAGTGAGAGAGTGTGAGGGTGTGTGTGTGTGTGTGTGTGTGAGAGAGTGAGAGAGTGTGAGGGTGTGTGTGTGAGAAAGTGTGAGGGTATGTGTGTGTGAGGGTATGTGTGTGTGAGGGTGTGAGAGAGTGTGAGTGTGTGAGAGTGTGAGTGTGTGAGAGAGTGTGAGTGTGTGAGAGATTGAGCGAGCGAGAGAGTGAGCGAGCGAGCGAGCGAGCGTGTGCGAGTGAGTGTGTGTGTGCGAGCGAGAGAGTGTGAGGGTGTGTGTGTGTGTGAGAGAGCGTGTGTGTGCGCGTTTGCGAGAGTGTGTGTGTGAGAGTGTGTGTGTGTGTGTGTGTGTGTGTGTGTGTGTGTGTGTGTGTGTATACCTGAGGGGACAGCCTCTCCTCTTTCACCTCTGTCTGAAAATGAAAGTGAATCAGAAACTCAAGTGAATCATTTGCACAGCAGCAGATCTGAAAGTGAATCATATCACAGGACGAGCTAAACTCTGAACTACAGACAGACTCACTGTTTCTACTTTAGCAAACAAGAGTCTGCTGAATGAAAGAGCTGATAGAAGAGCTGGATGCTGATATTCATGTTAATAGTAATCTTACCTTAATAAGCTTCTGTGAGGAGGAGCTGCTGCTGGACGGCTGTGAACATCAGAGATCAGGTGTTAATGTGGAAAGGAATTGAGCTTCAGTGTTAAACATGTTTCTGACAGCAGATTCAGAGCTACAGTGTGTGTGTGTGTGAGAGAGTGTGAGGGTGTGTGTGTGTGAGAGAGCGAGCGAGCGAGCGCGAGACTGCGAGAGTGAGAGCGTGCGTGCGCGCGAGAGTGAGAGCGTGCGTGCGCGCGAGAGTGAGAGAGAGCGCGAGCGAGAGTGAGAGAGAGCGCGAGCGAGAGTGAGAGAGAGCGCGAGCGAGAGTGAGAGAGAGCGCGAGCGAGAGTGAGAGAGAGCGCGCGAGTGTGAGAGAGCGCGCGAGTGAGAGAGAGCGTGCACGAGAGTGCGAGAGTGAGAGAGTGCGTGCGCGAGAGTGAGAGAGTGCGTGCGCGAGAGTGAGAGAGTGCGTGCGCGAGAGTGAGAGAGTGCGTGCGCGAGAGTGAGAGTGCGTGCGCGAGAGTGAGAGTGCGTGCGCGAGAGTGAGAGTGCGTGCGCGAGAGTGAGAGTGCGTGCGCGAGAGTGAGAGCGCGTGCATGTGCGAGAGTGAGAGCGCGTGCATGTGCGAGAGTGAGAGCGCGTGCATGTGCGAGAGTGAGAGCGCGTGCATGTGCGAGAGTGAGAGCGCGTGCGCGAGCGTCTGTGTACCTGAGAGGACAGCGTCTCCTCCTCTCTCCTCTGCAGCTCCTCCTCACCCAGAATAACAGCCACGGTTGCTTGAATGGCCTCCTCTCTGGCCTCCTGTCTCGAACCCGCGCTCATGAGGGGGAAGTGACGTTCCCCCATCACAACCTGACAGGTGTATCTGAGAGACAGAGACACATGATGTTCATGTTAAGGCCGTTTCTCACCAAGCGAGATGCGAAAAAGTGAGGCGAATCGTAGACAAACGTTGCTTTCACACCAAGCACAAAATGATTGATCGCTTTCTCAAGCCTGCACGCGCCAACAAACATATGCAGATTTGAACTGCAGAGAAAAATGCATTAAGGAAGTTCAAATTGCACGGTTGCATCAACAAATGCATTTTCAGTTTTGTATGTTAACACTATCAGTTTAGGGTTGGGTTTGGTGTGGTGTAGGACAGGGGTCACCAAGTTCGGTCCTGGAGGGCCGGTGTCCCTGCAGAGTTTAGCTCCAACCCTAATCAAACACACCTGAAGCAGCTAATCAAGGTCTTACTAGGTAAATTTGAAACTTCCAGGCAGGTGTGTTGAGGCAAGTTGGAGCTAAACTCTGCAGGACACCGGCCCTCCAGGATCAAGTTTGATGACCCCTGGTGTAGGGCATATTTCCAACATGATAGAGCATTCATTTTTACCCACAGTCCTCGGATATTTGAATTCTGAACCGCTGCAATACGTACCTGAAGCAACGTAATAAAAACGTGGCAGGGTTCACGTATTGAACCCGTGTTTTAACACCACTCCGTGGACGTTTCTCTTTGAAACTGCGGCGAAACGTGCATCAAGGTACGTAAAAACAGTGCTGCAGAAAAAGTGCACAGAGATGCATTTTTATGAGACCAGGTTGGAAAAAAATGTTAGAGCCACCCCTATATTAATCATTTATCATTTTGACTTGAGCCTTTTCTTTATTTAAAGGCTGAAATGTGAGGTTTACCATTTTATGAAACATTTTCAAAGTTGTATTTGAACATTTAGTACATGTTATTACAAACTGTTGTCAGTAATATTATAGTTTTAGTGTTTATGCAACAAAAAGTAATTTTATTTATTGTGTTAATTTTAAATACAAAACTTGCCGAAACTATTTATGTGTCAGTACATTTCTGAACATTACCAGCACATTTTAACAATAATACGTGATAATACTGATAACCGCGATCATTTAGATCACTATAATCGTGGTAAGAAATTCACACCGTTACATCTCTACTTATGACATAATGCGAATACAGACATCTGGTATCAACCAAGGGACAGAGAAGAGAGATACAAGATGAAATCAAATACACTATTATAATCATATACGCGTGTCTGCAATCGTTAGATTTCAAACGCCTCACCAGATCACAATCAAGATGTCATTTCGGACACTCTCTGGAAACTGACGCTTGAGCTGAAATTTGATTTAAATGTCTTTTATCTTTAACCTGACCGCTGGCCCCGAGGAGACTCGATCAAACCTCAGAAGTGACAGCAGAAACATGACTGGACCGACACAGAGAGAGCGAGTGAGTGTGAGCAAGTGAGTGTGAGTGTGAGAGAGCGAGAGAGTGAGAGTGAGCAAGTGAGTGTGAGAGAGCGAGAGCGAGTGAGCGAGAGGAGTGTGAGAGAGCGAGAGCGAGAGAAGTGTGAGAGAGCGAGAGGAGTGAGCGAGCGTGTGAGGAGCGAGCGAGCGAGAGTATGAAGTGTGATTGCTGCCACATCGATGACTTGGCAGTAGAAGGAAAAGGAGCAGTCTACCCTTCCGTCGCCGTCAGTCCGTGTCGATTTTTGAATGGGGATTGATAGGGAGGGCAGACGACAGACCCGCGGCGACGTCACGGCGATGTCACTGTCGAAACCAATGATAGGCGGCGACGTGACGGCGGCGTATGTAAGAAATGTATCAAAAATATACGTGTACTAAGTACGTCTGAACTAGGTACGTCGCCTTACAAGACGCCTGATATGTACGTCGTCTCCATGTACGTCGCTTCAAATGAACTTTAAAGTTTGCAATAGTAGATGTATTTGTTATAGGCTATTGTTTTTACTTATTTCCTAACAAGTGTTAATAGTGAATAATTATAAGTTTATTTCATTTTAGATAACTTTTCTTTTTTGGCTTGGTGTAGTACCTCAAACAACGTTCTTAATATTAATGGTGTTCTTTTTGTACTAGGACGCTGTAGTCAACATTAAATGACATGGAGCGCACATTATTAGGGAAATATATTTAGTTTCATGATGTTGTAGTGTTATACAGCCTATAACATTTTGTAATAAAAAATTGAGAGGTTCCTTACAGCAGTCTCAGATGTTATATATTATTGAAGCCTTTGAGTTCAAAAGATTTGACATTCTTGAAGTAAATAAATCAGTAAAGGTTTGCTGCATGGTTAAAATAAGCTACGCCTATGAAAATATATATGTTCTTTAGAGAGAGAGAAAAAAAAACATAAATCGCATTTTATTAGTTCATTCAGAAATAGGCCGACGCGAATTACAAACATTATAATAAACACTGTAAACATAGCTAGGCTATTTTAGTTCCCCTCACTCCACAACAAACCCTTTCAATTAACAGTAGGCTATTTAGAAAAGAACAAGAATTAAAAATTTAAGAAACTATAGCTATATAAACGACAAACCAAAACGAATTAATTTAGGCTAAAAGGAAACTGAAACCAATGTTGGGTCTCGTTCGACACAAAATCAAATGTTTCCGTATTCGCGATGTATTTGAATGCCACAAATATTATTTACCTTTTATGTAGGTCTGCTTCACTCGCGTTCCAATATCCACAGAAAACTAAATGTTTTGCATAACTTCACGGCGATAAGGTGATAACGCTTAATGGCACAGATTTTACTACATATTTAACTGAGCAGTGTGTTTTTTTTCCCCTGGCCCATATGTTTGACTGATTGTTTTTTAATAATGATAATGAACAGGCTGTATTGTCAAGGTAAAGCTTAACTGTGCGGGCGCATGCGGCGCTGGAGCAATCACTTGATTTTCTCTTCCCTTCTAACAGTGGAAGCAACTACTCCTTTGAAGATAATCGGAATTGTAAAAGGATTGCTTTTATTTGTGTGCATTCACAATAAAAACAAATATTTGCGCTTTTGCAAAATAAGCCTAAAAAAATAGCATGCCGCTTCTGCCGTCTGGTTTCCTTTCACGCAGCACAAAAATGAACCGAAACTCTGCACAGGCTACTTGTTGCACAGTTTTCTTTTGTTTCCTTAAATTATTATTTAAGTGAAAATATATTTCTCGTATAGGCCTATTTATTTGTTATATATATATATATATATATATATATATATATATATATATATATATATATATATATATATATATATATATATATATATATATATATATATATATATATATATATATATATATATATATATATATATATATATATATATATATATATATATATATATATATATATATATATATAGCCTAGCTTTATTATGTTTTTCTCCGCTCGCAGAAGTGCTGCAGGTGCGTGATGTGATATAATATGATCAGACCCGGCGCCAGAGAATGTTGTGCTAGATCAGTGACAGGGGGAGCTGGGCAATTAATAGTAAATATGACCAAAACAGGTTGTTGTTATAATTATTATTTTATATGAATAATAAAATCGCTGTATAGGCGCATTTCAAATGTTTATGAAGAATGTGGGAGTATTATCGCGCTTGTATGACATGGGGGTGCGCACGCAATTATTTTTATGTATTTATTTTTTCCTGCAGAAAGAGCTTATACTCCCGTCATTTTTGGATGTGCTTTCTGTCGTCTCATGCAGTCTCCATGAACGGAGCACGTCACAACAATGAACCAGCTCACAGACATAAGAAATAAATCTGCAGAAAGCTTGAAAACCAATAATAATAAAAAAATAAAAAAATCTTCTCTGATTATGTAGTCCATATAGGTGCATTTCTCTATTAAAGGCACATCAACTGAGATGGCGAGTCTGAGAAAGCACTAGTTTATTAATAAATAATTAAAATGTCTTCTTTTTCCCCGATGCATTCATAATCATTACTTTAGCCGGTGCTTTGCGGCAAGCGTTATGCATGCGCTTGAGCACGGAATAATACGCCTAAATGCCTAAATAATAGGCATAAATAATAACTTAAATGGTTATTATACTATCAATTTAATATAAACATGCAAATAGTTGACTAGAAAAATCTTTAGTCGGGGCAGGCCAGGCACTTGGCACAAGGAACCGATCCATTTTTTAAATAAAATGCTGACATTACGTGCGACTGCAAATCACCTTATTGCATTGCAGTATTTATGCATGTGTTTAATGAGTCAAATGTTTTTATTTTATTTCATTTTTATGGGGTGCTTTGGTTTTTCTTGTGAATCCTCATGTTCAGTTATTTGCTGTTTTTTGCTCATGTAAAATTAATCCCCGGAATTAGTTTTTAAAAGGGTCACAGGCATTTATTCTTTCTAATTTAATTCAGTTCTAATTTAAAATAATCTTGTCGGTTAACGGTTAATAATCGGTTAACGAACGTCGGTTGTAGGAAAAATAACCGAAATGAACATCCCTGATAGCAACCACAGCGTCTCAACTGAAAAACAAAACAAAAGTACGCTGCCCTCTCAAGCGCTTACAGCTGGCTTTGGTGGTCATGTGGCATGATTGTAGTTACTTGCAGCTACACATTTTTTTTTTAATCAAGTACTTTTTTATTTAAAAGTTAAATAAAAACTGTACTGTACTTAAAGATTAAATTAAAATGTATTGTAGCGACTTAAAAGTTAAATAAAAACTAAGTTACTGTACTAAAATGTTAAGTATGATACATTTTCATTTAATCTTTATTTAAGTACAGTTTTTTAACACTGAGGTACAGAACAATTTATTTAACTTTTAGGTGCAATATATTTTAATTTAATAATTAAGTTTTTTATTTACCTGGAAGTAAGCACAGTGCAGTGTTAATGTTCAAACTGTGTACTTGCAATGTTTTAATTGGCTGACAATAATAAATATTTGTATTAGGAATGAAACTGACTTGTTTTTTTAATGTATTTTAATGTTGGTCATAATGGTGGTACTTGGAAAGCCAAATATTTTCTGAGGTGGTACTTGGTGTAAAAAGTTTGAGAACCACTGTTCTAAAGAATAAGTAAATAAAAAATAAAAAAACACGTTCGGAACAACAAATATCCCTGTTCCTTTAACACTTTGGTACTGTTCATTTTCAATTAATAAAAGGTAAATTCAGGGTTTCCGCCAGGTTTTGACGAGATCTCGTGCCTCGCTAAATTACAACGTGTGGATATTTCTTGTCCAGGTGAAAATGTGTCTCGCGATATCAGCATAGTTTGTAGCTAAACATTTGACAAAGCTTGCATCATTTCATTCTGAATTGTGCCGTTATCTGTTTGTTTCCAATAACGTGCATTGTGTTTCACTGTTACTTGGAGCATCTATCTCTCTGCAACTCAGTCAACAAACTCAACTCTGCATATTCTAAGTTATATGATAAATTTGGGTTAATTATAAAGTTCATCTAGGGATGAAAGGTGCGCTGTTGAAAACATGTATAACAAATATTGGAACAAAATATTACATCAATATATTTCTAAAGATGCAACTTGTCGCAATCACTGGGCCGCTGCGCCCTCTGTAGGCATTTTAGTGATACATATTGTATAGGTTTGTATAGATGTATATTTCTTTATGTATTTTAACTGATGTTCAATGAGACCATATGATTACTTGCTATTGATGTTTTATTTAAACCAATTATTTTTTCCTCATTGTTACAGCTATTTGTCTGTTTTTAAAGATTTAAAGTTTAAGTCCATCTTTTGCATTAAAAAAAAAACAAATCATCAGTAGATTGCTCATTTAACAAAATAATCGTTAGAGACAGCCTGATTTAATATGTTTCCAAATGCACCTAACAATTCCATTAAAATACCGTTTCATCACCTTCTCGACCAACATGATAGACTCATCTCCTGACCTAATATTCACACATTTTATGGTCGACATGACTCGGTAAACAGGACTATGACTATGAGCACCATAAGTGTTAAGTAAAATTATTAATATATACCCAGCATATCAAAAGTAAAACCTCAGAATGGCACATATCAGAATAATATGTTAAATAATTAATTAATTTTTGTGAATGTGTCTGTAAGATGTTATTGTGAAAATAAAATTAATTGGTGTATATTTTGTAGTAAAATAATAATGTAAAACCGAAAACAATTAAATTCAACACTATTTGAGGTATTTGACGTCACGTGTCTATGGAGGCGACGTACTTCTCCACGACGTTATTATCACGCGTCTATGGAGGCGACGTACTTCTCCACGACGTTATTATCACGCGTCTATGGAGGCGACGTCTTATCACGCGTCTGATCTGGCAAACGTGCTTATCACGCGTATGTGGAGGCGACGTCTTATCACGCGTCTGTTGAGGCGATGTACCCTTCTCACACGTAAAAATACGCGACTGTCTACTTCGGCAGTTAAGGGATGGCACATTACACTCGCCATAAGCGAGAGCGAGAGTGCGAGAGAGCGAGAGTGTGTGTGTGTGAGTGTACATACCTCCGTGTGTTGGGGGATGTTATCTGTACAGTCTTTTTGAGACGGATCACCTCTCCACGAGCGCTAGCGTGGGATTGAAGGGCAGGGAAACAGTTCCTGAACAAGGATTGCAGCAGCGGTGACTGCTCTCCGATGGGCTTCTAGGACAGAGAGAAACTCTAGATCAGATCATGAGACACATGGACAGAAGTGTTTAAATGAGGTCTGGGGGATTTACAGACAAGAATGCGCACTCATTTTCAGTCAACATCTCACTTAAGTGAACGTTTGGGGAAAATCATGTGGGCCCGTTTACTTAAAGCGACACACTGCAGGTGAATAGAGTAAAACAAACTAATAGTTATCTCCTTACTTACCCAGCTGATTGATTACATTGATCATTGCAAACATTTTTTGTATTACAAGTTTTCTAAAATGTTAGGTTTAAATATGCAAATGAGTCATTATTTAATGAAATGTGCTAATTTGCATAAATTTCTAGTACAAAAATCGAATTTTTACATTTTTTGACGTATGTGACCCTGGACCAGCTGAATAAATAATCTTTCCATTGATGTATGGTTTGTTATGATAGGACAATATTTGTAAATCTGGAATCTGAGGGTGCAAAAAAATCTAAATATTGAGAAAATCACCTTTAAAGTTGTTCAAATGAAGTTCTTAGCAATGCATATTACTAATCAGAAATTAAGTTTTGATATATTTACGGTAGGACATTTACTAAATATCTTCATGAAACATGATCTTAATATCCTAATGATTTTTGTCATAAAAGAAAAATAGATAATTTTGACCCATACAATGTATTGTTGGATATTGCTACAAATACACCCGTGTTACTTTGAGTATCTAATTTTTGTCACTCCATAATTCAGAAAATGCTCAGAACAGACAGAAAACACTAGATTGTCACAATTTTGGGGGGATTAAAATGTTTATAAATCAAGCAAATTATATATATATGAACAAATCTCTCTGTAAAGACCTTCAGGACATAAAAATGTCAAGTTTGGTGTGTAAGTGGAGATTTATGGTCAGTGTAGGAGAAAATACTCATTTTGAGAAAACGGCCTTTAAATAAATATGCATTGTAATTGAAATATGAATGTTTTCTTTCCACTAGTCTGAAAAACCGTGTTTATTTCTATAGTGAAGCGAGACATTGACTGAACATGAGAGGAGCTGTCAAAAGGAGAGAGAAAACAACAATTAAATTACTGTAAGCTTAATTAAAGGTTCAATATGGCAGAAATTAAGCATTTAAGAAAAATAGCCATTTTATTTTATAGTACACCTGTAAAATTTCACTAATATTTACGTTTTAATTTCTTCATCTATAGACGTTAAGCATCAAGTTGTGTTCAAATCTCTATAACACTTGTGACCAGCTAGCTTGTAAATCTCATTATGCAATATTATCACCCAATATTGGTATCAATATTTTTGTCAGCTTGTTTTCTATCAATTAGGACTGTTTTTCTGTTTATTCTTGGAACTGATTCATCGTAGGCCTCATTAATCTGATCTTATGTACATCAGTTTTTGAGTGAAAAAGCATTATTTGTGGATAATAAATAAAATATGAAAACAAATATGAATCAAGGGGATGTAAACTTTTGAACAGGGTCATTTTTATAAACTCAACTATCGTTTTCTCTTGTAGGCTGTCAAATTGGCTGAAAAACTAAATTTGAATTTTGTACTAAAATATTATCAATATTTGAATTTAAAAAGCATAATCTCTGTTAGGAGGAAAAAAGCTTGTCTTCTCTCCTGAAGCCACATCGAGCAAAATATTACTAATGCATGCTTATTCAGAGCAATAAAATAACACGACTATCTTTGAAAAAGTGCATAATGTTTAAAAAAACGTTGCTTAAACAATTAGAAACAAAAAGTATCTTTACTTTTAGTCATTTAGCAGACGCTTTTATCCAAAGTGACTTACAAATAAGAAAAAGTAACTAAAACTAAGTCAAAACTTTGTAAATACTATACAGACATTTATGAAAAATAAAGAAATTAAATAAAATTGACAAATGCATACAATATTTCAATAAACATTTAAATGGAAAAAAAACAAAACTCATATATATAAAAAGGTATGAGTATAATAATGCTTCTAACATAACACTAAGCCAAACACCAAAAAACAACTACATGTGTATGTACAGCCACACACATATACTGTACATACATACACATACATATACATACATATATATATATATATATATATATATTTTATTTCATTGCCATGTAGTATGGAGTACTAAAATAACTCAAATTAAATAAACAACCTATACAGACATCAACACATTTTAAAACAACAACTTACACATAGTAAGAAATGGTTATAAAAGCTGAAACAGAAGTGAAACTAGTAGGAAAGAGGAAAAATATAATTTAATACTAAGAACCGAAAACAATCACAAAGAGCACTTTTTTCATTTAAAAACATGCAATAAAAACACCATAAAGTCTCGAGATGTGTTTTTTAAAAGTTGAACTTAAATTAATTGTACATGCTTTCTGAACATGATGTCTCTCTAGAAAATGCCATAAATCTGTGTTCTGTGTGAACGGCTTGGTTTCAGTTCTGAAGTAAATTCAATGAATATTTGATTTTTTTTGACAGCCCTAACATCTTTTATGTTTAAGGTCTAATTCAGGTCATTACTAAATAAACAATAACATGCATTTTGTATGATCCCTCATATTTTGGTAAAATAATTAACATTATGCAGATTCTGAAAGGGGTGTGTAAACTTCTGACCTCAACTGTAATCAGCATAAACAGAAATCAGTAAAATGCTTACCTCAAGAATTATTACATTTATTGATTTTTCCCAACATGCCGTCTTAAAAATGACCGTTTGTGTTTTATTTCTGCATTCCAGTAATATAGATAACTATATGATTTCCACAAAACATCACAATTTATTTATTAAAGTGTTTACTTGGTCCACTGGTGCTTGCACCCTGAATCAAACAACTTCAATACCCTTCAAACTCATCTTTGATCATTAAAAACACATTTAAACATCGTTGTTTGTTCATTTAGTTTAAGTTAGATGAGATATTTTGAGCCACTGCTAGTCAGTTTCTTACCTCTACATGTCCAGACGCCATGATGATCAACACGTGTTTGTTTGAGAACGACTCTCTTTTAAAGCCAATTACAGAAGAACCGGAAGTGTGAAACGAATCTTTTCAAAGCTTCGAATCAAAATGATTCAGTGATTCGAAGCAGCTCGCGCTGGTGACACCTGCTGGTCAGAAGTGTGTAACTGCAACAAAAACTCAGCTTTTACAAACACGTGAAAGTATAACACATAAAATTAATAAAAATAATAAGATAGCATTAAATATGAAGTGTCAGTATAATATGTAGTTTTCAAAATATTTTATATTAATTTGCAGGGTTAGGATTTATTTAAACAATTTAACAATTAAAATCAAAAACAAATATTAAAATGAAAAAATATTTAATATGGTGCTACATTACAATTTATTCAACAAATTCAGTCATTCATCAATAGAGAAAAATATTTATGCATTTTTGAGTCGACTTGATTATTGCAGAGCATTTTTACTGTCCCAACAATAAACAACTTGTTTAGAATTATTTATTGATTTTTATTTTTATATATTAAATTTAACATCATTATAAAGTGGGTCTTTAATCTGTTATATTAATTATGATATTTTACTTGATGGTTTTTGTTATGCTTTTTTAATGTAAAGCACTTTGAGCTCCATTCCTTGTATGAAAAGTGCTATAGAAATATAGTTATTATTATTAATATTATTATGTAAATCTCATTCTCGTTACTCTGATCTCTTCTCATTATTCTCAGTGGTTCTTGTTACTGTAATACAATGAGATTCATATTAAATCAGCACAACACCACAATACTGCTGATGTAGAAATAGTTTAGCTATTAAATCATATTTCATTGTCTGTAATAATGAGAATTTAGGCAAATTTCATGTCCGGAAAATAATGTCATGTTCTTAACATGATTTTATATTTAATTGTAACAGTTTAGACTAAAATAATGCAGTTAATAACTTCCAAATCATCATAATAACTCTGTGCAGCTTTGTCTATATTGTTCTTTACACTGCATTACTTTATGATCAACACAAACGTTTAATGTTTTTAAAATAGGTTTATTTAGAAGTATATGCATACATATGTCACTCCAGATCACTTTATTATATAGGTTTGAAGAAAATTAAAGACAAAATCACTCCAAAAATCAAAGTGTATTCTATCATTTATATCATGTCCCATTTTTAAACACTCATAGCAATCTTTTATAGAAAGTGACCCTGATTATTACTCCAATTATGATACAATTACAATATTGATCAGTTGTTTGTGATTTTGCACACGTTAAGAAATCAGTGTCACTATAATATTTTTACAGCAGGTTTATTACAGAAAACAAAACTTAAGGTTTGGCATCAGTTTGAGTAAAAGATTAAACAGATTTGATATAGGCATATACACACACACAGATAATCATTTTAATACAGCCTTTTATTTTTGTAAGCAATGCTAAAACAAGAGGGAATTAAACATGCTTGTTTTTGGCAATAATAATAATAATGATGATTAAATATATGAGAAACCCAGCTTTGCCTCGTGATGGGAGAAATGAATCACTTCAAAACTATGAATCATTTACATTTATGCATTTAGCAGACGCTTTTATCCAAATACAGTGCATTCATGCTATACATGTTTTATCAGTATGTGTTCTGGGAATTGAACCCACAATCTTTTGCGCTGCTAACACAATGCTCTACCACTGAGCCACAGGAACAATTGAATCAGTTACTTCATAAAATGATTCAGTGAGTCTGAAACACCACACGCAGCTCAGAAAACTCAAACATGCATAAAAACAGCTTTTACTGACAAATCCAAATGTTTTATTGAAAGTGTAAGTCTATTAAATGCAATTAACGAATCATTTAATTCCATTAAACATGAAGCGTCCGTATAATACGCTTTTTTTATTGACATTGTAGCACAAACAGTGCTTTTAACAACAGTTATCACCTGTATATATTAATAAATGACAATTGAACATGAATAAATGCATGAAGTAAAACACAATAATCAGAAAACAGATGAAGAACAAGTTCAGTGAAATCTCTTCTCAATCCTCTCTGAAGCGTTCAGTTCATCATTCAGTGATTGAGCAGCAGTTTCTCTGCAGAAGAGGAGATTGTGAGGAGTTTAGGGTTACAGTGACTCTCTATTAGTTCATGGAGAAACTACTGTTCACGAAGGACTCGCATACGGTCCAATGTTAAAAGGAAAAGTCATAAAGTCATGGGAGAACTTCAGTTTCTCCAAGTAATAATTAAAGCATAACAACATGGATTATTAACTCAATATCTGTTACATTGTGTTGAAGAGCAGAGATGAATCCTCAGCTGAATGGAGCTCACTCACATGTGAACAAACTAAAGAGAGAAGAACATGTTTGTTTGAAACCAGTTACAGTTTTAAACATACTATTGTATTTTTATTTCAGAATGAAATCACTTACATTGTTCAGAGCGTGCTGACAGTCTGTGTTTGATCACAATGATGGTTACAGACTACAAAAACACAGAACCAGAAGAAAAAACAGATAGAAATCAATGAAGACAAGAGAAACAAGAAAAATGACAAAAACAACAGAACTGATAAACCTGAGCTGACAACACGTACACATATATAGGTGAATGAACAAGCGTGGCAGTTTCCCAATTCTCCCTCAGCGTGGCAATTTCCCATAACGTGGCAATATCCAATTCTGTAGAACAAGAAATCATGAATTAAATCACATCTGCCTTCAGCTTTTATGATCATGTGACCCTCAACACAATCTCACTCCAAACAGAGTTTATTCTTCACTTAATAGAATCAGCTAGAAGAGACTTTACTGAACCAGAACACTTCATGCGTGTCTGAACATTATGCCATAATCTAATAACAACCCTCATCTTTATCTCTTCATGTTTGATTGGTGTAGAAATAACTGCACTGTAATGATAACGGACTGATGATAGAGTCACTGACATTCATCATGTGATCTGAAACACAAACAGAGCTAGAATCAAGTCACTGAACACTGATTGATGATCAACGGTTTACAGTAAACTCACAGAAACAGCATCTGTGCAGAGAAACTCAGTTCATCACTTCTGCTGTCGTTCTTCAGCATTTCTTCTTCTTTTATGTGTTTACTGACAGGAGGAAAATTAACTAATAACTAAAGGAATAAAAACTCCCATAACGCTCCTCTAGGTCAGGAAGCAAAGAAGAGAAATCTGCACATAAAGCAATTAAGAAACTTCAGATTTTCATATAAAGTGACAACAAAAGTGCATTAACAAAGAAAAAAAAATTAAGCAAAAGTTAGAATCAATCTTACACAATCTTCAAAGCTTAAAACTTCTAAATCAACTGCATATATACATGGTTCAAGACACTAATTGGAGACACCAGATAACTGACACAATTAAGGAAGAGCTGATTGATTAATTATACACTGAGTGAATGATATGTAGATCCTGTCCACATGGATGGAGTAACACAACAAACAACAAAAGAGGGATGAAAAAGACGTTTATTAAAAACAAGAGATTTAAAGACACATTGAATCCAAAGGCTTGTTCAGTTTGAAGCTGACACACCATAATAATCTTTATTCTCTGTTAGAATATCTAAGATAGACTGACTTCTGTTTACAGACAGAGCTACAGAGATCATTAATGAGAGATTGAAGATGAACAAACATGTTATGACACTATATTCTGATTCTGATATTAATGAAGGGGACTTGATTTGACTTACTGCACTTTTAATAACACAGTTTGGTAAAGACACACGGACACAATCTGCTCACTTCAACACACACCGAGAAATAATCCATGATTCAGTGAGTTCAAGACACAAAGTGCCATAAGATTATATAATTATATTGAGAGCAATAACATGAATTTAGGACAAGCCCTAAAACTTACACATACTAAAAATACTGATAAAAAAGAAATCTGTCAGTTTTATTCTGTTAAGAAATGTTTATATTTTACCCTAGAAAACAAACACACAGATGTTTATGATAAAGAGAGAGATCTTTGTTCTTCTGACAGCACAAGACTCTTCAGTCTTCAGATTCCCAGCATGTCTTCAGTCACCTGAGATCCCAGCAGGAGGTTCCCTTCACACACACACTGAGACAGACCGTCCGCTGAAACACACAGACACACACACACACACACACACTCTCAATCTCAATCACCACTGTATAAGAACATGTACAGCAAGCACTGAATGAATGAATGAGCATCGTCTCACGTTTCTGAGAGCGGATCCATGACGCTGCCTTCATGGCCACTAACTGCCACTCCACCTGCTGATCCAGTTTATACACATATAACCAGATGAGAGCGAGGACAGTGGCCCACACTGACCCATCCACCTGGAACACACACACACACACCACACACCACACACACGCACAGAGCGAATCATGACCTACCTGAGGATATGACATCACATAATAATAACAATAATCTTTATTTTCTATAGCGCCTTTAAATGTTACATCGGGAAAGTCGTGGCCTAATGGTTAGAGAGTCGGACTCGTAACCTAAATGTTGTGAGTTCGAGTCTCAGGTCCGGCAGGAATTGAAGGTGGGGGGAGTGAATGTACAGCGCTCTCTCAAATTTTAAATAGGTATACAAAACTGAAAATCAGTATAAAGACTGAGGAACACATAATTATAAAACACAGAACGTTTATTAGCAAAACGATTAAGAAAGGAGGCATGGACTTCATACACCTTGATGTAAAATAATGGGAAAAAAATCACACAGTTTAAATAAAATAAAACACTCTTCTCGTCTGTCTCGCCTCACTCTTCTCGTCTGTCTCGCCTCACTCTTCTCATCTGTCTCACCTCACTCTTCTCGTCTGTCTCGCCTCACTCTTCTCATCTGTCTCGCCTCACTCTTCTCGCCTGTCTCGCCTGTCTCGCCTCACTCTTCTCATCTGTCTCGCCTCACTCTTCTCGTCTGTCTCGCATCACTCTTCTCGTCTGTCTCGCCTCACTCTTCTCGCCTGTCTCGCCTCACTCTTCTCGTCTGTCTCGCCTCACTCTTCTCATCTGTCTCGCCTCACTCTTCTCGTCGGTCTCGCCTCACTCTTCTCGTCGGTCTCGCCTCACTCTTCTCGTCTGTCTCGCCTCACTCTTCTCGTCTGTCTCGCTTCACTCTTCTCGTCTGTCTCGCCTCACTCTTCTTGTCTGTCTCGCCTCACTCTTCTCGTCTGTCTCGCCTCACTCTTCTCGTCTGTCTCGCCTCACTCTTCTCGTCGGTCTCGCCTCACTCTTCTCGTCGGTCTCGCCTCACTCTTCTTGTCTGTCTCGCCTCACTCTTCTTGTCTGTCTCGCCTCACTCTTCTCATCTGTGTCACCGTCACCTCACTCTTCTCGTCTGTCTCGCATCACTCTTCTCATTTGTCTCGCCTCACTCTTCTCGTCGGTCTCGCCTCACTCTTCTTGTCTGTCTCGCCTCACTCTTCTTGTCTGTCTCGCCTCACTCTTCTCATCTGTGTCACCGTCACCTCACTCTTCTCGTCTGTCTCGCCTCACTCTTCTCGTCTGTCTCGCCTCACTCTTCTCATCTGTGTCACCGTCACCTCACTCTTCTCGTCTGTCTCGCCTCACTCTTCTTGTCTGTCTCGCCTCACTCTTCTCATCTGTGTCACCGTCACCTCACTCTTCTCGTCTGTCTCGCCTCACTCTTCTCGTCTGTCTCGCCTCACTCTTCTCATCTGTGTCACCGTCACCTCACTCTTCTCGTCTGTCTCGCCTCACTCTTCTTGTCTGTCTCGCCTCACTCTTCTTGTCTGTCTCGCCTCACTCTTCTCATCTGTGTCACCGTCACCTCACTCTTCTCGTCTGTCTCGCCTCACTCTTCTTGTCTGTCTCGCCTCACTCTTCTCATCTGTGTCACCGTCACCTCACTCTTCTCTACAGTCACTACACACAATAAACGTCTGTCTCGCCTCACTCTTCTCGTCTGTCTCGCCTCACTCTTCTCATCTGTGTCACCGTCACCTCACTCTTCTCGTCTGTCTCGCCTCACTATTCTTGTCTGTCTCGCCTCACTCTTCTTGTCTGTCTCGCCTCACTCGTCTCATCTGTGTCACCGTCACCTCACTCTTCTCGTCTGTCTCGCCTCACTCTTCTCGTCTGTCTCGCCTCACTCTTCTCGTCTGTCTCGCCTCACTCTTCTCGTCTGTCTCGCCTCACTCTTCTCGCCTGTCTCGCCTCACTCTTCTCGCCTGTCTCGCCTCACTCTTCTCATCTGTCTCCCCTCACTCTTCTCGTCTGTCTCGCCTCACTCTTCTCGTCTGTCTCGCCTCACTCTTCTCGCCTGTCTCGCCTCACTCTTCTCGCCTGTCTCGCCTCACTCTTCTCATCTGTCTCCCCTCACTCTTCTTGTCTGTCTCGCCTCACTCTTCTCATCTGTGTCACCGTCACCTCACTCTTCTCGTCTGTCTCGCCTCACTCTTCTTGTCTGTCTCGCCTCACTCTTCTTGTCTGTCTCGCCTCACTCTTCTCATCTGTGTCACCGTCACCTCACTCTTCTCGTCTGTCTCGCCTCACTCTTCTTGTCTGTCTCGCCTCACTCTTCTCATCTGTGTCACCGTCACCTCACTCTTCTCGTCTGTCTCGCCTCACTCTTCTCGTCTGTCTCGCCTCACTCTTCTCATCTGTGTCACCGTCACCTCACTCTTCTCGTCTGTCTCGCCTCACTATTCTTGTCTGTCTCGCCTCACTCTTCTTGTCTGTCTCGCCTCACTCGTCTCATCTGTGTCACCGTCACCTCACTCTTCTCGTCTGTCTCGCCTCACTCTTCTCGTCTGTCTCGCCTCACTCTTCTCGTCTGTCTCGCCTCACTCTTCTCGTCTGTCTCGCCTCACTCTTCTCGCCTGTCTCGCCTCACTCTTCTCGCCTGTCTCGCCTCACTCTTCTCGCCTGTCTCGCCTCACTCTTCTCGCCTGTCTCGCCTCACTCTTCTCGTCTGTCTCGCCTCACTCTTCTCATCTGTCTCGCCTCACTCTTCTCGCCTGTCTCGCCTCACTCTTTTCGCCTGTCTCACCTCACTCTTCTCGTCTGTCTCGCCTCACTCTTCTCGTCTGTCTCGCCTCACTCTTCTCGTCTGTCTCGCCTCACTCTTCTCGCCTGTCTCGCCTCACTCTTCTCGTCTGTCTCGCCTCACTCTTCTCGTCTGTCTCGCCTCACTCTTCTCGTCGGTCTCGCCTCACTCTTCTCGTCGGTCTCGCCTCACTCTTCTCGTCGGTCTCGCCTCACTCTTCTCGTCTGTCTCACCTCACTCTTCTCGTCTGTCTCGCCTCACTCTTCTCATCTGTGTCACCGTCACCTCACTCTTCTCGTCTGTCTCGCATCACTCTTCTCGTCTGTCTCGCCTCACTCTTCTCGTCGGTCTCGCCTCACTCTTCTGGTCGGTCTCGCCTCACTCTTCTTGTCTGTCTCGCCTCACTCTTCTTGTCTGTCTCGCCTCACTCTTCTCATCTGTGTCACCGTCACCTCACTCTTCTCGTCTGTCTCGCCTCACTCTTCTCGTCTGTCTCGCCTCACTCTTCTCATCTGTGTCACCGTCACCTCACTCTTCTCGTCTGTCTCGCCTCACTCTTCTCGTCTGTCTCGCCTCACTCTTCTTGTCTGTCTCGCCTCACTCTTCTCATCTGTGTCACCGTCACCTCACTCTTCTCGTCTGTCTCGCCTCACTCTTCTTGTCTGTCTCGCCTCACTCTTCTCATCTGTGTCACCGTCACCTCACTCTTCTCGTCTGTCTCGCCTCACTCTTTTCGCCTGTCTCACCTCACTCTTCTCGTCTGTCTCGCCTCACTCTTCTCGTCTGTCTCGCCTCACTCTTCTCGTCTGTCTCGCCTCACTCTTCTCGCCTGTCTCGCCTCACTCTTCTCGTCTGTCTCGCCTCACTCTTCTCGTCTGTCTCGCCTCACTCTTCTCGTCGGTCTCGCCTCACTCTTCTCGTCGGTCTCGCCTCACTCTTCTCGTCGGTCTCGCCTCACTCTTCTTGTCTGTCTCGCCTCACTCTTCTTGTCTGTCTCGCCTCACTCTTCTCATCTGTGTCACCGTCACCTCACTCTTCTCGTCTGTCTCGCATCACTCTTCTCGTCTGTCTCGCCTCACTCTTCTCGTCGGTCTCGCCTCACTCTTCTCGTCGGTCTCGCCTCACTCTTCTTGTCTGTCTCGCCTCACTCTTCTTGTCTGTCTCGCCTCACTCTTCTCATCTGTGTCACCGTCACCTCACTCTTCTCGTCTGTCTCGCCTCACTCTTCTCGTCTGTCTCGCCTCACTCTTCTCATCTGTGTCACCGTCACCTCACTCTTCTCGCCTGTCTCGCCTCACTCTTCTCGTCTGTCTCGCCTCACTCTTCTCGTCTGTCTCGCCTCACTCTTCTCATCTGTCTCGCCTCACTCTTCTCGTCGGTCTCGCCTCACTCTTCTTGTCTGTCTCGCCTCACTCTTCTCATCTGTGTCACCGTCACCTCACTCTTCTCGTCTGTCTCGCCTCACTCTTCTCGTCTGTCTCGCCTCACTCTTCTCGTCTGTCTCGCCTCACTCTTCTTGTCTGTCTCGCCTCACTCTTCTCGTCTGTCTCGCCTCACTCTTCTCGTCTGTGTCACCGTCACCTCACTCTTCTTGTCGGTCTCGCCTCACTCTTCTTGTCAGTCAGCTCGACTCACTCTCCTCCCGTGATAAATTAAATCTGATCTGTGATGCGCGACTGTCATTCGTTCAGTGTGCTGTATTGAGCAGCCACGTTCAGTTTTAATTGTAGTGTCTGTTCTCTAACTGAACTAAATTATTTTTATTACTATTAAAAAAAAAATCTAAATGACGGTGAGGGACGGTGCCGCGGTGGGCAAGTGACGTAACCGGTGTTGCGGCTTAACACCGGTAACACCACCAACACCGTCTATCGCAGCAAGCCTAATAGGGAGTTAAAATCTCTACAAATATTGAGGTGCCAAACCATGCACAGCCTTATAAATAATCAGCATTTTAAAATCAACCCTAGCTCTTGAAACCCTAGCTAACAAAGCATTGCAATAGTCAATAATACAGGAGAATACAACAGTGTTAATCAACTTCTCAGCATTGGATTTGTCCCACCTGTGCTGGTTTCTGATTGGTCACCTCGTCCTCCGTCTTCCCAAAAACATCAGCCAGCGCAGCGTTCAGCTCCCAGCATCCCACTGCCTTCTGAAGAGAGACCAGCTGGAGCACAGGGTCCTTCTGAAGCTCGGGTTTGGCTGAAACACACACATGAGGAAGCTGCATGATTTCTGTTATGATTGTCAGTAAAGCAGATCAGTGCAGACAGGATTCGTTTTCAGGGCTATAAACGGATCCCAGTTAAGCCTGTTTCTCAATGTTCTGAAACAGAGCGAGTTTCGCCATTTCTGAAGGTTTGACTTCAGCACCTGAAGCAGACAGACCAGCGGTGGTGATGATGACGACATCACCATCCGAACGCAGCGATGATGTCATGATGCACAGTTCAGCGTTACATGACAAAAAAATCCAGCTGATGCAACACATGCACAAATAAACTAAATCTAACTGCAATCCAAACATAACCAAACTCTTACTGTAGAAACATGTGCATGATGCTTAAAGTGTGATGCTATCAATACAGGCTACTGCTGTATGTAATAACATGCTTTTTTCTTTTCCATCTCAAAGAAAACATCACCACTTCTGAAATGATCTACATGCAATGTTTTTGTACTATTTAAAGTGATTAGAGCAAAAGCACAAAACCCTTGAGAAACATATTTGAATTCCATAAGCTGACCTTCATTTGTTGGCCAAGTTTTGTTTCGTTTAAAGGGGTCATCGGATGCCCATTTTCCACAAGTTGATATGATTCTTTAGGGTCTTAATGAAAAGTATATAACATACTTTGGTTAAAATTTCTCAATGGTAGTGTAAAAAACACCTTCTTTACCCTGTCAAAATCAGCTGTTTTCATCAAGCCATTTTTTAGTCCATGTTGCTTTAAATGCTAATGAGCTCTGCTGACCCCGCCCCTCTCTTCCATGGGGTGACCAGCAGTACTGTTTACTTTAGCCGCGAAACTGGTTAACTAGTACATTATTAGGAAACGTGATTTGCAAAGATTCATAAAAAAAACTTATACTCACTTCTTCTGTAGATGAAGCTGGATCACAAATAATTTGCGCGAACATAGACGCATTTATGTAGATCAGGGATCATAGCATTCACTTCAAAGCGAAAGTAACGTTAATCCTCTGTGTCTTCAGTGGCTCAGATGTCAGGAGTAAATGACGACTGCTATATTCATTATTACATCCAACAACAAAACACCTGAATCACTCAATCTGAGACATCTTGTCTTCCCTGCACCGGAGGCAGACAGCACTCAGGTGGGCGGGGCTAAGGTAAGACGGTCTTGTCAATCAACTATTGTGGGAGGGGCCTGTACAGAACTACATCATTCTAACAGGAATCTCAGAACAGCCATTTTAAAATAGGGATTTAAAAAAAAAAACACTGGGTGGATTTTTATCATCATAGGATGGATGTGTACACACACTTCCAACATATTTATGTTCAAACAACTTGTAAAGTGAATTTTGCATCCGATGACCCCTTTAAGCATTTTTAAACATAGAAGAGTGCCACACCAGGAAACTACATTTACCCAAAAATGGTTTGTCATTGATTCCCATCATCTCTAGTTACTGTTCAGGGCAATTAATAGAAGAAATGTTGTACTGATGTAGCTTATTCAGATGGGATGGAAATCCAGCACTGTTACTGTTACATAATAATATGACGTCCACATCTGATCAGAGTAATGTTTTCTGAACGTGTTAATTTACCCCGATGTGATGCAGAATCAGAACCAGAACCAGAATCAGAACCAGAAGTAAATGCATCCATCACGCTGCAGGCTGCAGACATGAAGACACGATTAGACGATGATTCACAAGCACGTTCTAAAAAACAAGCATTCAAAGAGTGACAATCAGACATTGAGAAAAGAACAAGACAGATTAGTGACGTGCATCTTGGCTGTTTACCTCTCTCAAACGGTGCAGTTTTAGCCTTCACTACTATGAATACAGAGAGAAACTGATGAGAGCACAGTTAGATATGGAGAAAAAAGAAAATTTGAAAAAAATACACATTCAAAAACAACAACAAGACATGAGACAAGTTGAGTGGCATGCCTTTTGCAGGTGCTCTTTTCATTAAACATTTCATGGGTGCTGCCATTTCTAAAAATACAGAGAGAAAAGCACATATAAGAATAACAGACACTTTAAAAATGCTCATCTGTCAGAATCACAAATGAAATAATAAAAAACACTCACACCAAACAACACACACGGCTCAAATCCATCTCAAGAGCTCCAAAAACTGTCAAGTTGGTTGCATTCTTACTTTTTAATTTTTTTTAGTGATTACCTCTATGTATTGGTACTGAAAAACCATCCGTTTTTAGTTTTTATATTGTACTTGGTTTATCCACAGCGGACATCTTTGTGTCACACCATCATTATATGAACATTTACAGAAACCTCAATATTTCTGTAAATTCTCTCAATATTAAAACCAATCTTCACCAGGTTCAAGAAGTTCTTGTTCCTTAGACCAGGGATGGAGCTATGTCCTTTGGCCACCCTGCTGCACAACTGCTGTTTTTGTCTCTTGTTCTTGACAAGAACTGCATTTATTTAGACGCATAACCATCTCTTTACAACCACAATAAACAGGAGACTTTTCAGGTGCGTACTCCAAAATCAGTTGTTTTTACTCAATTTTGGCAGCTGTGGAAACTGCCAACACACTTTTTGAAAATTTTAATGTAAACAAGTAAATTCAACAACACACAATGCCATCCACCATAATAATGCAGGTGGTGAAAGAGAAAGCCACATAAAGAACCAAAGTTCATCACAAGCACCTTTTCCACAAGTTGAAGTATATACTAATACACAGAAGGTACACAGATAACAATAAAATAACTGGTGGTTTTGCATGACCAATACAAAGAGTTCATCACTCTAAAGATATTAGGAAAATGATTAAACACCCTTCATTGGAGCACTTGAGCTGGACTGACCCACATAAAAGGTTAAAAATGAAAGAACAATGTATATTATTTCTTACTAAGCATTCTCGGAGGGGCACAACGCGATACAGGCCGTTGCTTCATACCTAATAAAGAATATAATTCCACTTGTTGATGATGTCAGCACACCAATATTACACTATTATGTGACAGGAAAACTGCTTATGAAATCCCACTTCTACACAGAAGTTTAGAGTTTATCTGGTGCAGGTGTGTCAGATTGGGACTGGAGGACAGTCCTGCTCTAAACACACACAGAATCAGTGAACTTACTCCATACAGGCACTCTCCTCTGCAGCAGCGGCCCTTTCACCGCCTGTCTGCTGTCTTTATTGACACCGATGAAGGCCGTATGAACGCTGCTCACTCCGGCCTGAACGCTGAGCTCCACAATCCTGCTCCTGATGTTCTCCACACCTGCAGCTCCTCCGGCTCGCTCCTTCAGCTCCAGAGAGCGGATCACAGAGCGGGCCGCCAGCCGGTGGATCGTCAGTCTGCAACAAACACAATGTGTGTCACTAATGTGAACGCAGATCATCTGATCTGATCATCATCTGTCTGTCTGGAATGACATGAAGAAACAGAACAAACTGAGACAGACTAAATCCAGAAGAACTGTGTCTCAAGACGCTTCAAGAAACCTCCTGCAAAGCTACAGTACTGTTAAAACTAAAGGCAACTAGAGGCAAAAATGCTGTCAAACGAGGATGCTGTCAAAAATAATGACATAAATAGATTTTCTTTATCAATTAACTTCTATTAACTAAATGAAATCAACATTTGGTGTGACCATCCTTTGTGTTTAAAGCAGCTTTTGTCCTCGGTGCACTTGAGCAGAGTTTCTCAGGAGCTTTGCAGGAGGTTTCTTGAAGCGTCTTGAGACACAGTTCTTCTGGATTTAGTCTCAGTTTGTTCTGTTTCTTCATGTGACTCCAGACAGACTGGTGATGATCAGATCAGATCTCAAACATCTCACTGGATTATTACAATTAATGGCTAAATGAATGTTTGGAAATGTAAAGTGATATTTCCTTCTGACACACTACAGCAAAAGATACAAATAACTGACTTAAAAACCAATTTTAGCTGCTGAAAATACTGGTGTTCTAATCATTTTGGTTTAATCAAGTTTCATGTCACATCTGTAATTGTCCTATTACTGCCAAAACATGCAATGAATTAAATAGTAATAAAACTGTATTAGTGAGATTTATTGTTGGCCAAGCAAGGAGATGATCCATCCAGCATGTGTAAAATGATTTAAGATAATCTTCATAACTCAACACTTTACCAGTAGTTATGTACCGAAAGATCCGGTCACCGATCGAGATCAACCAAATAAAACCTGCAGCTGTTCCTGAATGATGGAGAATTTCATCTGCCACCATTAGAGGCAATGGAAGATCAAGAGCGATGTCTGATTCTTTACAATCAACCTGATGAATCGGTTCACAAATCACACTGAATGATTCATTCGCGAATCAGACTGATCCGATCGCAGCTGTTCTTGATTCAGCAACTCAGTGATTCAATGATATTAAGAGTTTGAGTGCGTGTGAATCTGATGGTGTGAAAAGTATGTTTCGAATACTGAATTTTATTGCTGATTAATTGTAAAGGAATATCACTGTCAGTAAAGGCTGGCTCACACTACAATATTTTACAGTCTTATCAGATTTTCAAGATGTGAGAGAACACAAACATGACAATAGAAAAGATCATATATTTAACAGTCTTGTTTCTATAGTGTGTGTTAATGTGCATGCATCACCTCTGCTCTGTTAGTTTCAGATGTTAGAAACTAGTATGTTTGCACAGCACTCGTCTTAAACCCTTAACCCATTGTTGCCTCATGTGACGTCTGCTTATTGTATTTTTATCATATTTGCTGCCATATTTACACACATTTTGTGTGTGTGTGACTGTGTCTGTGTGTGTGTGTGTGTGTGTTTGTTACCCTGTGTCTTCCGCTGGTTTAAGAGTAAACTGGAGCTGGTTAGTCACTGGTTGATCTTTCAGCCTGTATTTCACAGTTACAGCTCCCTCTGTCTTTCCTGAACTCTATAAAAAGGGAGAAACAAAGTAAAGTGAGGATTTGGTGATTTTACACTCTTCAACTACTTTCTTACAAGGGCCAGTGTTGCATCACATCTGATTTAGGACAGACTCTCAGGCAGCGCAGCAACTTTTCTTAATCACAGAAACACAAAATGATTGATATTTGTGACCCTGGAGCACAAAAGCAGTCATAAGTAGCACAGGTATTTTTGTAGGAATAGCCAACAATACATTGTATGGGTCAAAATTATAAATTTTTATTTTATGACAAAATTCATTAAGATATTAAGTAAAGATCTTGTTATCTTGTATTGAAGATATGTTTTGCACCGTCAGATTCCTGATTTTCAAATAGTTGTATTTCGGCCAATATTGTCCTATCATAACAAACCATACATCAATGGAAAGCTATTTGTTCATTTATTTATGTAGTATACAACTCAATTTAAAAAAATTTACCCTTATGACTGGTTTTGTGCTCCAGGGTCACATTTTGTATTTTGCCTGCAGGCTACTAATAATTAAACCATGTAAAGCTCTGACCTGTGCTTTAATCTGAGCGTAGATGAGCGCCCTCTGACCCTGAAAGAGAGCATTGATGGGTGGGGACAGCATGTCCACCGTCACGCCCTCAGGAACAGTCCAGTCCACAGAGATATTATCCACGGCCGGCTGAAGAGCAAACCTGAGCGACTGCATCACCTGACGGAGAAGAGAGGGTTGTAAATAAACACCCAAAACCTCTTATACTGAGTCTATCCAGTCTGTTTCTGCAGCAGGTCTTACTTTGGGCTGCATGCGGTCAGTGCCTGTGATGAACTGAGCGTGACCAGAACCTTCTCTGGCCATTCCTGTGATGAGAGCCGTACTCGCACCCTCACCGATCCCGAAGGAGAAACACCTGCAGACACAAGAGCAGCTCCAGTGCTGAGCTCCTGACATTAACTAACCCTGCAGTAAATGAGGAGGACTGAGACGAGTGAACACACCTGTGAGAGTCAACGTGACTCTTCACCAGATCCAGCACCTGCTTAGTGTTCCCCACCTCTCCATCAGTGAAGACGAACAGCTGAGAGAAAATCAGTCTCAGGATGAGAAAAACACCTCTCTAATGTTCAGAACGAGTGTTAAGTGATTAAAGCATTAGTTCACTTCCAGAATAAAAAATTCCAGATAATTTACTCACCCCCATGTCATCCAAGATGTTCATGTCTTTCTTTCTTCAGTCGAAAAGAAATTAAGGTTTTTGAGGAAAACATTCCAAGATTTTTCTCCATATAGTGGACTTCAATGGGGATCAGCGGGTTGAAGGTCCAAATTGCAGTTTCAATGCAGCTTCAAAGAGCTCTACACGATCCCAGCTGAGGAATAAGTGTCGTATCTATCGAAACCATCTGTCATTTTCTAAAAAAAATAAAAATTATATACTTTTTACTCACAAATGCTCGTCTTTCACTAGCTCTGCTTTACACATTACGTAATCATGTTGGAAACGTCACATGCGGTTTGCTCTTTGTGCGTCAGTTCAAATAGGAAGGGTAGGGTGGAAAAACTCATCGTTGTTTTACCTTTTTTGTAAAGGGTAACCTTTCTTTACATGTTCGCTTTGTAAACACTGGGTTGGTACTTCCACCAACATCACGCATGTGTGATTGCGTAATGCGTGAGGTCGAGCTAGTGCAAGATGAGTATTTGTGGTTAAAAAGTAAATTTTTATTTTCTTAGAAAATGGTTTTGCTAGATAAGACCCGTATTCCTAGGCAGGGATCGTGTAGAGCCCTTTGAAGCTGCATTGAAACTTCATTCCGTTGATCCCCATTGAAGTC